>CM055355.1:309269-343356 GCA_029228515.1 Populus alba x Populus x berolinensis | reverse complement strand
TCGCGACATTCCGACTTTGATTCCCCGGTTGACGAAATTCACTTGCCTTTGAATTTCGGGGATCCCTCTTGAGCATGTATGCTATTGCTACTTGTTCCACATCAGACTTCTTCCGCAATCGGCGAAACGCTTTGACTCGGTGAGTTTCGCGGCAGTCCGACTTCGATGCCCCGGTTGCCGAAATTCAGTTGCCTTTGAATTTTGGGTGATCCCTCTTGAGCATGTATGCTTCTGCTACTTGTTCCACATCAGACTTCTTCCGCAAACGGCGAAACGCTTTGACTCGGTGAGTTTCGCGACATTCCGACTTTCATTCCCCGGTTGCCGAAATGCAGTTGCCTTTGAATTTCGGGTGATCCCTCCTTTAGCATGTATGCTACTTCTACTGGTTCTACATCAGACTTCGTCCGCAAACGGCGTTTAAACACTTTGACTCGGTGAACTTTCGCGGCATTCCGACTTAGATTCCCTGGTTGCCGAAATTCAGTTGCCTTTAGAATTTCGGGTGATCCCTTTTTATGTCATGTATGCTTCTGCTACTTTGTTCCACATCAGACTTCGTCCGCAAACGGTGAAACCGCTTTTACTCGGTGGACTTTCGCGGCTTTTCGACTGTACATTCCCTGGTTGCCGAAATTCCAGTTGCCTATGCATTTCGGGTGCATCCCTCATGAGCATGTATGCTTCTGCGACTTGTTCCCCATCAGACGTCTTCCGCAATGGCGAAACGCTTTGACTCGGTGAGTTTCGCGACATTCCGACTTTGATTCCCCGGTTGCTGAAATTCAGTTGCCTTTGAAGTTCGGGTGATCCCTCTTGCGCATGTATGCTACTTGCTACTTGTTCCACATTAGACTTCTTCCGCGAACGGCGAAACGCTTTGACTCGTTAAGTTTCGCGGCATTCTGACTTTGATTCCCGGTTGCCGAAATTTTCACTTGCCTTTGAATTTCGGGTGATCCCTCTTGATCATGTATGCTACTGCTACTACTTCCACATCAAGACTTCCTTCCGCAAACGGCGAAACGCTTTGACTCCGGTGAGTTTCGCGACATCCCGACTTCTATGCCCCGGTTGCCGAAATTCAGTTGCCTTTGAATTTCGTGTGATCCCTCTTGAGCATGTATGCCTTCTGCTTCTTGACCTACATCAGACTTCTTCCCGCAAATGGCGAAACGCTTTGACTCAGAAGTTTCGCGGCATTCCGACTTCGATGCCCCGGTTGCCTAAATTCAGTTGCCTTTGAATTTCGGGTGATCCCTCTTGAGCATGTAGGCTTCTGCCCACTTGTTCCACAACAGACTTCTTACCGCAAACGGACGAAAACGCTTTGACTCGGTGAGTTTCGCGACATTCTACTTCGATTCCCCGGTTGACGAAATTCACTTGCCTTTGAATTTCGGGTGATCCCTCCTTGAGCATGTATGCTTCTGCTATACTTGTTCCCATCAGACTTCTTCCGCAAACGGCGAGATGCTTTGACTCGGTGAGTTTCGCGACATTCCGACTTTGATTCCCCGGTTGACGAAATTCCTTGCCTTTGAATTTCGGGTGATCCCTCTTGAAATGTATGCTATTGCGACTGGTATCCACATCAGACTTCGCGCAAACGTTAAAACGCTTTGACTCGGTGAGTCTTTCGCGGCTTTCCAGGACTTAGATTCCCCGGTTGCCGAAATTCAGTTGCCTTTGAATTTCGGGTGATCCCTCTTGAGCATGTATGCTTCTGCTACTTGTTCCACATCCAACTTCTTCCGCATAACGGCGAAACGCTTTGCCTCAGCTGAGTTTCGCGGCATTCCGACTTCGATTCCCCGGTTGCCGAAATTCACTTGCCTTTGAATTTCGGGTGATCCCTCCTGAGCATGTTTGCTTCTGCTACTTGTTTCAGATCAGAACTTCTTCCGCAAACGGCGAGATGCTTTGACTCGGTCCAGTTTCGCGAATTCCGACTTTGACTCCCGGTTGCCGAAATTCAGTTGCCTTAGAATTTCGGGTGAATCCCTTTTGAGCATGTATGCTTCTGCTACTTGTTCCACATCAGACTTCGTCCGCAAACTGCGAAACGCTTTGACTCGGTGACTTTCTCGCGGCTTTCCGACTTACATTCCCTGGTTGCCGAAATTCAGTTGCCTTTGCATTTCGGAGATCCCCTCTTGAGCATGTATGCTTCTGCGACTTGTTCCCCATCAGACATTCTTTCGCAAATGGCAAAACGCTTTGACTCGGTGAGTTTTCGCGACATTCACGACATTGATTCCCCGTTGCTGAAATTCAGTTGCCTTTGCATTTCGGGTGATCCCTCTTGAGCAGGTATGCTACTGCTACTTGTTCCATCATTAGACTTCCTTCCGCAAACGGCGAAACGCTTTGACTCGGTTAGATTTTTTTTACTGCGGCATTCTGACTTTGATTCCCCGGTTGCCGAAATTCACTTGCCTTTGAATTTCGGGTGATCCCTCTTGAGCATGTATGCTACTGCGTACTTCTTCCACATCAGACCTTCTTCCGCAAACGGCGAAACGCTTTGCCTCGGTGAGTTTTTCGCCACATTCCGACATCTAATGCCCCGGTTGCCGAAATTCAGTTGCCTTTGAATTTCGGGTGATTCCCTCTTGAGCATGTATGCTTCTGCTTCTTGATCCACATCAGACTTCCTTCCCGCAAATGGCGAAACGCTTTGACTCAGTGGAGTTTCGCGGCATTCCGACTTCGATTGCCCCGGTTGCCGAAATTCAGTTGCCTATGAATTTTCGGGTGATCCCTCTTGAGCATGTATGCTTCATCCACATGGTCCACATCAGACTTCTTCCGCAAAGGACAAAACGCGTTGACTCGGTGAGTTTCGCGACATTCTGACTTTGATTCCCGGTTGACGAAATTCACATTGCCTTTGAATTTCGGGTGATCCCTCTTGAGCATGTATGCTTCTGCTACTTGTTCTACATCAGACTTCTTCCGCAAACGGCGAAACGCTTTGACTCGGTGAGTTTCGCGGCATTCCGACTTCGATTCCCGGTTGCCGAAATTCAGTTGCCTTTGAATTTCGGGTGATCCCTCTTGAGCATGTATGCTTCTGCTACTTGTTCTACATCAGACTTCTTCCGCAAACGGCGAAACGCTTTGACTCGGTGAGTTTCGCGGCATTCCGACTTCGATTCCCGGTTGCCGAAATTCAGTTGCCTTTGAATTTCGGGTGATCCCTCTTGAGCATGTATGCTTCTGCTACTTGTTCTACATCAGACTTCTTCCGCAAACGGCGAAACGCTTTGACTCGGTGAGTTTCGCGGCATTCCGACTTCGATGCCCCGGTTGCCGAAATTCAGTTGCCTTTGAATTTCGGGTGATCCCTCTTGAGCATGTATGCTTCTGCTACTTGTTCTACATCAGACTTCTTCCGCAAACGGCGAAACGCTTTGACTCGGTGAGTTTCGCGGCATTCCGACTTCGATGCCCCGGTTGCCGAAATTCAGTTGCCTTTGAATTTCGGGTGATCCCTCTTGAGCATGTATGCTTCTGCTACTTGTTCTACATCAGACTTCTTCCGCAAACGGCGAAACGCTTTGACTCGGTGAGTTTCGCGGCATTCCGACTTCGATCCCCGGTTGCCGAAATTCAGTTGCCTTTGAATTTCGGGTGATCCCTCTTGAGCATGTATGCTTCTGCTACTTGTTCTACATCAGACTTCTTCCGCAAACGGCGAAACGCTTTGACTCGGTGAGTTTCGCGGCATTCCGACTTCGATGCCCCGGTTGCCGAAATTCAGTTGCCTTTGAATTTCGGGTGATCCCTCTTGAGCATGTATGCTTCTGCTACTTGTTCTACATCAGACTTCTTCCGCAAACGGCGAAACGCTTTGACTCGGTGAGTTTCGCGGCATTCCGACTTCGATGCCCCGGTTGCCGAAATTCAGTTGCCTTTGAATTTCGGGTGATCCCTCTTGAGCATGTATGCTTCTGCTACTTGTTCTACATCAGACTTCTTCCGCAAACGGCGAAACGCTTTGACTCGGTGAGTTTCGCGGCATTCCGACTTCGATGCCCGGTTGCCGAAATTCAGTTGCCTTTGAATTTCGGGTGATCCCTCTTGAGCATGTATGCTTCTGCTACTTGTTCTACATCAGACTTCTTCCGCAAACGGCGAAACGCTTTGACTCGGTGAGTTTCGCGGCATTCCGACTTCGATGCCCCGGTTGCCGAAATTCAGTTGCCTTTGAATTTCGGGTGATCCCTCTTGAGCATGTATGCTTCTGCTACTTGTTCTACATCAGACTTCTTCCGCAAACGGCGAAACGCTTTGACTCGGTGAGTTTCGCGGCATTCCGACTTCGATGCCCCGGTTGCCGAAATTCAGTTGCCTTTGAATTTCGGGTGATCCCTCTTGAGCATGTATGCTTCTGCTACTTGTTCTACATCAGACTTCTTCCGCAAACGGCGAAACGCTTTGACTCGGTGAGTTTCGCGGCATTCCGACTTCGATGCCCGGTTGCCGAAATTCAGTTGCCTTTGAATTTCGGGTGATCCCTCTTGAGCATGTATGCTTCTGCTACTTGTTCTACATCAGACTTCTTCCGCAAACGGCGAAACGCTTTGACTCGGTGAGTTTCGCGGCATTCCGACTTCGATGCCCCGGTTGCCGAAATTCAGTTGCCTTTGAATTTCGGGTGATCCCTCTTGAGCATGTATGCTTCTGCTACTTGTTCTACATCAGACTTCTTCCGCAAACGGCGAAACGCTTTGACTCGGTGAGTTTCGCGGCATTCCGACTTCGATGCCCCGGTTGCCGAAATTCAGTTGCCTTTGAATTTCGGGTGATCCCTCTTGAGCATGTATGCTTCTGCTACTTGTTCTACATCAGACTTCTTCCGCAAACGGCGAAACGCTTTGACTCGGTGAGTTTCGCGGCATTCCGACTTCGATGCCCCGGTTGCCGAAATTCAGTTGCCTTTGAATTTCGGGTGATCCCTCTTGAGCATGTATGCTTCTGCTACTTGTTCCACATCAGACTTCTTCCGCAAACGGCGAAACGCTTTGACTCGGTGAGTTTCGCGGCATTCCGACTTCGATGCCCCGGTTGCCGAAATTCAGTTGCCTTTGAATTTCGGGTGATCCCTCTTGAGCATGTATGCTTCTGCTACTTGTTCCACATCAGACTTCTTCCGCAAACGGCGAAACGCTTTGACTCGGTGAGTTTCGCGGCATTCCGACGATGCCCCGGTTGCCGAAATTCAGTTGCCTTTGAATTTCGGGTGATCCCTCTTGAGCATGTATGCTTCTGCTACTTGTTCTACATCAGACTTCTTCCGCAAACGGCGAAACGCTTTGACTCGGTGAGTTTCGCGGCATTCCGACTTCGATTCCCCGGTTGCCGAAATTCAGTTGCCTTTGAATTTCGGGTGATCCCTCTTGAGCATGTATGCTTCTGCTACTTGTTCTACATCAGACTTCTTCCGCAAACGGCGAAACGCTTTGACTCGGTGAGTTTCGCGGCATTCCGACTTCGATGCCCCGGTTGCCGAAATTCAGTTGCCTTTGAATTTCGGGTGATCCCTCTTGAGCATGTATGCTTCTGCTACTTGTTCTACATCAGACTTCTTCCGCAAACGGCGAAACGCTTTGACTCGGTGAGTTTCGCGGCATTCCGACTTCGATGCCCCGGTTGCCGAAATTCAGTTGCCTTTGAATTTCGGGTGATCCCTCTTGAGCATGTATGCTTCTGCTACTTGTTCTACATCAGACTTCTTCCGCAAACGGCGAAACGCTTTGACTCGGTGAGTTTCGCGGCATTCCGACTTCGATGCCCCGGTTGCCGAAATTCAGTTGCCTTTGAATTTCGGGTGATCCCTCTTGAGCATGTATGCTTCTGCTACTTGTTCTACATCAGACTTCTTCCGCAAACGGCGAAACGCTTTGACTCGGTGAGTTTCGCGGCATTCCGACTTCGATGCCCCGGTTGCCGAAATTCAGTTGCCTTTGAATTTCGGGTGATCCCTCTTGAGCATGTATGCTTCTGCTACTTGTTCTACATCAGACTTCTTCCGCAAACGGCGAAACGCTTTGACTCGGTGAGTTTCGCGGCATTCCGACTTCGATTCCCCGGTTGCCGAAATTCAGTTGCCTTTGAATTTCGGGTGATCCCTCTTGAGCATGTATGCTTCTGCTACTTGTTCTACATCAGACTTCTTCCGCAAACGGCGAAACGCTTTGACTCGGTGAGTTTCGCGGCATTCCGACTTCGATTCCCCGGTTGCCGAAATTCAGTTGCCTTTGAATTTCGGGTGATCCCTCTTGAGCATGTATGCTTCTGCTACTTGTTCCACATCAGACTTCTTCCGCAAACGGCGAAACGCTTTGACTCGGTGAGTTTCGCGGCATTCCGACTTCGATGCCCCGGTTGCCGAAATTCAGTTGCCTTTGAATTTCGGGTGATCCCTCTTGAGCATGTATGCTTCTGCTACTTGTTCTACATCAGACTTCTTCCGCAAACGGCGAAACGCTTTGACTCGGTGAGTTTCGCGGCATTCCGACTTCGATGCCCGGTTGCCGAAATTCAGTTGCCTTTGAATTTCGGGTGATCCCTCTTGAGCATGTATGCTTCTGCTACTTGTTCCACATCAGACTTCTTCCGCAAACGGCGAAACGCTTTGACTCGGTGAGTTTCGCGGCATTCCGACTTCGATGCCCCGGTTGCCGAAATTCAGTTGCCTTTGAATTTCGGGTGATCCCTCTTGAGCATGTATGCTTCTGCTACTTGTTCACATCAGACTTCTTCCGCAAACGGCGAAACGCTTTGACTCGGTGAGTTTCGCGGCATTCCGACTTCGAATCCCCGGTTGCCGAAATTCAGTTGCCTTTGAATTTCGGGTGATCCCTCTTGAGCATGTATGCTTCTGCTACTTGTTCAAAATCAGACTTCTTCCGCAAACAGCGAAACGCTTTGACTCGGTGAGTTTCGCGGCATTCCGACTTCGATTCCCCGGTTGCCGAAATTCAGTTGCCTTTGAATTTCGGGTGATCCCTCTTGAGCATGTATGCTTCTGCTACTTGTTTCACATCAGACTTCTTCCGCAAACGGCGAAACGCTTTGACTCGGTGAGTTTCGCGGCATTCCGACTTCGATGCCCCGGTTGCCGTAATTCAGTTGCCTTTGAATTTCGGGTGATCCCTCTTGAGCATGTATGCTTCTGCTACTTGTTCTACATCAGACTTCTTCCGCAAACGGCGAAACGCTTTGACTCGGTGAGTTTCGCGGCATTCCGACTTCGATGCCCCGGTTGCCGAAATTCAGTTGCCTTTGAATTTCGGGTGATCCCTCTTGAGCATGTATGCTTCTGCTACTTGTTCTACATCAGACTTCTTCCGCAAACGGCGAAACGCTTTGACTCGGTGAGTTTCGCGGCATTCCGACTTCGATGCCCCGGTTGCCGAAATTCAGTTGCCTTTGAATTTCGGGTGATCCCTCTTGAGCATGTATGCTTCTGCTACTTGTTCTACATCAGACTTCTTCCGCAAACGGCGAAACGCTTTGACTCGGTGAGTTTCGCGGCATTCCGACTTCGATGCCCCGGTTGCCGAAATTCAGTTGCCTTTGAATTTCGGGTGATCCCTCTTGAGCATGTATGCTTCTGCTACTTGTTCCACATCAGACTTCTTCCGCAAACGGCGAAACGCTTTGACTCGGTGAGTTTCGCGGCATTCCGACTTCGATTCCCCGGTTGCCGAAATTCAGTTGCCTTTGAATTTCGGGTGATCCCTCTTGAGCATGTATGCTTCTGCTACTTGTTCTACATCAGACTTCTTCCGCAAACGGCGAAACGCTTTGACTCGGTGAGTTTCGCGGCATTCCGACTTCGATGCCCCGGTTGCCGAAATTCAGTTGCCTTTGAATTTCGGGTGATCCCTCTTGAGCATGTATGCTTCTGCTACTTGTTCTACATCAGACTTCTTCCGCAAACGGCGAAACGCTTTGACTCGGTGAGTTTCGCGGCATTCCGACTTCGATGCCCCGGTTGCCGAAATTCAGTTGCCTTTGAATTTCGGGTGATCCCTCTTGAGCATGTATGCTTCTGCTACTTGTTCTACATCAGACTTCTTCCGCAAACGGCGAAACGCTTTGACTCGGTGAGTTTCGCGGCATTCCGACTTCGATTCCCCGGTTGCCGAAATTCAGTTGCCTTTGAATTTCGGGTGATCCCTCTTGAGCATGTATGCTTCTGCTACTTGTTCTACATCAGACTTCTTCCGCAAACGGCGAAACGCTTTGACTCGGTGAGTTTCGCGGCATTCCGACTTCGATGCCCCGGTTGCCGAAATTCAGTTGCCTTTGAATTTCGGGTGATCCCTCTTGAGCATGTATGCTTCTGCTACTTGTTCTACATCAGACTTCTTCCGCAAACGGCGAAACGCTTTGACTCGGTGAGTTTCGCGGCATTCCGACTTCGATGCCCCGGTTGCCGAAATTCAGTTGCCTTTGAATTTCGGGTGATCCCTCTTGAGCATGTATGCTTCTGCTACTTGTTCTACATCAGACTTCTTCCGCAAACGGCGAAACGCTTTGACTCGGTGAGTTTCGCGGCATTCCGACTTCGATGCCCGGTTGCCGAAATTCAGTTGCCTTTGAATTTCGGGTGATCCCTCTTGAGCATGTATGCTTCTGCTACTTGTTCTACATCAGACTTCTTCCGCAAACGGCGAAACGCTTTGACTCGGTGAGTTTCGCGGCATTCCGACTTCGATGCCCCGGTTGCCGAAATTCAGTTGCCTTTGAATTTCGGGTGATCCCTCTTGAGCATGTATGCTTCTGCTACTTGTTCTACATCAGACTTCTTCCGCAAACGGCGAAACGCTTTGACTCGGTGAGTTTCGCGGCATTCCGACTTCGATGCCCCGGTTGCCGAAATTCAGTTGCCTTTGAATTTCGGGTGATCCCTCTTGAGCATGTATGCTTCTGCTACTTGTTCTACATCAGACTTCTTCCGCAAACGGCGAAACGCTTTGACTCGGTGAGTTTCGCGGCATTCCGACTTCGATGCCCCGGTTGCCGAAATTCAGTTGCCTTTGAATTTCGGGTGATCCCTCTTGAGCATGTATGCTTCTGCTACTTGTTCTACATCAGACTTCTTCCGCAAACGGCGAAACGCTTTGACTCGGTGAGTTTCGCGGCATTCCGACTTCGATGCCCCGGTTGCCGAAATTCAGTTGCCTTTGAATTTCGGGTGATCCCTCTTGAGCATGTATGCTTCTGCTACTTGTTCTACATCAGACTTCTTCCGCAAACGGCGAAACGCTTTGACTCGGTGAGTTTCGCGGCATTCCGACTTCGATGCCCCGGTTGCCGAAATTCAGTTGCCTTTGAATTTCGGGTGATCCCTCTTGAGCATGTATGCTTCTGCTACTTGTTCTACATCAGACTTCTTCCGCAAACGGCGAAACGCTTTGACTCGGTGAGTTTCGCGGCATTCCGACTTCGATGCCCCGGTTGCCGAAATTCAGTTGCCTTTGAATTTCGGGTGATCCCTCTTGAGCATGTATGCTTCTGCTACTTGTTCTACATCAGACTTCTTCCGCAAACGGCGAAACGCTTTGACTCGGTGAGTTTCGCGGCATTCCGACTTCGATGCCCCGGTTGCCGAAATTCAGTTGCCTTTGAATTTCGGGTGATCCCTCTTGAGCATGTATGCTTCTGCTACTTGTTCTACATCAGACTTCTTCCGCAAACGGCGAAACGCTTTGACTCGGTGAGTTTCGCGGCATTCCGACTTCGATGCCCCGGTTGCCGAAATTCAGTTGCCTTTGAATTTCGGGTGATCCCTCTTGAGCATGTATGCTTCTGCTACTTGTTCTACATCAGACTTCTTCCGCAAACGGCGAAACGCTTTGACTCGGTGAGTTTCGCGGCATTCCGACTTCGATGCCCCGGTTGCCGAAATTCAGTTGCCTTTGAATTTCGGGTGATCCCTCTTGAGCATGTATGCTTCTGCTACTTGTTCTACATCAGACTTCTTCCGCAAACGGCGAAACGCTTTGACTCGGTGAGTTTCGCGGCATTCCGACTTCGATTCCCCGGTTGCCGAAATTCAGTTGCCTTTGAATTTCGGGTGATCCCTCTTGAGCATGTATGCTTCTGCTACTTGTTCTACATCAGACTTCTTCCGCAAACGGCGAAACGCTTTGACTCGGTGAGTTTCGCGGCATTCCGACTTCGATGCCCCGGTTGCCGAAATTCAGTTGCCTTTGAATTTCGGGTGATCCCTCTTGAGCATGTATGCTTCTGCTACTTGTTCTACATCAGACTTCTTCCGCAAACGGCGAAACGCTTTGACTCGGTGAGTTTCGCGGCATTCCGACTTCGATGCCCCGGTTGCCGAAATTCAGTTGCCTTTGAATTTCGGGTGATCCCTCTTGAGCATGTATGCTTCTGCTACTTGTTCTACATCAGACTTCTTCCGCAAACGGCGAAACGCTTTGACTCGGTGAGTTTCGCGGCATTCCGACTTCGATGCCCCGGTTGCCGAAATTCAGTTGCCTTTGAATTTCGGGTGATCCCTCTTGAGCATGTATGCTTCTGCTACTTGTTCTACATCAGACTTCTTCCGCAAACGGCGAAACGCTTTGACTCGGTGAGTTTCGCGGCATTCCGACTTCGATCCCCGGTTGCCGAAATTCAGTTGCCTTTGAATTTCGGGTGATCCCTCTTGAGCATGTATGCTTCTGCTACTTGTTCTACATCAGACTTCTTCCGCAAACGGCGAAACGCTTTGACTCGGTGAGTTTCGCGGCATTCCGACTTCGATGCCCCGGTTGCCGAAATTCAGTTGCCTTTGAATTTCGGGTGATCCCTCTTGAGCATGTATGCTTCTGCTACTTGTTCTACATCAGACTTCTTCCGCAAACGGCGAAACGCTTTGACTCGGTGAGTTTCGCGGCATTCCGACTTCGATGCCCCGGTTGCCGAAATTCAGTTGCCTTTGAATTTCGGGTGATCCCTCTTGAGCATGTATGCTTCTGCTACTTGTTCTACATCAGACTTCTTCCGCAAACGGCGAAACGCTTTGACTCGGTGAGTTTCGCGGCATTCCGACTTCGATGCCCCGGTTGCCGAAATTCAGTTGCCTTTGAATTTCGGGTGATCCCTCTTGAGCATGTATGCTTCTGCTACTTGTTCTACATCAGACTTCTTCCGCAAACGGCGAAACGCTTTGACTCGGTGAGTTTCGCGGCATTCCGACTTCGATGCCCCGGTTGCCGAAATTCAGTTGCCTTTGAATTTCGGGTGATCCCTCTTGAGCATGTATGCTTCTGCTACTTGTTCTACATCAGACTTCTTCCGCAAACGGCGAAACGCTTTGACTCGGTGAGTTTCGCGGCATTCCGACTTCGATGCCCCGGTTGCCGAAATTCAGTTGCCTTTGAATTTCGGGTGATCCCTCTTGAGCATGTATGCTTCTGCTACTTGTTCTACATCAGACTTCTTCCGCAAACGGCGAAACGCTTTGACTCGGTGAGTTTCGCGGCATTCCGACTTCGATGCCCCGGTTGCCGAAATTCAGTTGCCTTTGAATTTCGGGTGATCCCTCTTGAGCATGTATGCTTCTGCTACTTGTTCTACATCAGACTTCTTCCGCAAACGGCGAAACGCTTTGACTCGGTGAGTTTCGCGGCATTCCGACTTCGATGCCCCGGTTGCCGAAATTCAGTTGCCTTTGAATTTCGGGTGATCCCTCTTGAGCATGTATGCTTCTGCTACTTGTTCTACATCAGACTTCTTCCGCAAACGGCGAAACGCTTTGACTCGGTGAGTTTCGCGGCATTCCGACTTCGATGCCCCGGTTGCCGAAATTCAGTTGCCTTTGAATTTCGGGTGATCCCTCTTGAGCATGTATGCTTCTGCTACTTGTTCTACATCAGACTTCTTCCGCAAACGGCGAAACGCTTTGACTCGGTGAGTTTCGCGGCATTCCGACTTCGATGCCCCGGTTGCCGAAATTCAGTTGCCTTTGAATTTCGGGTGATCCCTCTTGAGCATGTATGCTTCTGCTACTTGTTCTACATCAGACTTCTTCCGCAAACGGCGAAACGCTTTGACTCGGTGAGTTTCGCGGCATTCCGACTTCGATTCCCCGGTTGCCGAAATTCAGTTGCCTTTGAATTTCGGGTGATCCCTCTTGAGCATGTATGCTTCTGCTACTTGTTCTACATCAGACTTCTTCCGCAAACGGCGAAACGCTTTGACTCGGTGAGTTTCGCGGCATTCCGACTTCGATGCCCCGGTTGCCGAAATTCAGTTGCCTTTGAATTTCGGGTGATCCCTCTTGAGCATGTATGCTTCTGCTACTTGTTCTACATCAGACTTCTTCCGCAAACGGCGAAACGCTTTGACTCGGTGAGTTTCGCGGCATTCCGACTTCGATGCCCCGGTTGCCGAAATTCAGTTGCCTTTGAATTTCGGGTGATCCCTCTTGAGCATGTATGCTTCTGCTACTTGTTCTACATCAGACTTCTTCCGCAAACGGCGAAACGCTTTGACTCGGTGAGTTTCGCGGCATTCCGACTTCGATGCCCCGGTTGCCGAAATTCAGTTGCCTTTGAATTTCGGGTGATCCCTCTTGAGCATGTATGCTTCTGCTACTTGTTCTACATCAGACTTCTTCCGCAAACGGCGAAACGCTTTGACTCGGTGAGTTTCGCGGCATTCCGACTTCGATGCCCCGGTTGCCGAAATTCAGTTGCCTTTGAATTTCGGGTGATCCCTCTTGAGCATGTATGCTTCTGCTACTTGTTCTACATCAGACTTCTTCCGCAAACGGCGAAACGCTTTGACTCGGTGAGTTTCGCGGCATTCCGACTTCGATGCCCCGGTTGCCGAAATTCAGTTGCCTTTGAATTTCGGGTGATCCCTCTTGAGCATGTATGCTTCTGCTACTTGTTCTACATCAGACTTCTTCCGCAAACGGCGAAACGCTTTGACTCGGTGAGTTTCGCGGCATTCCGACTTCGATGCCCGGTTGCCGAAATTCAGTTGCCTTTGAATTTCGGGTGATCCCTCTTGAGCATGTATGCTTCTGCTACTTGTTCTACATCAGACTTCTTCCGCAAACGGCGAAACGCTTTGACTCGGTGAGTTTCGCGGCATTCCGACTTCGATTCCCCGGTTGCCGAAATTCAGTTGCCTTTGAATTTCGGGTGATCCCTCTTGAGCATGTATGCTTCTGCTACTTGTTCTACATCAGACTTCTTCCGCAAACGGCGAAACGCTTTGACTCGGTGAGTTTCGCGGCATTCCGACTTCGATGCCCCGGTTGCCGAAATTCAGTTGCCTTTGAATTTCGGGTGATCCCTCTTGAGCATGTATGCTTCTGCTACTTGTTCTACATCAGACTTCTTCCGCAAACGGCGAAACGCTTTGACTCGGTGAGTTTCGCGGCATTCCGACTTCGATGCCCCGGTTGCCGAAATTCAGTTGCCTTTGAATTTCGGGTGATCCCTCTTGAGCATGTATGCTTCTGCTACTTGTTCTACATCAGACTTCTTCCGCAAACGGCGAAACGCTTTGACTCGGTGAGTTTCGCGGCATTCCGACTTCGATGCCCCGGTTGCCGAAATTCAGTTGCCTTTGAATTTCGGGTGATCCCTCTTGAGCATGTATGCTTCTGCTACTTGTTCTACATCAGACTTCTTCCGCAAACGGCGAAACGCTTTGACTCGGTGAGTTTCGCGGCATTCCGACTTCGATGCCCCGGTTGCCGAAATTCAGTTGCCTTTGAATTTCGGGTGATCCCTCTTGAGCATGTATGCTTCTGCTACTTGTTCTACATCAGACTTCTTCCGCAAACGGCGAAACGCTTTGACTCGGTGAGTTTCGCGGCATTCCGACTTCGATGCCCCGGTTGCCGAAATTCAGTTGCCTTTGAATTTCGGGTGATCCCTCTTGAGCATGTATGCTTCTGCTACTTGTTCTACATCAGACTTCTTCCGCAAACGGCGAAACGCTTTGACTCGGTGAGTTTCGCGGCATTCCGACTTCGATGCCCCGGTTGCCGAAATTCAGTTGCCTTTGAATTTCGGGTGATCCCTCTTGAGCATGTATGCTTCTGCTACTTGTTCTACATCAGACTTCTTCCGCAAACGGCGAAACGCTTTGACTCGGTGAGTTTCGCGGCATTCCGACTTCGATGCCCCGGTTGCCGAAATTCAGTTGCCTTTGAATTTCGGGTGATCCCTCTTGAGCATGTATGCTTCTGCTACTTGTTCTACATCAGACTTCTTCCGCAAACGGCGAAACGCTTTGACTCGGTGAGTTTCGCGGCATTCCGACTTCGATGCCCGGTTGCCGAAATTCAGTTGCCTTTGAATTTCGGGTGATCCCTCTTGAGCATGTATGCTTCTGCTACTTGTTCTACATCAGACTTCTTCCGCAAACGGCGAAACGCTTTGACTCGGTGAGTTTCGCGGCATTCCGACTTCGATGCCCCGGTTGCCGAAATTCAGTTGCCTTTGAATTTCGGGTGATCCCTCTTGAGCATGTATGCTTCTGCTACTTGTTCTACATCAGACTTCTTCCGCAAACGGCGAAACGCTTTGACTCGGTGAGTTTCGCGGCATTCCGACTTCGATGCCCCGGTTGCCGAAATTCAGTTGCCTTTGAATTTCGGGTGATCCCTCTTGAGCATGTATGCTTCTGCTACTTGTTCTACATCAGACTTCTTCCGCAAACGGCGAAACGCTTTGACTCGGTGAGTTTCGCGGCATTCCGACTTCGATGCCCCGGTTGCCGAAATTCAGTTGCCTTTGAATTTCGGGTGATCCCTCTTGAGCATGTATGCTTCTGCTACTTGTTCTACATCAGACTTCTTCCGCAAACGGCGAAACGCTTTGACTCGGTGAGTTTCGCGGCATTCCGACTTCGATGCCCCGGTTGCCGAAATTCAGTTGCCTTTGAATTTCGGGTGATCCCTCTTGAGCATGTATGCTTCTGCTACTTGTTCTACATCAGACTTCTTCCGCAAACGGCGAAACGCTTTGACTCGGTGAGTTTCGCGGCATTCCGACTTCGATGCCCCGGTTGCCGAAATTCAGTTGCCTTTGAATTTCGGGTGATCCCTCTTGAGCATGTATGCTTCTGCTACTTGTTCTACATCAGACTTCTTCCGCAAACGGCGAAACGCTTTGACTCGGTGAGTTTCGCGGCATTCCGACTTCGATGCCCCGGTTGCCGAAATTCAGTTGCCTTTGAATTTCGGGTGATCCCTCTTGAGCATGTATGCTTCTGCTACTTGTTCTACATCAGACTTCTTCCGCAAACGGCGAAACGCTTTGACTCGGTGAGTTTCGCGGCATTCCGACTTCGATGCCCCGGTTGCCGAAATTCAGTTGCCTTTGAATTTCGGGTGATCCCTCTTGAGCATGTATGCTTCTGCTACTTGTTCTACATCAGACTTCTTCCGCAAACGGCGAAACGCTTTGACTCGGTGAGTTTCGCGGCATTCCGACTTCGATGCCCCGGTTGCCGAAATTCAGTTGCCTTTGAATTTCGGGTGATCCCTCTTGAGCATGTATGCTTCTGCTACTTGTTCTACATCAGACTTCTTCCGCAAACGGCGAAACGCTTTGACTCGGTGAGTTTCGCGGCATTCCGACTTCGATGCCCCGGTTGCCGAAATTCAGTTGCCTTTGAATTTCGGGTGATCCCTCTTGAGCATGTATGCTTCTGCTACTTGTTCTACATCAGACTTCTTCCGCAAACGGCGAAACGCTTTGACTCGGTGAGTTTCGCGGCATTCCGACTTCGATGCCCCGGTTGCCGAAATTCAGTTGCCTTTGAATTTCGGGTGATCCCTCTTGAGCATGTATGCTTCTGCTACTTGTTCTACATCAGACTTCTTCCGCAAACGGCGAAACGCTTTGACTCGGTGAGTTTCGCGGCATTCCGACTTCGATGCCCCGGTTGCCGAAATTCAGTTGCCTTTGAATTTCGGGTGATCCCTCTTGAGCATGTATGCTTCTGCTACTTGTTCTACATCAGACTTCTTCCGCAAACGGCGAAACGCTTTGACTCGGTGAGTTTCGCGGCATTCCGACTTCGATGCCCCGGTTGCCGAAATTCAGTTGCCTTTGAATTTCGGGTGATCCCTCTTGAGCATGTATGCTTCTGCTACTTGTTCTACATCAGACTTCTTCCGCAAACGGCGAAACGCTTTGACTCGGTGAGTTTCGCGGCATTCCGACTTCGATGCCCCGGTTGCCGAAATTCAGTTGCCTTTGAATTTCGGGTGATCCCTCTTGAGCATGTATGCTTCTGCTACTTGTTCTACATCAGACTTCTTCCGCAAACGGCGAAACGCTTTGACTCGGTGAGTTTCGCGGCATTCCGACTTCGATGCCCCGGTTGCCGAAATTCAGTTGCCTTTGAATTTCGGGTGATCCCTCTTGAGCATGTATGCTTCTGCTACTTGTTCTACATCAGACTTCTTCCGCAAACGGCGAAACGCTTTGACTCGGTGAGTTTCGCGGCATTCCGACTTCGATGCCCCGGTTGCCGAAATTCAGTTGCCTTTGAATTTCGGGTGATCCCTCTTGAGCATGTATGCTTCTGCTACTTGTTCTACATCAGACTTCTTCCGCAAACGGCGAAACGCTTTGACTCGGTGAGTTTCGCGGCATTCCGACTTCGATGCCCCGGTTGCCGAAATTCAGTTGCCTTTGAATTTCGGGTGATCCCTCTTGAGCATGTATGCTTCTGCTACTTGTTCTACATCAGACTTCTTCCGCAAACGGCGAAACGCTTTGACTCGGTGAGTTTCGCGGCATTCCGACTTCGATGCCCCGGTTGCCGAAATTCAGTTGCCTTTGAATTTCGGGTGATCCCTCTTGAGCATGTATGCTTCTGCTACTTGTTCTACATCAGACTTCTTCCGCAAACGGCGAAACGCTTTGACTCGGTGAGTTTCGCGGCATTCCGACTTCGATGCCCCGGTTGCCGAAATTCAGTTGCCTTTGAATTTCGGGTGATCCCTCTTGAGCATGTATGCTTCTGCTACTTGTTCTACATCAGACTTCTTCCGCAAACGGCGAAACGCTTTGACTCGGTGAGTTTCGCGGCATTCCGACTTCGATGCCCCGGTTGCCGAAATTCAGTTGCCTTTGAATTTCGGGTGATCCCTCTTGAGCATGTATGCTTCTGCTACTTGTTCTACATCAGACTTCTTCCGCAAACGGCGAAACGCTTTGACTCGGTGAGTTTCGCGGCATTCCGACTTCGATGCCCCGGTTGCCGAAATTCAGTTGCCTTTGAATTTCGGGTGATCCCTCTTGAGCATGTATGCTTCTGCTACTTGTTCTACATCAGACTTCTTCCGCAAACGGCGAAACGCTTTGACTCGGTGAGTTTCGCGGCATTCCGACTTCGATGCCCCGGTTGCCGAAATTCAGTTGCCTTTGAATTTCGGGTGATCCCTCTTGAGCATGTATGCTTCTGCTACTTGTTCTACATCAGACTTCTTCCGCAAACGGCGAAACGCTTTGACTCGGTGAGTTTCGCGGCATTCCGACTTCGATGCCCCGGTTGCCGAAATTCAGTTGCCTTTGAATTTCGGGTGATCCCTCTTGAGCATGTATGCTTCTGCTACTTGTTCTACATCAGACTTCTTCCGCAAACGGCGAAACGCTTTGACTCGGTGAGTTTCGCGGCATTCCGACTTCGATGCCCCGGTTGCCGAAATTCAGTTGCCTTTGAATTTCGGGTGATCCCTCTTGAGCATGTATGCTTCTGCTACTTGTTCTACATCAGACTTCTTCCGCAAACGGCGAAACGCTTTGACTCGGTGAGTTTCGCGGCATTCCGACTTCGATGCCCCGGTTGCCGAAATTCAGTTGCCTTTGAATTTCGGGTGATCCCTCTTGAGCATGTATGCTTCTGCTACTTGTTCTACATCAGACTTCTTCCGCAAACGGCGAAACGCTTTGACTCGGTGAGTTTCGCGGCATTCCGACTTCGATGCCCCGGTTGCCGAAATTCAGTTGCCTTTGAATTTCGGGTGATCCCTCTTGAGCATGTATGCTTCTGCTACTTGTTCTACATCAGACTTCTTCCGCAAACGGCGAAACGCTTTGACTCGGTGAGTTTCGCGGCATTCCGACTTCGATTCCCCGGTTGCCGAAATTCAGTTGCCTTTGAATTTCGGGTGATCCCTCTTGAGCATGTATGCTTCTGCTACTTGTTCTACATCAGACTTCTTCCGCAAACGGCGAAACGCTTTGACTCGGTGAGTTTCGCGGCATTCCGACTTCGATGCCCCGGTTGCCGAAATTCAGTTGCCTTTGAATTTCGGGTGATCCCTCTTGAGCATGTATGCTTCTGCTACTTGTTCTACATCAGACTTCTTCCGCAAACGGCGAAACGCTTTGACTCGGTGAGTTTCGCGGCATTCCGACTTCGATGCCCCGGTTGCCGAAATTCAGTTGCCTTTGAATTTCGGGTGATCCCTCTTGAGCATGTATGCTTCTGCTACTTGTTCTACATCAGACTTCTTCCGCAAACGGCGAAACGCTTTGACTCGGTGAGTTTCGCGGCATTCCGACTTCGATGCCCCGGTTGCCGAAATTCAGTTGCCTTTGAATTTCGGGTGATCCCTCTTGAGCATGTATGCTTCTGCTACTTGTTCTACATCAGACTTCTTCCGCAAACGGCGAAACGCTTTGACTCGGTGAGTTTCGCGGCATTCCGACTTCGATGCCCCGGTTGCCGAAATTCAGTTGCCTTTGAATTTCGGGTGATCCCTCTTGAGCATGTATGCTTCTGCTACTTGTTCTACATCAGACTTCTTCCGCAAACGGCGAAACGCTTTGACTCGGTGAGTTTCGCGGCATTCCGACTTCGATGCCCCGGTTGCCGAAATTCAGTTGCCTTTGAATTTCGGGTGATCCCTCTTGAGCATGTATGCTTCTGCTACTTGTTCTACATCAGACTTCTTCCGCAAACGGCGAAACGCTTTGACTCGGTGAGTTTCGCGGCATTCCGACTTCGATGCCCCGGTTGCCGAAATTCAGTTGCCTTTGAATTTCGGGTGATCCCTCTTGAGCATGTATGCTTCTGCTACTTGTTCTACATCAGACTTCTTCCGCAAACGGCGAAACGCTTTGACTCGGTGAGTTTCGCGGCATTCCGACTTCGATGCCCCGGTTGCCGAAATTCAGTTGCCTTTGAATTTCGGGTGATCCCTCTTGAGCATGTATGCTTCTGCTACTTGTTCTACATCAGACTTCTTCCGCAAACGGCGAAACGCTTTGACTCGGTGAGTTTCGCGGCATTCCGACTTCGATGCCCCGGTTGCCGAAATTCAGTTGCCTTTGAATTTCGGGTGATCCCTCTTGAGCATGTATGCTTCTGCTACTTGTTCTACATCAGACTTCTTCCGCAAACGGCGAAACGCTTTGACTCGGTGAGTTTCGCGGCATTCCGACTTCGATGCCCCGGTTGCCGAAATTCAGTTGCCTTTGAATTTCGGGTGATCCCTCTTGAGCATGTATGCTTCTGCTACTTGTTCTACATCAGACTTCTTCCGCAAACGGCGAAACGCTTTGACTCGGTGAGTTTCGCGGCATTCCGACTTCGATGCCCCGGTTGCCGAAATTCAGTTGCCTTTGAATTTCGGGTGATCCCTCTTGAGCATGTATGCTTCTGCTACTTGTTCTACATCAGACTTCTTCCGCAAACGGCGAAACGCTTTGACTCGGTGAGTTTCGCGGCATTCCGACTTCGATGCCCCGGTTGCCGAAATTCAGTTGCCTTTGAATTTCGGGTGATCCCTCTTGAGCATGTATGCTTCTGCTACTTGTTCTACATCAGACTTCTTCCGCAAACGGCGAAACGCTTTGACTCGGTGAGTTTCGCGGCATTCCGACTTCGATGCCCGGTTGCCGAAATTCAGTTGCCTTTGAATTTCGGGTGATCCCTCTTGAGCATGTATGCTTCTGCTACTTGTTCTACATCAGACTTCTTCCGCAAACGGCGAAACGCTTTGACTCGGTGAGTTTCGCGGCATTCCGACTTCGATGCCCCGGTTGCCGAAATTCAGTTGCCTTTGAATTTCGGGTGATCCCTCTTGAGCATGTATGCTTCTGCTACTTGTTCTACATCAGACTTCTTCCGCAAACGGCGAAACGCTTTGACTCGGTGAGTTTCGCGGCATTCCGACTTCGATGCCCCGGTTGCCGAAATTCAGTTGCCTTTGAATTTCGGGTGATCCCTCTTGAGCATGTATGCTTCTGCTACTTGTTCTACATCAGACTTCTTCCGCAAACGGCGAAACGCTTTGACTCGGTGAGTTTCGCGGCATTCCGACTTCGATGCCCCGGTTGCCGAAATTCAGTTGCCTTTGAATTTCGGGTGATCCCTCTTGAGCATGTATGCTTCTGCTACTTGTTCTACATCAGACTTCTTCCGCAAACGGCGAAACGCTTTGACTCGGTGAGTTTCGCGGCATTCCGACTTCGATGCCCCGGTTGCCGAAATTCAGTTGCCTTTGAATTTCGGGTGATCCCTCTTGAGCATGTATGCTTCTGCTACTTGTTCTACATCAGACTTCTTCCGCAAACGGCGAAACGCTTTGACTCGGTGAGTTTCGCGGCATTCCGACTTCGATGCCCCGGTTGCCGAAATTCAGTTGCCTTTGAATTTCGGGTGATCCCTCTTGAGCATGTATGCTTCTGCTACTTGTTCTACATCAGACTTCTTCCGCAAACGGCGAAACGCTTTGACTCGGTGAGTTTCGCGGCATTCCGACTTCGATGCCCCGGTTGCCGAAATTCAGTTGCCTTTGAATTTCGGGTGATCCCTCTTGAGCATGTATGCTTCTGCTACTTGTTCTACATCAGACTTCTTCCGCAAACGGCGAAACGCTTTGACTCGGTGAGTTTCGCGGCATTCCGACTTCGATGCCCCGGTTGCCGAAATTCAGTTGCCTTTGAATTTCGGGTGATCCCTCTTGAGCATGTATGCTTCTGCTACTTGTTCTACATCAGACTTCTTCCGCAAACGGCGAAACGCTTTGACTCGGTGAGTTTCGCGGCATTCCGACTTCGATGCCCCGGTTGCCGAAATTCAGTTGCCTTTGAATTTCGGGTGATCCCTCTTGAGCATGTATGCTTCTGCTACTTGTTCTACATCAGACTTCTTCCGCAAACGGCGAAACGCTTTGACTCGGTGAGTTTCGCGGCATTCCGACTTCGATGCCCCGGTTGCCGAAATTCAGTTGCCTTTGAATTTCGGGTGATCCCTCTTGAGCATGTATGCTTCTGCTACTTGTTCTACATCAGACTTCTTCCGCAAACGGCGAAACGCTTTGACTCGGTGAGTTTCGCGGCATTCCGACTTCGATGCCCCGGTTGCCGAAATTCAGTTGCCTTTGAATTTCGGGTGATCCCTCTTGAGCATGTATGCTTCTGCTACTTGTTCTACATCAGACTTCTTCCGCAAACGGCGAAACGCTTTGACTCGGTGAGTTTCGCGGCATTCCGACTTCGATGCCCCGGTTGCCGAAATTCAGTTGCCTTTGAATTTCGGGTGATCCCTCTTGAGCATGTATGCTTCTGCTACTTGTTCTACATCAGACTTCTTCCGCAAACGGCGAAACGCTTTGACTCGGTGAGTTTCGCGGCATTCCGACTTCGATGCCCCGGTTGCCGAAATTCAGTTGCCTTTGAATTTCGGGTGATCCCTCTTGAGCATGTATGCTTCTGCTACTTGTTCTACATCAGACTTCTTCCGCAAACGGCGAAACGCTTTGACTCGGTGAGTTTCGCGGCATTCCGACTTCGATGCCCCGGTTGCCGAAATTCAGTTGCCTTTGAATTTCGGGTGATCCCTCTTGAGCATGTATGCTTCTGCTACTTGTTCTACATCAGACTTCTTCCGCAAACGGCGAAACGCTTTGACTCGGTGAGTTTCGCGGCATTCCGACTTCGATGCCCCGGTTGCCGAAATTCAGTTGCCTTTGAATTTCGGGTGATCCCTCTTGAGCATGTATGCTTCTGCTACTTGTTCTACATCAGACTTCTTCCGCAAACGGCGAAACGCTTTGACTCGGTGAGTTTCGCGGCATTCCGACTTCGATGCCCCGGTTGCCGAAATTCAGTTGCCTTTGAATTTCGGGTGATCCCTCTTGAGCATGTATGCTTCTGCTACTTGTTCTACATCAGACTTCTTCCGCAAACGGCGAAACGCTTTGACTCGGTGAGTTTCGCGGCATTCCGACTTCGATGCCCCGGTTGCCGAAATTCAGTTGCCTTTGAATTTCGGGTGATCCCTCTTGAGCATGTATGCTTCTGCTACTTGTTCTACATCAGACTTCTTCCGCAAACGGCGAAACGCTTTGACTCGGTGAGTTTCGCGGCATTCCGACTTCGATGCCCCGGTTGCCGAAATTCAGTTGCCTTTGAATTTCGGGTGATCCCTCTTGAGCATGTATGCTTCTGCTACTTGTTCTACATCAGACTTCTTCCGCAAACGGCGAAACGCTTTGACTCGGTGAGTTTCGCGGCATTCCGACTTCGATGCCCCGGTTGCCGAAATTCAGTTGCCTTTGAATTTCGGGTGATCCCTCTTGAGCATGTATGCTTCTGCTACTTGTTCTACATCAGACTTCTTCCGCAAACGGCGAAACGCTTTGACTCGGTGAGTTTCGCGGCATTCCGACTTCGATGCCCGGTTGCCGAAATTCAGTTGCCTTTGAATTTCGGGTGATCCCTCTTGAGCATGTATGCTTCTGCTACTTGTTCTACATCAGACTTCTTCCGCAAACGGCGAAACGCTTTGACTCGGTGAGTTTCGCGGCATTCCGACTTCGATGCCCCGGTTGCCGAAATTCAGTTGCCTTTGAATTTCGGGTGATCCCTCTTGAGCATGTATGCTTCTGCTACTTGTTCTACATCAGACTTCTTCCGCAAACGGCGAAACGCTTTGACTCGGTGAGTTTCGCGGCATTCCGACTTCGATCCCCGGTTGCCGAAATTCAGTTGCCTTTGAATTTCGGGTGATCCCTCTTGAGCATGTATGCTTCTGCTACTTGTTCTACATCAGACTTCTTCCGCAAACGGCGAAACGCTTTGACTCGGTGAGTTTCGCGGCATTCCGACTTCGATGCCCCGGTTGCCGAAATTCAGTTGCCTTTGAATTTCGGGTGATCCCTCTTGAGCATGTATGCTTCTGCTACTTGTTCTACATCAGACTTCTTCCGCAAACGGCGAAACGCTTTGACTCGGTGAGTTTCGCGGCATTCCGACTTCGATGCCCCGGTTGCCGAAATTCAGTTGCCTTTGAATTTCGGGTGATCCCTCTTGAGCATGTATGCTTCTGCTACTTGTTCTACATCAGACTTCTTCCGCAAACGGCGAAACGCTTTGACTCGGTGAGTTTCGCGGCATTCCGACTTCGATGCCCCGGTTGCCGAAATTCAGTTGCCTTTGAATTTCGGGTGATCCCTCTTGAGCATGTATGCTTCTGCTACTTGTTCTACATCAGACTTCTTCCGCAAACGGCGAAACGCTTTGACTCGGTGAGTTTCGCGGCATTCCGACTTCGATGCCCCGGTTGCCGAAATTCAGTTGCCTTTGAATTTCGGGTGATCCCTCTTGAGCATGTATGCTTCTGCTACTTGTTCTACATCAGACTTCTTCCGCAAACGGCGAAACGCTTTGACTCGGTGAGTTTCGCGGCATTCCGACTTCGATGCCCCGGTTGCCGAAATTCAGTTGCCTTTGAATTTCGGGTGATCCCTCTTGAGCATGTATGCTTCTGCTACTTGTTCTACATCAGACTTCTTCCGCAAACGGCGAAACGCTTTGACTCGGTGAGTTTCGCGGCATTCCGACTTCGATTCCCCGGTTGCCGAAATTCAGTTGCCTTTGAATTTCGGGTGATCCCTCTTGAGCATGTATGCTTCTGCTACTTGTTCTACATCAGACTTCTTCCGCAAACGGCGAAACGCTTTGACTCGGTGAGTTTCGCGGCATTCCGACTTCGATGCCCCGGTTGCCGAAATTCAGTTGCCTTTGAATTTCGGGTGATCCCTCTTGAGCATGTATGCTTCTGCTACTTGTTCTACATCAGACTTCTTCCGCAAACGGCGAAACGCTTTGACTCGGTGAGTTTCGCGGCATTCCGACTTCGATGCCCCGGTTGCCGAAATTCAGTTGCCTTTGAATTTCGGGTGATCCCTCTTGAGCATGTATGCTTCTGCTACTTGTTCTACATCAGACTTCTTCCGCAAACGGCGAAACGCTTTGACTCGGTGAGTTTCGCGGCATTCCGACTTCGATGCCCCGGTTGCCGAAATTCAGTTGCCTTTGAATTTCGGGTGATCCCTCTTGAGCATGTATGCTTCTGCTACTTGTTCTACATCAGACTTCTTCCGCAAACGGCGAAACGCTTTGACTCGGTGAGTTTCGCGGCATTCCGACTTCGATGCCCCGGTTGCCGAAATTCAGTTGCCTTTGAATTTCGGGTGATCCCTCTTGAGCATGTATGCTTCTGCTACTTGTTCTACATCAGACTTCTTCCGCAAACGGCGAAACGCTTTGACTCGGTGAGTTTCGCGGCATTCCGACTTCGATGCCCCGGTTGCCGAAATTCAGTTGCCTTTGAATTTCGGGTGATCCCTCTTGAGCATGTATGCTTCTGCTACTTGTTCTACATCAGACTTCTTCCGCAAACGGCGAAACGCTTTGACTCGGTGAGTTTCGCGGCATTCCGACTTCGATGCCCCGGTTGCCGAAATTCAGTTGCCTTTGAATTTCGGGTGATCCCTCTTGAGCATGTATGCTTCTGCTACTTGTTCTACATCAGACTTCTTCCGCAAACGGCGAAACGCTTTGACTCGGTGAGTTTCGCGGCATTCCGACTTCGATGCCCCGGTTGCCGAAATTCAGTTGCCTTTGAATTTCGGGTGATCCCTCTTGAGCATGTATGCTTCTGCTACTTGTTCTACATCAGACTTCTTCCGCAAACGGCGAAACGCTTTGACTCGGTGAGTTTCGCGGCATTCCGACTTCGATGCCCCGGTTGCCGAAATTCAGTTGCCTTTGAATTTCGGGTGATCCCTCTTGAGCATGTATGCTTCTGCTACTTGTTCTACATCAGACTTCTTCCGCAAACGGCGAAACGCTTTGACTCGGTGAGTTTCGCGGCATTCCGACTTCGATTCCCCGGTTGCCGAAATTCAGTTGCCTTTGAATTTCGGGTGATCCCTCTTGAGCATGTATGCTTCTGCTACTTGTTCTACATCAGACTTCTTCCGCAAACGGCGAAACGCTTTGACTCGGTGAGTTTCGCGGCATTCCGACTTCGATGCCCGGTTGCCGAAATTCAGTTGCCTTTGAATTTCGGGTGATCCCTCTTGAGCATGTATGCTTCTGCTACTTGTTCTACATCAGACTTCTTCCGCAAACGGCGAAACGCTTTGACTCGGTGAGTTTCGCGGCATTCCGACTTCGATGCCCCGGTTGCCGAAATTCAGTTGCCTTTGAATTTCGGGTGATCCCTCTTGAGCATGTATGCTTCTGCTACTTGTTCACATCAGACTTCTTCCGCAAACGGCGAAACGCTTTGACTCGGTGAGTTTCGCGGCATTCCGACTTCGATGCCCCGGTTGCCGAAATTCAGTTGCCTTTGAATTTCGGGTGATCCCTCTTGAGCATGTATGCTTCTGCTACTTGTTCTACATCAGACTTCTTCCGCAAACGGCGAAACGCTTTGACTCGGTGAGTTTCGCGGCATTCCGACTTCGATTCCCGGTTGCCGAAATTCAGTTGCCTTTGAATTTCGGGTGATCCCTCTTGAGCATGTATGCTTCTGCTACTTGTTCTACATCAGACTTCTTCCGCAAACGGCGAAACGCTTTGACTCGGTGAGTTTCGCGGCATTCCGACTTCGATGCCCCGGTTGCCGAAATTCAGTTGCCTTTGAATTTCGGGTGATCCCTCTTGAGCATGTATGCTTCTGCTACTTGTTCTACATCAGACTTCTTCCGCAAACGGCGAAACGCTTTGACTCGGTGAGTTTCGCGGCATTCCGACTTCGATGCCCCGGTTGCCGAAATTCAGTTGCCTTTGAATTTCGGGTGATCCCTCTTGAGCATGTATGCTTCTGCTACTTGTTCTACATCAGACTTCTTCCGCAAACGGCGAAACGCTTTGACTCGGTGAGTTTCGCGGCATTCCGACTTCGATGCCCCGGTTGCCGAAATTCAGTTGCCTTTGAATTTCGGGTGATCCCTCTTGAGCATGTATGCTTCTGCTACTTGTTCTACATCAGACTTCTTCCGCAAACGGCGAAACGCTTTGACTCGGTGAGTTTCGCGGCATTCCGACTTCGATGCCCCGGTTGCCGAAATTCAGTTGCCTTTGAATTTCGGGTGATCCCTCTTGAGCATGTATGCTTCTGCTACTTGTTCTACATCAGACTTCTTCCGCAAACGGCGAAACGCTTTGACTCGGTGAGTTTCGCGGCATTCCGACTTCGATGCCCCGGTTGCCGAAATTCAGTTGCCTTTGAATTTCGGGTGATCCCTCTTGAGCATGTATGCTTCTGCTACTTGTTCTACATCAGACTTCTTCCGCAAACGGCGAAACGCTTTGACTCGGTGAGTTTCGCGGCATTCCGACTTCGATGCCCCGGTTGCCGAAATTCAGTTGCCTTTGAATTTCGGGTGATCCCTCTTGAGCATGTATGCTTCTGCTACTTGTTCTACATCAGACTTCTTCCGCAAACGGCGAAACGCTTTGACTCGGTGAGTTTCGCGGCATTCCGACTTCGATGCCCCGGTTGCCGAAATTCAGTTGCCTTTGAATTTCGGGTGATCCCTCTTGAGCATGTATGCTTCTGCTACTTGTTCTACATCAGACTTCTTCCGCAAACGGCGAAACGCTTTGACTCGGTGAGTTTCGCGGCATTCCGACTTCGATGCCCCGGTTGCCGAAATTCAGTTGCCTTTGAATTTCGGGTGATCCCTCTTGAGCATGTATGCTTCTGCTACTTGTTCCTACATCAGACTTCTTCCGCAAACGGCGAAACGCTTTGACTCGGTGAGTTTCGCGGCATTCCGACTTCGATGCCCCGGTTGCCGAAATTCAGTTGCCTTTGAATTTCGGGTGATCCCTCTTGAGCATGTATGCTTCTGCTACTTGTTCTACATCAGACTTCTTCCGCAAACGGCGAAACGCTTTGACTCGGTGAGTTTCGCGGCATTCCGACTTCGATGCCCCGGTTGCCGAAATTCAGTTGCCTTTGAATTTCGGGTGATCCCTCTTGAGCATGTATGCTTCTGCTACTTGTTCTACATCAGACTTCTTCCGCAAACGGCGAAACGCTTTGACTCGGTGAGTTTCGCGGCATTCCGACTTCGATGCCCCGGTTGCCGAAATTCAGTTGCCTTTGAATTTCGGGTGATCCCTCTTGAGCATGTATGCTTCTGCTACTTGTTCTACATCAGACTTCTTCCGCAAACGGCGAAACGCTTTGACTCGGTGAGTTTCGCGGCATTCCGACTTCGATGCCCCGGTTGCCGAAATTCAGTTGCCTTTGAATTTCGGGTGATCCCTCTTGAGCATGTATGCTTCTGCTACTTGTTCTACATCAGACTTCTTCCGCAAACGGCGAAACGCTTTGACTCGGTGAGTTTCGCGGCATTCCGACTTCGATGCCCCGGTTGCCGAAATTCAGTTGCCTTTGAATTTCGGGTGATCCCTCTTGAGCATGTATGCTTCTGCTACTTGTTCTACATCAGACTTCTTCCGCAAACGGCGAAACGCTTTGACTCGGTGAGTTTCGCGGCATTCCGACTTCGATGCCCCGGTTGCCGAAATTCAGTTGCCTTTGAATTTCGGGTGATCCCTCTTGAGCATGTATGCTTCTGCTACTTGTTCTACATCAGACTTCTTCCGCAAACGGCGAAACGCTTTGACTCGGTGAGTTTCGCGGCATTCCGACTTCGATTCCCCGGTTGCCGAAATTCAGTTGCCTTTGAATTTCGGGTGATCCCTCTTGAGCATGTATGCTTCTGCTACTTGTTCTACATCAGACTTCTTCCGCAAACGGCGAAACGCTTTGACTCGGTGAGTTTCGCGGCATTCCGACTTCGATGCCCGGTTGCCGAAATTCAGTTGCCTTTGAATTTCGGGTGATCCCTCTTGAGCATGTATGCTTCTGCTACTTGTTCTACATCAGACTTCTTCCGCAAACGGCGAAACGCTTTGACTCGGTGAGTTTCGCGGCATTCCGACTTCGATGCCCCGGTTGCCGAAATTCAGTTGCCTTTGAATTTCGGGTGATCCCTCTTGAGCATGTATGCTTCTGCTACTTGTTCTACATCAGACTTCTTCCGCAAACGGCGAAACGCTTTGACTCGGTGAGTTTCGCGGCATTCCGACTTCGATTCCCCGGTTGCCGAAATTCAGTTGCCTTTGAATTTCGGGTGATCCCTCTTGAGCATGTATGCTTCTGCTACTTGTTCTACATCAGACTTCTTCCGCAAACGGCGAAACGCTTTGACTCGGTGAGTTTCGCGGCATTCCGACTTCGATGCCCCGGTTGCCGAAATTCAGTTGCCTTTGAATTTCGGGTGATCCCTCTTGAGCATGTATGCTTCTGCTACTTGTTCTACATCAGACTTCTTCCGCAAACGGCGAAACGCTTTGACTCGGTGAGTTTCGCGGCATTCCGACTTCGATTCCCCGGTTGCCGAAATTCAGTTGCCTTTGAATTTCGGGTGATCCCTCTTGAGCATGTATGCTTCTGCTACTTGTTCTACATCAGACTTCTTCCGCAAACGGCGAAACGCTTTGACTCGGTGAGTTTCGCGGCATTCCGACTTCGATGCCCCGGTTGCCGAAATTCAGTTGCCTTTGAATTTCGGGTGATCCCTCTTGAGCATGTATGCTTCTGCTACTTGTTCTACATCAGACTTCTTCCGCAAACGGCGAAACGCTTTGACTCGGTGAGTTTCGCGGCATTCCGACTTCGATTCCCCGGTTGCCGAAATTCAGTTGCCTTTGAATTTCGGGTGATCCCTCTTGAGCATGTATGCTTCTGCTACTTGTTCTACATCAGACTTCTTCCGCAAACGGCGAAACGCTTTGACTCGGTGAGTTTCGCGGCATTCCGACTTCGATGCCCCGGTTGCCGAAATTCAGTTGCCTTTGAATTTCGGGTGATCCCTCTTGAGCATGTATGCTTCTGCTACTTGTTCTACATCAGACTTCTTCCGCAAACGGCGAAACGCTTTGACTCGGTGAGTTTCGCGGCATTCCGACTTCGATGCCCCGGTTGCCGAAATTCAGTTGCCTTTGAATTTCGGGTGATCCCTCTTGAGCATGTATGCTTCTGCTACTTGTTCTACATCAGACTTCTTCCGCAAACGGCGAAACGCTTTGACTCGGTGAGTTTCGCGGCATTCCGACTTCGATGCCCCGGTTGCCGAAATTCAGTTGCCTTTGAATTTCGGGTGATCCCTCTTGAGCATGTATGCTTCTGCTACTTGTTCTACATCAGACTTCTTCCGCAAACGGCGAAACGCTTTGACTCGGTGAGTTTCGCGGCATTCCGACTTCGATGCCCCGGTTGCCGAAATTCAGTTGCCTTTGAATTTCGGGTGATCCCTCTTGAGCATGTATGCTTCTGCTACTTGTTCTACATCAGACTTCTTCCGCAAACGGCGAAACGCTTTGACTCGGTGAGTTTCGCGGCATTCCGACTTCGATGCCCCGGTTGCCGAAATTCAGTTGCCTTTGAATTTCGGGTGATCCCTCTTGAGCATGTATGCTTCTGCTACTTGTTCTACATCAGACTTCTTCCGCAAACGGCGAAACGCTTTGACTCGGTGAGTTTCGCGGCATTCCGACTTCGATGCCCCGGTTGCCGAAATTCAGTTGCCTTTGAATTTCGGGTGATCCCTCTTGAGCATGTATGCTTCTGCTACTTGTTCTACATCAGACTTCTTCCGCAAACGGCGAAACGCTTTGACTCGGTGAGTTTCGCGGCATTCCGACTTCGATGCCCCGGTTGCCGAAATTCAGTTGCCTTTGAATTTCGGGTGATCCCTCTTGAGCATGTATGCTTCTGCTACTTGTTCTACATCAGACTTCTTCCGCAAACGGCGAAACGCTTTGACTCGGTGAGTTTCGCGGCATTCCGACTTCGATTCCCCGGTTGCCGAAATTCAGTTGCCTTTGAATTTCGGGTGATCCCTCTTGAGCATGTATGCTTCTGCTACTTGTTCTACATCAGACTTCTTCCGCAAACGGCGAAACGCTTTGACTCGGTGAGTTTCGCGGCATTCCGACTTCGATGCCCCGGTTGCCGAAATTCAGTTGCCTTTGAATTTCGGGTGATCCCTCTTGAGCATGTATGCTTCTGCTACTTGTTCTACATCAGACTTCTTCCGCAAACGGCGAAACGCTTTGACTCGGTGAGTTTCGCGGCATTCCGACTTCGATGCCCCGGTTGCCGAAATTCAGTTGCCTTTGAATTTCGGGTGATCCCTCTTGAGCATGTATGCTTCTGCTACTTGTTCTACATCAGACTTCTTCCGCAAACGGCGAAACGCTTTGACTCGGTGAGTTTCGCGGCATTCCGACTTCGATGCCCCGGTTGCCGAAATTCAGTTGCCTTTGAATTTCGGGTGATCCCTCTTGAGCATGTATGCTTCTGCTACTTGTTCTACATCAGACTTCTTCCGCAAACGGCGAAACGCTTTGACTCGGTGAGTTTCGCGGCATTCCGACTTCGATGCCCCGGTTGCCGAAATTCAGTTGCCTTTGAATTTCGGGTGATCCCTCTTGAGCATGTATGCTTCTGCTACTTGTTCTACATCAGACTTCTTCCGCAAACGGCGAAACGCTTTGACTCGGTGAGTTTCGCGGCATTCCGACTTCGATGCCCCGGTTGCCGAAATTCAGTTGCCTTTGAATTTCGGGTGATCCCTCTTGAGCATGTATGCTTCTGCTACTTGTTCTACATCAGACTTCTTCCGCAAACGGCGAAACGCTTTGACTCGGTGAGTTTCGCGGCATTCCGACTTCGATCCCCGGTTGCCGAAATTCAGTTGCCTTTGAATTTCGGGTGATCCCTCTTGAGCATGTATGCTTCTGCTACTTGTTCTACATCAGACTTCTTCCGCAAACGGCGAAACGCTTTGACTCGGTGAGTTTCGCGGCATTCCGACTTCGATGCCCCGGTTGCCGAAATTCAGTTGCCTTTGAATTTCGGGTGATCCCTCTTGAGCATGTATGCTTCTGCTACTTGTTCTACATCAGACTTCTTCCGCAAACGGCGAAACGCTTTGACTCGGTGAGTTTCGCGGCATTCCGACTTCGATGCCCCGGTTGCCGAAATTCAGTTGCCTTTGAATTTCGGGTGATCCCTCTTGAGCATGTATGCTTCTGCTACTTGTTCTACATCAGACTTCTTCCGCAAACGGCGAAACGCTTTGACTCGGTGAGTTTCGCGGCATTCCGACTTCGATGCCCCGGTTGCCGAAATTCAGTTGCCTTTGAATTTCGGGTGATCCCTCTTGAGCATGTATGCTTCTGCTACTTGTTCTACATCAGACTTCTTCCGCAAACGGCGAAACGCTTTGACTCGGTGAGTTTCGCGGCATTCCGACTTCGATTCCCCGGTTGCCGAAATTCAGTTGCCTTTGAATTTCGGGTGATCCCTCTTGAGCATGTATGCTTCTGCTACTTGTTCCACATCAGACTTCTTCCGCAAACGGCGAAACGCTTTGACTCGGTGAGTTTCGCGGCATTCCGACTTCGATGCCCCGGTTGCCGAAATTCAGTTGCCTTTGAATTTCGGGTGATCCCTCTTGAGCATGTATGCTTCTGCTACTTGTTCCACATCAGACTTCTTCCGCAAACGGCGAAACGCTTTGACTCGGTGAGTTTCGCGGCATTCCGACTTCGATCCCCGGTTGCCGAAATTCAGTTGCCTTTGAATTTCGGGTGATCCCTCTTGAGCATGTATGCTTCTGCTACTTGTTCTACATCAGACTTCTTCCGCAAACGGCGAAACGCTTTGACTCGGTGAGTTTCGCGGCATTCCGACTTCGATGCCCCGGTTGCCGAAATTCAGTTGCCTTTGAATTTCGGGTGATCCCTCTTGAGCATGTATGCTTCTGCTACTTGTTCTACATCAGACTTCTTCCGCAAACGGCGAAACGCTTTGACTCGGTGAGTTTCGCGGCATTCCGACTTCGATGCCCCGGTTGCCGAAATTCAGTTGCCTTTGAATTTCGGGTGATCCCTCTTGAGCATGTATGCTTCTGCTACTTGTTCTACATCAGACTTCTTCCGCAAACGGCGAAACGCTTTGACTCGGTGAGTTTCGCGGCATTCCGACTTCGATGCCCCGGTTGCCGAAATTCAGTTGCCTTTGAATTTCGGGTGATCCCTCTTGAGCATGTATGCTTCTGCTACTTGTTCTACATCAGACTTCTTCCGCAAACGGCGAAACGCTTTGACTCGGTGAGTTTCGCGGCATTCCGACTTCGATCCCCGGTTGCCGAAATTCAGTTGCCTTTGAATTTCGGGTGATCCCTCTTGAGCATGTATGCTTCTGCTACTTGTTCTACATCAGACTTCTTCCGCAAACGGCGAAACGCTTTGACTCGGTGAGTTTCGCGGCATTCCGACTTCGATGCCCGGTTGCCGAAATTCAGTTGCCTTTGAATTTCGGGTGATCCCTCTTGAGCATGTATGCTTCTGCTACTTGTTCCACATCAGACTTCTTCCGCAAACGGCGAAACGCTTTGACTCGGTGAGTTTCGCGGCATTCCGACTTCGATCCCCGGTTGCCGAAATTCAGTTGCCTTTGAATTTCGGGTGATCCCTCTTGAGCATGTATGCTTCTGCTACTTGTTCCACATCAGACTTCTTCCGCAAACGGCGAAACGCTTTGACTCGGTGAGTTTCGCGGCATTCCGACTTCGATTCCCGGTTGCCGAAATTCAGTTGCCTTTGAATTTCGGGTGATCCCTCTTGAGCATGTATGCTTCTGCTACTTGTTCCACATCAGACTTCTTCCGCAAACGGCGAAACGCTTTGACTCGGTGAGTTTCGCGGCATTCCGACTTCGATTCCCCGGTTGCCGAAATTCAGTTGCCTTTGAATTTCGGTGATCCCTCTTGAGCATGTATGCTTCTGCTACTTGTTCTACATCAGACTTCTTCCGCAAACGGCGAAACGCTTTGACTCGGTGAGTTTCGCGGCATTCCGACTTCGATCCCGGTTGCCGAAATTCAGTTGCCTTTGAATTTCGGGTGATCCCTCTTGAGCATGTATGCTTCTGCTACTTGTTCACATCAGACTTCTTCCGCAAACGGCGAAACGCTTTGACTCGGTGAGTTTCGCGGCATTCCGACTTCGATGCCCGGTTGCCGAAATTCAGTTGCCTTTGAATTTCGGTGATCCCTCTTGAGCATGTATGCTTCTGCTACTTGTTCTACATCAGACTTCTTCCGCAAACGGCGAACGCTTTGACTCGGTGAGTTTCGCGGCATTCCGACTTCGATTCCCGGTTGCCGAAATTCAGTTGCCTTTGAATTTCGGGTGATCCCTCTGAGCATGTATGCTTCTGCTACTTGTTCCACATCAGACTTCTTCGCAAACGGCGAAACGCTTTGACTCGGTGAGTTTCGCGGCATTCCGACTTCGATGCCCGGTTGCCGAAATTCAGTTGCCTTTGAATTTCGGGTGATCCCTCTTGAGCATGTATGCTTCTGCTACTTGTTCCACATCAGACTTCTTCCGCAAACGGCGAAACGCTTTGACTCGTGTGGTTTCGCGACATTCCGACTTTGATTCCCGGTTGCCGAAATTCAGTTGCCTTTGAATTTCGGGTGATCCCTCTTGAGCATGTATGCTTCTGCTACTTGTTCCCTATCAGACTTCTTCCGCAACGGCGAAACGCTTTGACTCGGTGAGTTTCGCGGCATTCCGACTTCGATGCCCGGTTGGCGAAATTCAGTTGCCTTTGAATTTCGGGTGATCCCTTTGAGCATGTATGCTTCTGTTACTTGTTCCACATCAGACTTTCCGCAAAC
>CM055355.1:294598-297098 GCA_029228515.1 Populus alba x Populus x berolinensis | reverse complement strand
TCACAAATCCCCCGCGGCAGGCCTATGGGCGCCAGCCAGCGCGCCCCATGGCCAGTCAGGGGGCACCCCCCTAAAGAGCTATAAGTGTTATTGCAGCTCTGGCAGGGGTAGACACTACTAGGTCCCAGCTGTCACCCCCCCTCTAAAAAATTCATTTCTTGGTATTTTGAGCTGAAATTTTGCACATAGGTTGGCAAAAATCCAATCCACCTTTATAAATTTTCCCAGATTTTTTCGAGGTCGGGAAGTATTTTTTTTTATTTTCCAACCATTAAAAATCAAGGAAATACGCAAAAATAGGAACCGGCCCGGAATGACCCCAAATTCGGCTGGCAGCCTCACAAAAATATGGCTGATTTTACTGGATTGATTTCATGTGGAAAGCACGACGTTTTCTAGGCGGAATGCGGGAAAACCAGCAGCGCGCATGCCGCGGCCAGCGACGTCGGGCTGGCCCCTGCAGCGCCTAGCCTCTCCCGCGCGGGGGGCAGGCAAGAGCGCGGGGGGCCAGGGCCCGAAGGCAGCCCCCCCGCGGGCAAGATAGCAAGCCAGCAGGGGCTGTCCCCGCGTCAGCCCCCGTTGCCGTGAGCCTGCCCCCTAGACGAATTTTCCTGCCTGGCCTGGCCAGCCCAGCGTCCAGCCCGTGTTCGTCAACAAATCTGCGCTGCCGATTTTCCGCGACGGGCCTCCAGCGGCACAAATCCACGCTGCCGATTTTTCCCACTGTCGGCATCGCTGCCGATTTTCCACGACGGGCCTGCAGGTTCACAAATCCGCGCTGCCGATTTTCCGCGACGGGCCTGCAGCGGCACAAATCCGCGCTGCCGATTTTTCTCACTGTCGGCATCGCTGCCGATTTTCCGCGACGGGCCTGCAGGTTCACAAATCCGCGCTGCCGATTTTCCGCGACGGGCCTGCAGCGGCACAAATCCGCGCTGCCGATTTTTCCCACTGTCGGCATCGGTGCCGATTTTCCGCGACGGGCCTGCAGGTTCACAAATCTGCGCTGCCGATTTTCCCCGACGGGCCTGCAGCGGCACAAATCCGCGCTGCCGATTTTTCCCACTGTCGGCATCGCTGCCGCTGCCCCTGCCCCAGCGTGTACCTAGTAGCCTCTCCCGCGCGGGGGGCAGGCAAGAGCGCGGGGGGCCAGGGCCCGAAGGCAGCCCCCCCGCGGGTAAGATAGCAAGCCAGCAGGGGCTGTCCCCGCGTCAGCCCCCGTTGCGCAGCGCAGCATGGCTGCCTGGGAATCATTGCCGCGCGCGCGCGCGCCCAATCGCCCAAGAGCCCAAGGGCCCCCAAGGGCCCCAGGCCCTCAGGCCCCAGGCCCCCAGGCCCCAGCGCCCCAGCGCCAAGCGCGGGCGCGGCCGCGGGCGCGCGCCGTGTGTGATTTTTATAGGGACGGTGGCCGGAATCGGGTCGTCGCCGGCCGGAAAACGGGTCATCGATGGCGGCGTTACTTCGGGCCGTGAGGCCCCCCACGTTAGTCCGAGCGTAGCAGCAGCTCGCAAATCCCCCGCGCCCCATGGCCAGTCGGGGGGCACCCCCCTAAAGAGCTATAAGTGTTATTGCAGCTCTGGCAGGGGTAGACACTACTAGGTCCCAGCTGTCACCCCCCCTCTAAAAAATTCATTTCTTGGTATTTTGAGCTGAAATTTTGCACATAGGTTGGCAAAAATCCAGTCCACCTCCAGAAATAATCCCGGAATTTTTCGGGGTGGGGAAGTATTTTTTTTTATTTTCCTACCATTAAAAATCAAGGAAATACGCAAAAATAGGAACCGGCCCGGAATGACCCCAAATTCGGCTGGCAGCCTCACAAAAATATGGCTGATTTTACTGGATTGATTTCATGTGGAAAGCACGACGTTTTCTTGGCGGAATGCGGGAAAACCAGCAGCCCGCATGCCGCGGCCACCGGAGGAGCCCCGGGAAAACTCTTGCTTTCACGGTCTTCGCCTCCCCTCACCACCATGGCAGGCCTCTAATCCCCCCATCAGCAGTTGTAGCCGATAGGGCAGTGATTTGAACGCCGCCGCCGGGTAATCGCACCCGGCCATCCCGGGGAGGAAGAGATCTCTTCTTCCAAGATAGCGAACAACACATCGGGAGTTATGTTGATAGGGCAGAGAATTGAATGACTCGTTGAGGGCAGCCGGGTCATCTCACCCCGTCCATCCCGAGCGGTGTTTTTCCCGGCAGCCTCGGGGAAACTCTTGCTTTCACTGTCCGCTGCCCCCAGTCCCCACTCGCATCAGCCCACCGCACCAATAAGCCAACGCTGCGGACGAATCTGGCGACACAGTCCCACGGGCTGCCACTGCCCCAGTGTCTAGACCAACAGTCTTTTTCGTCAAGCCTTGGACTATGCAGTCCGTCCATCCAGACTCATCGTCACCACCTGCTGCCGATTCTGCCGACTTCGCCGATTTCGTCGGCGCTGCCGATTCCAGCACTGCCCGCTGTGTCTGAACAGCCCCTGCTTCGTCAGCGCATCCCC
>CM055355.1:282098-284598 GCA_029228515.1 Populus alba x Populus x berolinensis | reverse complement strand
TTAAGGCCCCACGCCCACGCCGCGGATAAGCAGCCCCAACGCGCCCAACGGCTTGGAGCGGGTCCCGGGGACGGTGGAAGGAATCGTGACGTCGCGCCAAGCCGTTGGGCGCGTTGGGGCTGCCTATTGGTTGGCACGAGCGCTGGCAAATCAGAGTGCGTGCGCGCCCGCAGCCGCGGATAAGCAGCCCCAACGCGCCCAACGGCTTGGAGCGGGTCACAGGGACGGTGGCCGGAATCGGGTCGTCGCCGGCCGGAAAACGGGTCATCGATGGCGGCGTTACTTCGGGCCATGAGGCCCCCCACGTTAGTCCGAGTGTAGCAGCAGCTCACAAATCCCCCGCGGCAGGCCTATGGGCGCCAGCCAGCGCGCCCCATGGCCAGTCAGGGGGCACCCCCCTAAAGAGCTATAAGTGTTATTGCAGCTCTGGCAGGGGTAGACACTACTAGGTCCCAGCTGTCACCCCCCCTCTAAAAAATTCATTTCTTGGTATTTTGAGCTGAAATTTTGCACATAGGTTGGCAAAAATCCAATCCACCTTTATAAATTTTCCCAGATTTTTTCGAGGTCGGGAAGTATTTTTTTTTATTTTCCAACCATTAAAAATCAAGGAAATACGCAAAAATAGGAACCGGCCCGGAATGACCCCAAATTCGGCTGGCAGCCTCACAAAAATATGGCTGATTTTACTGGATTGATTTCATGTGGAAAGCACGACGTTTTCTAGGCGGAATGCGGGAAAACCAGCAGCGCGCATGCCGCGGCCAGCGACGTCGGGCTGGCCCCTGCAGCGCCTAGCCTCCCCCGCGCGGGGGGCAGGCAAGAGCGCGGGGGGCCAGGGCCCGAAGGCAGCCCCCCCGCGGGTAAGATAGCAAGCCAGCAGGGGCTGTCCCCGCGTCAGCCCCCGTTGCGCAGCGCAGCATGGCTGCCTGGGAATCATTGCCGCGCGCGCGCGCGCCCAATCGCCCAAGAGCCCAAGGGCCCCCAAGGGCCCCAGGCCCTCAGGCCCCAGGCCCCCAGGCCCCAGCGCCCCAGCGCCAAGCGCGGGCGCGGGCGGGCGCGCGCGCGCGCGCGTGTGTGATTTTTATAGGGACGGTGGCCGGAATCGGGTCGTCGCCGGCCGGAAAACGGGTCATCGATGGCGGCGTTACTTCGGGCCGTGAGGCCCCCCACGTTAGTCCGAGCGTAGCAGCAGCTCGCAAATCCCCCGCGCCCCATGGCCAGTCGGGGGGCACCCCCCTAAAGAGCTATAAGTGTTATTGCAGCTCTGGCAGGGGTAGACACTACTAGGTCCCAGCTGTCACCCCCCCTCTAAAAAATTCATTTCTTGGTATTTTGAGCTGAAATTTTGCACATAGGTTGGCAAAAATCCAGTCCACCTCCAGAAATAATCCCGGAATTTTTCGGGGTGGGGAAGTATTTTTTTTTATTTTCCTACCATTAAAAATCAAGGAAATACGCAAAAATAGGAACCGGCCCGGAATGACCCAAATTCGGCTGGCAGCCTCACAAAAATATGGCTGATTTTACTGGATTGATTTCATGTGGAAAGCACGACGTTTTCTTGGCGGAATGCGGGAAAACCAGCAGCCCGCATGCCGCGGCCACCGGAGGAGCCCCGGGAAAACTCTTGCTTTCACGGTCTTCGCCTCCCCTCACCACCATGGCAGGCCTCTAATCCCCCCATCAGCAGTTGTAGCCGATAGGGCAGTGATTTGAACGCCGCCGCCGGGTAATCGCACCCGGCCATCCCGGGGAGGAAGAGATCTCTTCTTCCAAGATAGCGAACAACACATCGGGAGTTATGTTGATAGGGCAGAGAATTGAATGACTCGTTGAGGGCAGCCGGGTCATCTCACCCCGTCCATCCCGAGCGGTGTTTTTCCCGGCAGCCTCGGGGAAACTCTTGCTTTCACTGTCCGCTGCCCCCAGTCCCCACTCGCATCAGCCCACCGCACCAATAAGCCAACGCTGCGGACGAATCTGGCGACACAGTCCCACGGGCTGCCACTGCCCCAGTGTCTAGACCAACAGTCTTTTTCGTCAAGCCTTGGACTATGCAGTCCGTCCATCCAGACTCATCGTCACCACCTGCTGCCGATTCTGCCGACTTCGCCGATTTCGTCGGCGCTGCCGATTCCAGCACTGCCCGCTGTGTCTGAACAGCCCCTGCTTCGTCAGCGCATCCCCTTGACGATTTTTCCTGCCTGGCCTGGACAGCCCAGCGTCCAGCCCATGTTCGTCAAAAAATCTGCGCTGCCGATTTTTCCCACTGTTGGCATCGCTGCCGATTTTTCCCACTGTTGGCATCGCTGCCACTGCCCCAGCGTGAGCCTAGGCCCCCAGTCGTTTTCGTCAAGCCTAGGACTATAAATCGTCCGGACTCATCGTCAGCACCGGCTGCCGATTCTGCCGACTTCGCCGATTTCGTCGGCGCTGCCGATTCCAGCACTGCCCGCTGTGTCTGAACAGCCCCTGCTTCGTCAGCGCATCCCCTTGA
>CM055355.1:269598-272098 GCA_029228515.1 Populus alba x Populus x berolinensis | reverse complement strand
GCAAGACCCTAAAAAAGAATGATCCTAATTTAGGGACTGATTTTGGTTTGCTGTAAATTAACCGATTGGTTGGATCTTCGTGTGGGATCCATCATCACCTGTCCTTCCCCAATTCAATGGCCTAGGAATATAATTTCAGCGTTTGCAAACTCACATTTTTCCTCTTTACATATAGTTCATGTTCTCTCAATCTAGCTAGAACTTTAGAAAGATCGATTACCTGTTCTTCAATTCCTTTACTATAGATTACAATGTCATCTAAGTAAGCTACAACAAAATTATCTAGGAAATCATATAACACATCATTCATCACTTACAGTATGTTGCTGGAGCATTCGTTAAGGGAAAAATGGCATAACTAGAAATTCGTACGAGCCATACCTCGTTACGCAAGGGGTGTTATGCTCATTTCGTTCAGCGCAACTCTCACTTGCCAATACCGGGATCGCAAGTCCAACTTCGTTAAAGAACGAAGATACCTCACAATCTATCCATCAAATCCTGAATCAAAGGCACAGGATATTTGTTTTTGATGGTTACCTTATTTAGCGACGGTAGTCACCAATAATGAGAAGGCTACAATCCGCCTTCTTTTGGAACAAAACCAAGGGTAGAAGCACATTATGGAGATTGGACTAGGTCTAACAAATCCCGACTCATCATCAACTCTTCCAACTGCTTCCGTAATTCTGCCAATTCTTTTGGCGACATTCGGTAAGGGAGCTTGGAGATGGTGGCTTTGTCCCCGGCACCAAGCTCAATTCGGTGATCGAAAGCCCTCTTAGGGGAGGAAAGTTTTTTGGTAGTTTGAGGGGGCATTACATCCTCGACATTGCTGAATTTTTAAAGCACGCTAGCAATCTCGTTCGGCACCTCACTACTTCACGTCAGCTATTCTCCTCCGCTATTGGTGCTAAGAAATACTTCCCCTCCTTTCCGCAATGTTTTCAGAATGCGATGGCCGTTATTAAGCTCTTTTTCCCTTTCGCAACATTCGCCACTGCGACCGTTGCAGCAGGGAACAAAACATGGGCATTCCTCGCTCGCAATCATTATCCCCTTGAGGAAATACGGATTTAAAGCAATCTTGCCTTTCCGTAAAGGGAAATCTAGGCCAAGAATAAGGATTCATAATCATCAAGAGTTATGACAAGCAAATCGTGCTTACCTCTCCACTGATCCAGTACAATCGGCACATCATAAGACATCCCAGCAATCTTCTGCGCCTTCGAGTTTTACAGCCTTCATGGGACATGTCTGGCTGTCACTCAGCCGCAAGCCAAGTTCTTTCTATCCGATCTGCCACAAACGTCGTGGGTTGCGCCTGCTTCCAGCATAGCTGTCACGTCCTTGCCGTTTTTCTCAATCTTTCATACATGAGGTTGTGTTTTGAAGGCTACCCTTTTCGTAAGTGTTTTAATCCTTGCAAAGTCTGTTTCATATGGCTGTTTCTGGCAAGCGCATATGATTCAGCTCCCAAGCAACATAACACCCGCATGGGCATTGGGATGCGTCAATCATGCCCTCCTTTTCATCGCTATTCCCAGCCTGACTAGCATTCAGTTTCTCCCTCTTTGGGCATTCCCTCGCAACGTGAGGACCCTCGCAAATGAAGCATGTACTGGTAGGTTTTTTAGTACCATTAATGGGTTGGTGTGCGTTTATTAGGCCTTGCCCTTCTCCGGGAGTAGTAGCCTTTCCAGCACCCCCACCAAATCCACCGAATTTCTTCTTTGGTTTTCCTACGTTGCTATTCCCTTTTGACTTGAAGGATGGTGGCTGTTTATAGCTCTCTCTCGCAGGGAGCTTTATAGTCCACCATATTGTCCGCTAGCAGCAATTGCCGAAGACAGATCCTTCAAATTTCTGTCGTCGCAGCTCCGCTTGCGCCCACGGTTGCAATCCGGACATAAAATTGAACAACCTGTTCCTCACCTCGGACATATTTTTTCAATGTCGGGAATTATTCGACATAAAAGACTTTACTTATTCACGGAACTGACTTGTCTTGTTTTAGTCTTTTCAATTCATTTGTTGCAATCCACGATGTGTATTGTTTCGGTAAAGTATACCGGAATTGCTCCTTTAGTTCCTTCTTGATACTCTCCCACGTCTCAATCTTTGGACGACCCGCACTTAACGCATTACTGGTCCTTGTTCGCCACCAAAGGATTTGCGTTTCACCCGTGAGGATACATCACGGTTTGTATGAGATCAACTTGTTCCGCTGCGCCAATCACGCAACGCTTAAGTACTGCTCCATGTCCCATAAAAGTTTTCCAGCTCTTTGGAACTTCTTGCCCCACCAAAGCACTTCGGTTCGGGCAACTTGGGTTTAGATGAACTTACCCCAATAGGCGTGTTCGTGACTGCCCTCTTCAGAACAGCAATCATCTCTTCGGCACAGCCAATCGTTCACTCGATTCTGCCGCAAGCGAGATGTATAAGCTCTCAGCCCTTTCAGCGCTTTCCATTGCTTCCTTCAAGCGATCCATTATGG
>CM055355.1:266786-269498 GCA_029228515.1 Populus alba x Populus x berolinensis | reverse complement strand
GGGCCTAGGCACACGCTGTGGGAAAAATGGCCGCGATGGGCCAACAGAGGGAAAAATCGGCAGCGCAGATTTTTTGACGAACATGGGCTGGTCCAGGCCAGGCAGGAAAAATTCGTCAAGGGGATGCGCTGACGAAGCAGGGCTGTTCAGACACAGCAGGCAGTGCTGGAATCGGCAGCGCCGACGAAATCGGCGAAGTCGGCAGAATCGGCAGCCGGTGCTGGCGATGAGTCCGGACGATTTATAGTCCCAGGCTTGACGAAAACGACTGGGGGCCTAGACACACGCTGGGGCAGTGGCAGCTATGCCACACAGTGGGGAAAAATCGGCAGCGCAATTTTTTGACGAACATGGGCTGGACGCTGGGCTGTCCAGGCCAGGCAGGAAAAATCGTCAAGGGGATGCGCTGACGAAGCAGGGCTGTTCAGACACAGCGGGCAGTGCTGGAATCGGCAGCGCCGACGAAATCGGCGAAGTCGCAGAATCGGCAGCCGGTGCTGGCGATGAGTCTGGACTGTTTATAGTCCTAGGCGTGACGAAAAAGACTGGGGGCCTAGGCACCGATGGGGCAAGCGGCAGCGCGATGCCGCAGCTGGAGGCCCGTCGGAAAAATCGGCAGCGCAGATTTGTTGACGAACACGGGCTGGACGCTGGGCTGTCCAGCCAGGCAGGAAAATTCGTCAAGGGGACGCGCTGACGAAACAGGGGCTGTTCAGACACAGCAGGCAGTGTTGGAATCGGCAGCGCCGACGAAATCGGAAAGTCGGCAGAATCGGCAGCCGGTGCTGGCGATGAGTCCGACGATTTATAGTCCCAGGCTTGACGAAACGACTGGGGGCCTAGACACACACTGGGGCAGTGGCAGCTATGCCAACAGTGGGAAAAATCGGCAGCGCAGATTTTTTGACGAACATGGGCTGGACGCTGGGCTGTCCAGGCCAGGCAGGAAAAATCGTCAAGGGGATGCGCTGACGAAGCAGGGGCTGTTCAGACACAGCGGGCAGTGTTGGAATCGGCAGCGCCGACGAAATCGGAGAAGTCGGCAGAATCGGCAGCCGGTGCTGGCGATGAGTCTGGACTGTTTATAGTCCTAGGCGTGACGAAAACGACTGGGGGGCCTAGGCAGGGGCAGCGGCAGCGATGCCAACAGTGGGAAAAATCGGCAGCGCGGAGATCCGCAGCTGGAGGCCCGTCGGGGAAAATCGGCAGCGCAGATTTGTGACGAACACGGCTGGACGCTGGGCTGTCGAGGCCAGGCAGGAAAATTCGTCAAGGGGACGCGCTGACGAAACAGGGGCTGTTCAGACACAGCAGGCAGTGTTGGAATCGGCAGCGCGGACGAACGAGGGGCTGTTCAGACAAATCGGCAACGTCGGAAAAATCGGCAGCGCGGATTTGTGCAGCTGGAGGCCCTATCAGCTGGCTGCCCGCAACGAGTCATTCAATTCTCTGCCCTATCAACATAACTCCCGATGTGTTGTTCGCTATCTTGGAAGAAGAGATCTCTTCCTCCCCCGCGTCGGCCGGGTGCGATTACCCGGCGGCGTCGTTCAAATCACTGCCCTATCGGCTACAACTGCTGATGGGGGGATTAGAGGCCGGCCATGGTGGTGAGGGGAGGCCAAGACCGTGAAAGCAAGAGTTTTCCCGGGGCTCCTCCGGTGGCCGCGGCATGCGCGCTGCCGGTTTTCCCGCATCCCGCCAAGAAAACGTCGTGCTTTCCACGTGAAATCAATCCAGTAAAATCAGCCATATTTTTGTGAGGCTGCCAGCCGAATTGGGGTCATTCCGGGCCGTTTCCTATTTTTGCGTATTTCCTTGATTTTTAATGGTAGGAAAATAAAAAAAAATACTTCCCGACCTCGAAAAAATCTGGAAAAATTTATAAAGGTGGATTGGATTTTTGCCAACCTATGTGCAAAATTTCAGCTCAAAATACCAAGAAATGAATTTTTTAGAGGGGGTGACAGCTGGGACCTAGTAGTGTCTGCCCCTGCCAGAGCTGCAATAACACTTATAGCTCTTTAGGGGGTGGACATGGGGCGCGCTGGCTGGCGCCCATAGGCCTGCCGCGGGGGCTTGCTGCTGCGCTCGGACTAACGTGGGGGGCCTCACGGCCCGAAGTAACGCCGCCATCGATGACCCGTTTTCCGGCCGGCGACGACCCGATTCCGACCACCGCCCTATAAAAATCACACACGCGCGCGCGCGCCCGCGGCCCGCGCCCGCGCCCGCGCTGGGGCCTGGGGCCTGGGGCCTGGGCGCTGGGGCCTGGGGCCTGGGGCCTTGGGGGCCCTTGGGCTCTTGGGCGATTGGGCGCGCGCGCGCGCGGCAATGATTTCCATGCCGCGCTGCGCAACGGGGGCTGACGCGGGGACAGCCCCTGCTGGCTTGCTATCTTACCCGCGGGGGGCTGCCTTCGGCCCGGCCCCCTGCGCTCTTGCCTGCCCCCCGCGCGGGAGAGGCTACGCACACGCTGGGGCAGCGGCAGCTGGAAACAACAGTGGGGAAAAATCGGCAGCGCGGATTTGCCGCTGGAGGCCCGTCGCGGAAAATCGGCAGCGCAGATTTGTTGACGAACCGGGCGGGGCTGGGGCTGGGCCATGCCCAGGCAGAAAATTCGTCAGGGTGGGAAACGGCAAACGGGGCTGCCGCGGGGACAGCCCCTGCTGGCTTGCTATCTTGCCCCGGGGGGGCTGCCTTCGGGTGCCG
>CM055355.1:254286-256786 GCA_029228515.1 Populus alba x Populus x berolinensis | reverse complement strand
CTGTTTCAGACACAGCGGGCAGTGTTGGAGATCGGCTTTAGTATTGTAGCGCCGACGGAAATGGGAGAAGTCGGCAGAAATCAGCAGCCGGTGCTTGCGATGAGTCTGGACTGTTTAGGAGTCCTAGGTGTGACGAAAAAGACTGGGGGCCTAGGCACGCTGGGGCAGGCAGCGGCAGCGATGCCAACAGTGGGAAAAATCAGGGCAGCGCGAAGATCGCAGCTGGAGGCCCGTCGGGGAAAATCTGGCAGCGCAGATTTGTTGACGAACACGGGATCTGGACGCTGGGCTGTCGAGGCCAGGCAGGAAAATTCGTCAAGGGGACGCGCTGATGCGAAAACAGGGGCTGGTCAGACCACAGCAGGCAGTGTTGGGGAGCGGCAGCGCGGGTTTACGAACGAGGGGCTGTTCAGACAAGTCGGCAACGTCGGCAAAAATAATGGCAGCGCGGATTTGTGCAGCTGGAGCGCCTATCAGGTGGCTGCCCGCAACGAATGGAGTCATATAATTCTCTTGCCCTATCAACATAACTCCCGATTTTGTGTTGTTCGCTATCTTGGGAAGATGAGATCTCTTCCTCCCCGCGTCGGCCGGGTGCGATTACCGTAGGCGGCGTCGTTCAAATCATCTTTGCCCTATCGGCCACAACTGCTGATGGGGGGGATTATAGGCCGGCCATGCGTGGTAAGAGGGGAGGCCAAGACCGTGAAAGCAAGAGTTTTCCCGGGGCTCCTCCGGTGGCCGCGGCATGCGCGCTGCCGGTTTTCCCGCATCCCGCCAGAAAAAAGTCCTGCTTTCCACGTGAAAATCAAATCAGTAAAATCAGCGATATTTTTGTCGAGGCTGCCAGCCAATTTTGGTGGTCATTCCGGGCCGGTTCCTATTTTTGCGTATTTCCTTGATTTTTAATGGTAGGGAAATAAAAAAAAATACTTCCCGACCTCGAAAAACTCTAGGGGAAAATTTATAAAGGTGGATTGGATTTTTGCCTCATATGTGCACAACAATTTCAGCTCAAAATACCAAGAAAGGAATTTTTTAGAGCGGGGGGTGACAGCTGGGACCTAGTAGTGTCTGCCCCTGCCTGAGCTGCCATAACCCTTATAGCTCTTTCGGGGGGTGCCCCGGTGGCCATGGGGCGCGCTGGCTGGGCCCCATAGGCCTGCCGCGGGGGATTTGCGACGCTGTGACTACACCGTGGGGGCTCTCGCCCGGCCATGAAGTAACGCCGCCATCGATGACCCGTTTTCCGGCCGGGGCGTCGACCCGGGATTTACGACCACCGCCCTATAAAAATCACGCGCGCTGCGCATTTCGCGCCCGCCCGCAGCCCGCGCCCGCGTCTGGGCGCTTGGGCGCTGGGGCCTGGGGCGCTTCTGGGAAGGGGCCTGAGGGCCTGGGGCCCTTGGGGGCCCTTGGGCTCTTGGGCGATTGGGCGCGCGCTGCGCGCGGCAATGATTTCCTGCCGCGCTGCGCAAACGGGGGCTGACGCGGGGACTGCCCCTGCTGGCTTGGTTTCTTACCCGCGGGGGGGGCTGCCTTCGGGCCTTTGCCCCTGCGCTCTTGCCTGCCCCCCGCGCTGGAGATGGCTACGCACACTCTGGGGCAGCGGCAGCGATGCCAGCAGTGGGAAAAATCTGGCAGCGCGGTAAATGCCGCTGGAGGCCCGTCGCGGAAAATCGGCAGCGCAGATTTGTTGACGAACACGGGCTGGACGCTGGGCTGGCCAGGCCTGGCAGGAAAATTCGTTAGGGGGAGGCTCACGGCAACGGGGGCTGACGCGGGGACAGCCCCTGCTGGCTTGCTGTGGCGTGCCGGGGGGCCCCCCCCTGGGGGGGGCTGCCTTCGGGCCCGGTTTGGCAGCGGGCAGCCGATGCCAGCAGTTGGGACAAAATTCGGCAGCGCGGACAGCCCCCGCTATGGCTTGTTGTAGTGCCCGCGGGGGGGCTGCCTTCGGGCCGTGGGGCAGCGGACAGCGATGCCAGCAGTGCGGAAAAATCGGCAGCGCGGACAGCCCCGCCTGGCTTGCAGTCTTGCCCGCGGGGGGGCTGCCTTCTGGACCGGGTGGCAGCGGCAGCGATGCCAGCAGTGGGAAAAATCGGCAGCGCGGACAGCCCCCGCTGGCTTGCTGTCTTGCCCGCGGGGGGGCTGCCTTCGGGCCCGGGGCAGCGGCAGCGATGCCAGCAGTGGGAAAAATCGGCAGCGCGGACAGCCCCGCTGGCTTGCTGTCTTGCCCGCGGGGGGGCTGCCTTCGGGCCCGGGGCAGCGGCAGCGATGCCAGCAGTGGGAAAAATCGGCAGCGCGGACAGCCCCTGCTGGCTTGCTATCTTGCCCGCGGGGGGGCTGCCTTCGGGCCCGGGGCCCCTGCGCTCTTGCCTGCCCCCCGCGCGGGAGAGGCTAGGCGCTGCTGGGGCCAGCCCGACGTCGCTGGCCGCGCATGCGCGCTGCCGGTTTTCTCGCATCCCGCCAAGAAAACGTCGTGCTTTCCACATGAAACCAA
>CM055355.1:230972-246686 GCA_029228515.1 Populus alba x Populus x berolinensis | reverse complement strand
GGGGATAGTCGGAATGCCGCGAAACTCATCCAGTCAAAGCGTTACGCCCTTTGCGGAAGGAAGTGTGGTGTAGAACAAGTAGCAGAAGCATACATGCTCAAGAGGGATCACCCGAAATTCAAAGGCAACTGAATTTCGGCAACCGGGGCATCGAAGTCGGAATGCCGCGAAACTCATCCAGTCAAAGCGTTACGCCCTTTGCGGAAGGAAGTGTGGTGTAGAACAAGTAGCAGAAGCGTACATGCTCAAGAGGGATCACCCGAAATTCAAAGGCAACTGAATTTCGGCAACCGGGGCATCGAAGGCGGAATGCCGCGAAACTCATCCAGTCAAAGCGTTACGCCCTTTGCGGAAGGAAGTGTGGTGTAGAACAAGTAGCAGAAGCATACATGCTCAAGAGGGATCACCCGAAATTCAAAGGCAACTGAATTTCGGCAACCGGGGCATCGAAGTCGGAATGCCGCGAAACTCATCAGTCAAAGCGTTACGCCCTTTGCGGAAGGAAGTGTGATGTAGAACAAGTAGCAGAAGCATACATGCTCAAGAGGGATCACCCGAAATTCAAAGGCAACTGAATTTCGGCAACCGGGCATCGAAGTCGGAATGCCGCGAAACTCATCCAGTCAAAGCGTTACGCCCTTTGCGGAAGGAAGTGTGGTGTAGAACAAGTAGCAGAAGCATACATGCTCAAGAGGGATCACCCGAAATTCAAAGGCAACTGAATTTCGGCAACCGGGGCATCGAAGTCGGAATGCCGCGAAACTCATCCAGTCAAAGCGTTACGCCCTTTGCGGAAGGAAGTGTGGTGTAGAACAAGTAGCAGAAGCATACATGCTCAAGAGGGATCACCCGAAATTCAAAGGCAACTGAATTTCGGCAACCGGGGCATCGAAGTCGGAATGCCGCGAAACTCATCCAGTCAAAGCGTTTCGCCCTTTGCGGAAGGAAGTGTGGTGTAGAACAAGTAGCAGAAGCATACATGCTCAAGAGGGATCACCCGAAATTCAAAGGCAACTGAATTTCGGCAACCGGGGCATCGAAGTCGGAATGCCGCGAAACTCATCCAGTCAAAGCGTTACGCCCTTTGCGGAAGGAAGTGTGGTGTAGAACAAGTAGCAGAAGCATACATGCTCAAGAGGGATCACCCGAAATTCAAAGGCAACTGAATTTCGGCAACCGGGGCATCGAAGTCGGAATGCCGCGAAACTCATCCAGTCAAAGCGTTACGCCCTTTGCGGAAGGAAGTGTGTGTAGAACAAGTAGCAGAAGCATACATGCTCAAGAGGGATCACCCGAAATTCAAAGGCAACTGAATTTCGGCAACCGGGGCATCGAAGTCGGAATGCCGCGAAACTCATCCAGTCAAAGCGTTACGCCCTTTGCGGAAGGAAGTGTGGTGTAGAACAAGTAGCAGAAGCATACATGCTCAAGAGGGATCACCCGAAATTCAAAGGCAACTGAATTTCGGCAACCGGGGCATCGAAGTCGGAATGCCGCGAAACTCATCCAGTCAAAGCGTTACGCCTTTGCGGAAGGAAGTGTGGTGTAGAACAAGTAGCAGAAGCATACATGCTCAAGAGGGATCACCCGAAATTCAAAGGCAACTGAATTTCGGCAACCGGGGCATCGAAGTCGGAATGCCGCGAAACTCATCCGAGTCAAAGCGTTACGCCCTTTGCGGAAGGAAGTGTGTGTAGAACAAGTAGCAGAAGCATACATGCTCAAGAGGGATCACCCGAAATTCAAAGGCAACTGAATTTCGGCAACCGGGGCATCGAAGTCGGAATGCCGCGAAACTCATCCAGTCAAAGCGTTACGCCCTTTGCGGAAGGAAGTGTGATGTAGAACAAGTAGCAGAAGCATACATGCTCAAGAGGGATCACCCGAAATTCAAAGGCAACTGAATTTCGGCAACCGGGGCATCGAAGTCGGAATGCCGCGAAACTCATCCAGTCAAAGCGTTTCGCCGTTTGCGGAAGGAAGTGTGCTGTAGAACAAGTAGCAGAAGCATACATGCTCAAAAGGGATCCCCCGAAATTCAAAGGCAACTGAATTTCGGCAACCGGTGCATCGAAGTCGGAGTGCCGCGAAACTCACCGAGTCAAAGCGTTTCGCCCTTTGCGCAAGGAAGTGTGATGTAGAACAAGTAGCAGAAGCATACATGCTCAAAAGGGATCACCCGAAATTCAAAGGCAATTGAATTTCGGCAACCGGGGCATCGAAGTCGGAATGCCACGAAACTCACCGAGTCAAAGCGTTTCGCCATTTTGCGGAAGGAAGTGTGATGTAGAACAAGTAGCAGAAGCATACATGCTCAAGAGGGATCTCCCGAAATTCAATGGCATCTGAATTTCGGCAACCAGGGCATCGAAGTCGGAATGCCGCGAAACTCATCGAGTCAAAGCGTTTAGCCATTTACGGAAGGAAGTGTGGTGTAGAACAAGTAGCAGAAGCATACATGCTCAAGAGGGATCACCCGAAATTCAAAGGCAACTGAATTTCGGCAACCGGGGCATCGAAGTCGGAATGCCGCGAAACTCACCGAGTCAAAGCGTTTCGCCCTTTGCGGAAGGAAGTGTGATGTAGAACAAGTAGCAGAAGCATACATGCTCAAGAGGGATCACCCGAAATTCAAAGGCAACTGAATTTCGGCAACCGGGGCATCGAAGTCGGAATGCCGCGAAACTCATCCAGTCAAAGCGTTACGCCCTTTGCGGAAGGAAGTGTGGTGTAGAACAAGTAGCAGAAGCATACATGCTCAAGAGGGATCACCCGAAATTCAAAGGCAACTGAATTTCGGCAACCGGGGCATCGAAGTCGGAATGCCGCGAAACTCATCCAGTCAAAGCGTTACGCCCTTTGCGGTAGGAAGTGTGATGTAGAACAAGTAGCAGAAGCATACATGCTCAAGAGGGATCACCCGAAATTCAAAGGCAACTGAAATTCTGCAACCGGGGCATCGAAGTCGGAATGCCGCGAAACTCATCCAGTCAAAGCGTTACGCCCTTTGCGGAAGGAAGTGTGGTGTAGAACAAGTAGCAAAAGCATACATGCTCAAGAGGGATCACCCGAAATTCAAAGGCAACTGAATTTCGGCAACCGGGGCATCGAAGTCGGAATGCCGCGAAACTCATCCAGTCAAAGCGTTACGCCCTTTGCGGAAGGAAGTGTGGTGTAGAACAAGTAGCAGAAGCATACATGCTCAAGAGGGATCACCCGAAATTCAAAGGCAACTGAATTTCGGCAACCGGGGCATCGAAGTCGGAATGCCGCGAAACTCATCCAGTCAAAGCGTTACGCCCTTTGCGGGAGGAAGTGTGGTGTAGAACAAGTAGCAGAAGCATACATGCTCAAGAGGGATCACCCGAAATTCAAAGGCAACTGAATTTCGGCAACCGGGGCATCGAAGTCGGAATGCCGCGAAACTCACCAGTCAAAGCGTTCGCCTTTGCGGAAGGAAGTGTGGTGTAGAACAAGTAGCAGAAGCATACATGCTCAAGAGGGATCACCCGAAATTCAAAGGCAACTGAATTTCGGCAACCGGGGCATCGAAGTCGGAATGCCGCGAAACTCATCCAGTCAAAGCGTTACGCCCTTTGCGGAAGGAAGTGTGGTGTAGAACAAGTAGCAGAAGCATACATGCTCAAGAGGGATCACCCGAAATTCAAAGGCAACTGAATTTCGGCAACCGGGGCATCGAAGTCGGAATGCCGCGAAACTCATCCAGTCAAAGCGTTACGCCCTTTGCGGAAGGAAGTGTGGTGTAGAACAAGTAGCAGAAGCATACATGCTCAAGAGGGATCACCCGAAATTCAAAGGCAACTGAATTTCGGCAACCGGGGCATCGAAGTCGGAATGCCGCGAAACTCATCCAGTCAAAGCGTTACGCCCTTTGCGGAAGGAAGTGTGGTGTAGAACAAGTAGCAGAAGCATACATGCTCAAGAGGGATCACCCGAAATTCAAAGGCAACTGAATTTCGGCAACCGGGGCATCGAAGTCGGAATGCCGCGAAACTCATCCAGTCAAAGCGTTACGCCCTTTGCGGAAGGAAGTGTGGTGTAGAACAAGTAGCAGAAGCATACATGCTCAAGAGGGATCACCCGAAATTCAAAGGCAACTGAATTTCGGCAACCGGGGCATCGAAGTCGGAATGCCGCGAAACTCATCCAGTCAAAGCGTTACGCCCTTTGCGGAAGGAAGTGTGGTGTAGAACAAGTAGCAGAAGCATACATGCTCAAGAGGGATCACCCGAAATTCAAAGGCAACTGAATTTCGGCAACCGGGGCATCGAAGTCGGAATGCCGCGAAACTCATCCAGTCAAAGCGTTACGCCCTTTGCGGAAGGAAGTGTGGTGTAGAACAAGTAGCAGAAGCATACATGCTCAAGAGGGATCACCCGAAATTCAAAGGCAACTGAATTTCGGCAACCGGGGCATCGAAGTCGGAATGCCGCGAAACTCATCCAGTCAAAGCGTTACGCCCTTTGCGGAAGGAAGTGTGGTGTAGAACAAGTAGCAGAAGCATACATGCTCAAGAGGGATCACCCGAAATTCAAAGGCAACTGAATTTCGGCAACCGGGGCATCGAAGTCGGAATGCCGCGAAACTCATCCAGTCAAAGCGTTACGCCCTTTGCGGAAGGAAGTGTGGTGTAGAACAAGTAGCAGAAGCATACATGCTCAAGAGGGATCACCCGAAATTCAAAGGCAACTGAATTTCGGCAACCGGGGCATCGAAGTCGGAATGCCGCGAAACTCATCCAGTCAAAGCGTTACGCCCTTTGCGGAAGGAAGTGTGGTGTAGAACAAGTAGCAGAAGCATACATGCTCAAGAGGGATCACCCGAAATTCAAAGGCAACTGAATTTCGGCAACCGGGGCATCGAAGTCGGAATGCCGCGAAACTCATCCAGTCAAAGCGTTACGCCCTTTGCGGAAGGAAGTGTGGTGTAGAACAAGTAGCAGAAGCATACATGCTCAAGAGGGATCACCCGAAATTCAAAGGCAACTGAATTTCGGCAACGGGGCATCGAAGTCGGAATGCCGCGAAACTCATCCAGTCAAAGCGTTACGCCCTTTGCGGAAGGAAGTGTGGTGTAGAACAAGTAGCAGAAGCATACATGCTCAAGAGGGATCACCCGAAATTCAAAGGCAACTGAATTTCGGCAACCGGGGCATCGAAGTCGGAATGCCGCGAAACTCATCCAGTCAAAGCGTTACGCCCTTTGCGGAAGGAAGTGTGTGTAGAACAAGTAGCAGAAGCATACATGCTCAAGAGGGATCACCCGAAATTCAAAGGCAACTGAATTTCGGCAACCGGGGCATCGAAGTCGGAATGCCGCGAAACTCATCCAGTCAAAGCGTTACGCCCTTTGCGGAAGGAAGTGTGGTGTAGAACAAGTAGCAGAAGCATACATGCTCAAGAGGGATCACCCGAAATTCAAAGGCAACTGAATTTCGGCAACCGGGGCATCGAAGTCGGAATGCCGCGAAACTCATCCAGTCAAAGCGTTACGCCCTTTGCGGAAGGAAGTGTGGTGTAGAACAAGTAGCAGAAGCATACATGCTCAAGAGGGATCACCCGAAATTCAAAGGCAACTGAATTTCGGCAACCGGGGCATCGAAGTCGGAATGCCGCGAAACTCATCCAGTCAAAGCGTTACGCCCTTTGCGGAAGGAAGTGTGGTGTAGAACAAGTAGCAGAAGCATACATGCTCAAGAGGGATCACCCGAAATTCAAAGGCAACTGAATTTCGGCAACCGGGGCATCGAAGTCGGAATGCCGCGAAACTCATCCAGTCAAAGCGTTACGCCCTTTGCGGAAGGAAGTGTGGTGTAGAACAAGTAGCAGAAGCATACATGCTCAAGAGGGATCACCCGAAATTCAAAGGCAACTGAATTTCGGCAACCGGGGCATCGAAGTCGGAATGCCGCGAAACTCATCCAGTCAAAGCGTTACGCCCTTTGCGGAAGGAAGTGTGGTGTAGAACAAGTAGCAGAAGCATACATGCTCAAGAGGGATCACCCGAAATTCAAAGGCAACTGAATTTCGGCAACCGGGGCATCGAAGTCGGAATGCCGCGAAACTCATCCAGTCAAAGCGTTACGCCCTTTGCGGAAGGAAGTGTGGTGTAGAACAAGTAGCAGAAGCATACATGCTCAAGAGGGATCACCCGAAATTCAAAGGCAACTGAATTTCGGCAACCGGGGCATCGAAGTCGGAATGCCGCGAAACTCATCCAGTCAAAGCGTTACGCCCTTTGCGGAAGGAAGTGTGGTGTAGAACAAGTAGCAGAAGCATACATGCTCAAGAGGGATCACCCGAAATTCAAAGGCAACTGAATTTCGGCAACCGGGGCATCGAAGTCGGAATGCCGCGAAACTCATCCAGTCAAAGCGTTACGCCCTTTGCGGAAGGAAGTGTGGTGTAGAACAAGTAGCAGAAGCATACATGCTCAAGAGGGATCACCCGAAATTCAAAGGCAACTGAATTTCGGCAACCGGGGCATCGAAGTCGGAATGCCGCGAAACTCATCCAGTCAAAGCGTTACGCCCTTTGCGGAAGGAAGTGTGGTGTAGAACAAGTAGCAGAAGCATACATGCTCAAGAGGGATCACCCGAAATTCAAAGGCAACTGAATTTCGGCAACCGGGGCATCGAAGTCGGAATGCCGCGAAACTCATCCAGTCAAAGCGTTACGCCCTTTGCGGAAGGAAGTGTGGTGTAGAACAAGTAGCAGAAGCATACATGCTCAAGAGGGATCACCCGAAATTCAAAGGCAACTGAATTTCGGCAACCGGGGCATCGAAGTCGGAATGCCGCGAAACTCATCCAGTCAAAGCGTTTCGCCCTTTGCGGAAGGAAGTGTGATGTAGAACAAGTAGCAGAAGCATACATGCTCAAGAGGGATCACCCGAAATTCAAAGGCAACTGAATTTCGGCAACCGGGGCATCGAAGTCGGAATGCCGCGAAACTCATCCAGTCAAAGCGTTACGCCTTTGCGGAAGGAAGTGTGGTGTAGAACAAGTAGCAGAAGCATACATGCTCAAGAGGGATCACCCGAAATTCAAAGGCAACTGAATTTCGGCAACCGGGGCATCGAAGTCGGAATGCCGCGAAACTCATCCAGTCAAAGCGTTACGCCCTTTGCGGAAGGAAGTGTGGTGTAGAACAAGTAGCAGAAGCATACATGCTCAAGAGGGATCACCCGAAATTCAAAGGCAACTGAATTTCGGCAACCGGGGCATCGAAGTCGGAATGCCGCGAAACTCATCCAGTCAAAGCGTTACGCCCTTTGCGGAAGGAAGTGTGGTGTAGAACAAGTAGCAGAAGCATACATGCTCAAGAGGGATCACCCGAAATTCAAAGGCAACTGAATTTCGGCAACCGGGGCATCGAAGTCGGAATGCCGCGAAACTCATCCAGTCAAAGCGTTACGCCCTTTGCGGAAGGAAGTGTGGTGTAGAACAAGTAGCAGAAGCATACATGCTCAAGAGGGATCACCCGAAATTCAAAGGCAACTGAATTTCGGCAACCGGGGCATCGAAGTCGGAATGCCGCGAAACTCATCCAGTCAAAGCGTTACGCCCTTTGCGGAAGGAAGTGTGGTGTAGAACAAGTAGCAGAAGCATACATGCTCAAGAGGGATCACCCGAAATTCAAAGGCAACTGAATTTCGGCAACCGGGGCATCGAAGTCGGAATGCCGCGAAACTCATCCAGTCAAAGCGTTACGCCCTTTGCGGAAGGAAGTGTGGTGTAGAACAAGTAGCAGAAGCATACATGCTCAAGAGGGATCACCCGAAATTCAAAGGCAACTGAATTTCGGCAACCGGGGCATCGAAGTCGGAATGCCGCGAAACTCATCCAGTCAAAGCGTTACGCCCTTTGCGGAAGGAAGTGTGGTGTAGAACAAGTAGCAGAAGCATACATGCTCAAGAGGGATCACCCGAAATTCAAAGGCAACTGAATTTCGGCAACCGGGGCATCGAAGTCGGAATGCCGCGAAACTCATCCAGTCAAAGCGTTACGCCTTTGCGGAAGGAAGTGTGGTGTAGAACAAGTAGCAGAAGCATACATGCTCAAGAGGGATCACCCGAAATTCAAAGGCAACTGAATTTCGGCAACCGGGGCATCGAAGTCGGAATGCCGCGAAACTCATCCAGTCAAAGCGTTACGCCCTTTGCGGAAGGAAGTGTGGTGTAGAACAAGTAGCAGAAGCATACATGCTCAAGAGGGATCACCCGAAATTCAAAGGCAACTGAATTTCGGCAACCGGGGCATCGAAGTCGGAATGCCGCGAAACTCATCCAGTCAAAGCGTTACGCCCTTTGCGGAAGGAAGTGTGGTGTAGAACAAGTAGCAGAAGCATACATGCTCAAGAGGGATCACCCGAAATTCAAAGGCAACTGAATTTCGGCAACCGGGGCATCGAAGTCGGAATGCCGCGAAACTCATCCAGTCAAAGCGTTACGCCCTTTGCGGAAGGAAGTGTGGTGTAGAACAAGTAGCAGAAGCATACATGCTCAAGAGGGATCACCCGAAATTCAAAGGCAACTGAATTTCGGCAACCGGGGCATCGAAGTCGGAATGCCGCGAAACTCATCCAGTCAAAGCGTTACGCCCTTTGCGGAAGGAAGTGTGGTGTAGAACAAGTAGCAGAAGCATACATGCTCAAGAGGGATCACCCGAAATTCAAAGGCAACTGAATTTCGGCAACCGGGGCATCGAAGTCGGAATGCCGCGAAACTCATCCAGTCAAAGCGTTACGCCCTTTGCGGAAGGAAGTGTGGTGTAGAACAAGTAGCAGAAGCATACATGCTCAAGAGGGATCACCCGAAATTCAAAGGCAACTGAATTTCGGCAACCGGGGCATCGAAGTCGGAATGCCGCGAAACTCATCCAGTCAAAGCGTTACGCCCTTTGCGGAAGGAAGTGTGGTGTAGAACAAGTAGCAGAAGCATACATGCTCAAGAGGGATCACCCGAAATTCAAAGGCAACTGAATTTCGGCAACCGGGGCATCGAAGTCGGAATGCCGCGAAACTCATCCAGTCAAAGCGTTACGCCTTTGCGGAAGGAAGTGTGGTGTAGAACAAGTAGCAGAAGCATACATGCTCAAGAGGGATCACCCGAAATTCAAAGGCAACTGAATTTCGGCAACCGGGGCATCGAAGTCGGAATGCCGCGAAACTCATCAGTCAAAGCGTTACGCCCTTTGCGGAAGGAAGTGTGATGTAGAACAAGTAGCAGAAGCATACATGCTCAAGAGGGATCACCCGAAATTCAAAGGCAACTGAATTTCGGCAACCGGGGCATCGAAGTCGGAATGCCGCGAAACTCATCCAGTCAAAGCGTTACGCCCTTTGCGGAAGGAAGTGTGGTGTAGAACAAGTAGCAGAAGCATACATGCTCAAGAGGGATCACCCGAAATTCAAAGGCAACTGAATTTCGGCAACCGGGGCATCGAAGTCGGAATGCCGCGAAACTCATCCAGTCAAAGCGTTACGCCCTTTGCGGAAGGAAGTGTGGTGTAGAACAAGTAGCAGAAGCATACATGCTCAAGAGGGATCACCCGAAATTCAAAGGCAACTGAATTTCGGCAACCGGGGCATCGAAGTCGGAATGCCGCGAAACTCATCCAGTCAAAGCGTTACGCCCTTTGCGGAAGGAAGTGTGGTGTAGAACAAGTAGCAGAAGCATACATGCTCAAGAGGGATCACCCGAAATTCAAAGGCAACTGAATTTCGGCAACCGGGGCATCGAAGTCGGAATGCCGCGAAACTCATCCAGTCAAAGCGTTACGCCCTTTGCGGAAGGAAGTGTGGTGTAGAACAAGTAGCAGAAGCATACATGCTCAAGAGGGATCACCCGAAATTCAAAGGCAACTGAATTTCGGCAACCGGGGCATCGAAGTCGGAATGCCGCGAAACTCATCCAGTCAAAGCGTTACGCCCTTTGCGGAAGGAAGTGTGGTGTAGAACAAGTAGCAGAAGCATACATGCTCAAGAGGGATCACCCGAAATTCAAAGGCAACTGAATTTCGGCAACCGGGGCATCGAAGTCGGAATGCCGCGAAACTCATCCAGTCAAAGCGTTACGCCCTTTGCGGAAGGAAGTGTGGTGTAGAACAAGTAGCAGAAGCATACATGCTCAAGAGGGATCACCCGAAATTCAAAGGCAACTGAATTTCGGCAACCGGGGCATCGAAGTCGGAATGCCGCGAAACTCATCCAGTCAAAGCGTTACGCCCTTTGCGGAAGGAAGTGTGGTGTAGAACAAGTAGCAGAAGCATACATGCTCAAGAGGGATCACCCGAAATTCAAAGGCAACTGAATTTCGGCAACCGGGGCATCGAAGTCGGAATGCCGCGAAACTCATCCAGTCAAAGCGTTACGCCCTTTGCGGAAGGAAGTGTGGTGTAGAACAAGTAGCAGAAGCATACATGCTCAAGAGGGATCACCCGAAATTCAAAGGCAACTGAATTTCGGCAACCGGGGCATCGAAGTCGGAATGCCGCGAAACTCATCCAGTCAAAGCGTTACGCCCTTTGCGGAAGGAAGTGTGGTGTAGAACAAGTAGCAGAAGCATACATGCTCAAGAGGGATCACCCGAAATTCAAAGGCAACTGAATTTCGGCAACCGGGGCATCGAAGTCGGAATGCCGCGAAACTCATCCAGTCAAAGCGTTACGCCCTTTGCGGAAGGAAGTGTGGTGTAGAACAAGTAGCAGAAGCATACATGCTCAAGAGGGATCACCCGAAATTCAAAGGCAACTGAATTTCGGCAACCGGGGCATCGAAGTCGGAATGCCGCGAAACTCATCCAGTCAAAGCGTTACGCCCTTTGCGGAAGGAAGTGTGGTGTAGAACAAGTAGCAGAAGCATACATGCTCAAGAGGGATCACCCGAAATTCAAAGGCAACTGAATTTCGGCAACCGGGGCATCGAAGTCGGAATGCCGCGAAACTCATCCAGTCAAAGCGTTACGCCTTTGCGGAAGGAAGTGTGGTGTAGAACAAGTAGCAGAAGCATACATGCTCAAGAGGGATCACCCGAAATTCAAAGGCAACTGAATTTCGGCAACCGGGGCATCGAAGTCGGAATGCCGCGAAACTCATCCAGTCAAAGCGTTACGCCCTTTGCGGAAGGAAGTGTGGTGTAGAACAAGTAGCAGAAGCATACATGCTCAAGAGGGATCACCCGAAATTCAAAGGCAACTGAATTTCGGCAACCGGGGCATCGAAGTCGGAATGCCGCGAAACTCATCCAGTCAAAGCGTTACGCCCTTTGCGGAAGGAAGTGTGGTGTAGAACAAGTAGCAGAAGCATACATGCTCAAGAGGGATCACCCGAAATTCAAAGGCAACTGAATTTCGGCAACCGGGGCATCGAAGTCGGAATGCCGCGAAACTCATCCAGTCAAAGCGTTACGCCCTTTGCGGAAGGAAGTGTGATGTAGAACAAGTAGCAGAAGCATACATGCTCAAGAGGGATCACCCGAAATTCAAAGGCAACTATATTTCGGCAACCGGGGCAACGAAGTCGGAATGCCGCGAAACTCATCCAGTCAAAGCGTTACGCCCTTTGCGGAAGGAAGTGTGGTGTAGAACAAGTAGCAGAAGCATACATGCTCAAGAGGGATCACCCGAAATTCAAAGGCAACTGAATTTCGGCAACCGGGGCATCGAAGTCGGAATGCCGCGAAACTCATCCAGTCAAAGCGTTACGCCCTTTGCGGAAGGAAGTGTGATGTAGAACAAGTAGCAGAAGCATACATGCTCAAGAGGGATCACCCGAAATTCAAAGGCAACTGAATTTCGGCAACCGGGGCATCGAAGTCGGAATGCCGCGAAACTCAATGAGTCAAAGCGTTTCGCCATTTGCGGAAGGAAGTGTGGTGTAGAACAAGTAGCAGAAGCATACATGCTCAAGAGGGATCACCCGAAATTCAAAGGCAACTGAATTTCGGCAACCGGGGCATCGAAGTCGGAATGCCGCGAAACTCATCCAGTCAAAGCGTTACGCCCTTTGCGGAAGGAAGTGTGGTGTAGAACAAGTAGCAGAAGCATACATGCTCAAGAGGGATCACCCGAAATTCAAAGGCAACTGAATTTCGGCAACCGGGGCATCGAAGTCGGAATGCCGCGAAACTCATCCAGTCAAAGCGTTACGCCCTTTGCGGAAGGAAGTGTGGTGTAGAACAAGTAGCAGAAGCATACATGCTCAAGAGGGATCACCCGAAATTCAAAGGCAACTGAATTTCGGCAACCGGGGCATCGAAGTCGGAATGCCTGCGAAACCCATCCAGTCAAAGCGTTCCAAGAGAGAACCCTTTGCGGAAGGAAAGTGTGATGTAGAACAAGTAGAAGAAGCATACATGCTCAAGAGGGATCACCCAAATTTAAAAGGCGACTGTATTTCGGCAGACCGGGGCATCGAACGTCAGAATGCCGCGAAACTCATTCCTGTGAAAGCGTTTTGGCCATTTGCGGAAGGAAGTCTGATGTAGAACAAGTAGCAGAAAAGTACATGCTCAAGAGGGATCACCCGAAATCAAAAGGCAACTGAATTTCAGCAACCGGGGCAACGAAGTCGGAATGCCGCGAAACGCATCCAAGTCAAAGCGTTTACGCACTTTGGCGGAAGGAAAGTGTGGTGTAGAACAAGTAGACAGAAGCATACATGCTCAAGAGGGAGTCACCCTAATTCCAAAGCAACTGAATTTCGGCAACCGGGGCATCGAAGTCGCTATGCCGCTAAACTCATCCGAGTCAAAGTCGTTACACCCTTTGCGGAAGGAAATGTGATGTAGTACAAGTGAGAAGAAGCATTACATGCTCAAGAGAGGATCACCCCAAATTCAAAGGCAACTGAATTTTCGGGAACCGGGTAGGGCATCCGCAAGTCGGAATGCCGCGAAACTCATGCCAGTCAAAGCGTTACGCCCTTTGCGGAAGGAAGTGTGGTGTAGAACAAGTAGAAGAAGCATACATGCTCAAGAGGGATCACCCGAAATTCAAAGGCAACTGGAATTTCGGCAACCGGGGCATCGAAGTCAGCAATGACGCGAAAACTCATCCAGTCAAAAGCTGTTTGGACCCTATTGCGGAAGGAAGTGTGCATGTAGAACAAGTAGCAGAAGGCATAACATGCTCTCTAACGCAAGAGGGATCACCCGAAACTTCAAAGGCCAACTGAATTTCGGCAACCGGTGTGCAATCGAAGTCAGAATGCCGGCGAAACTCATCCCAGTCAAAAGCGTTACGACCTTTGGCGGAAGGAACGTGTGATGAAGAACAAGTAGCAGAAGCCATTACATACTCAAGAGGGATCACCCCCAAATTCAAAGGCGTACCATGATTTCGGCAACCGGGAAACGAATGTCGGAATGCCGCGAAACTAATCCTTAGTCAAAGCGTTACGCCATTTGCGGAAGGAAGTGTGGTGTAGTAGATCAAGTAGCAGAAGCATACATGCTCAAGAGGGATCACCCGAAAATTCAAAGGCAACTGAATTTCGGCAACCGGTGGCATCGAAGATCGGTATGCCGCATGAAACTCATCCAGTCAAAGCGTTTACGCCCTTTATTGCGGAAGGAAGTCGTGGGTGTAGAAACAAGTTAGCAGAAGCATAACAAGCTCAAGAGGTATCACACCGACAATTCAAAGCAACTGTAATTTCGGGCAACGGGGCATTCGAAGTCGGAATGCCGGCGTAAACTCAACCAGCTCAAAGCGTTTACACCCTTTGCGGAAGGAAGTGTGATGTAGAACAAAGTAGAAGAAGCATACATGCTCAAGAGGGATCACCCGAAATTCAAGAGGCAAACTGAATTTCGGCAACCGGATTGGGGCATCGAAGTCGGATTGCCGCGAAACTCATCCAGTCCAAAGCGTTACACCCTTTGCGGAAGGAAGTATGAGTGTAGAACAAGTAGAAAGAAGCATACAGTGCTCACGAGGGATCACACGAAATTCAAAGGCAACTGAATTTCGAGCAACCAGGGGCATCGAAGTCGGAATGCCGCGAAACTCATCCAGTCAAAGCGATTGGCGCTGTTTTGCGGAACGAAGTGTGATGTTAAACAAGTAGCAGAAGAAATACATGCTCAAGAGGGATCACCCGAAATTCAAAGGCAACTGAATTTCGGCAACCGGGGCATCGAAGTCCGGAATGGCCCGAAAACTCATCCAGTCAAAGCGTTACGCCCTTTTGGCGGAAGGAAGTGTGGTTTAGAACAAGTAGCAGAAGCATTACATGCTCAAGAGGGATCACCCGAATATTCAAAGGCAACTGAATTTCGGCAACCGGGGCAACCAAGTCGGAATGCCGCGAAACACCTCACGAGTCAAAGCGTTTACGCCCTTTGCGGAAGGAAGTGTAGATGTAAAGCAAGTAGCACAAGCACTACAATAGCTCAAGAGGAACCACCGAAATTCAAACAGTCAACTGAATTACGGCAAACCGGGGCATCGAAGTCGGAATACCGCGAAACTCATCCAGTCAAAGCGTTACACCCCTTGCGGAAGGAAGTGTGATGTAGAAACAAGTATGAAGAAGCATACATGCTCAAGATGGATCACCCCAAATTCAAAGGCAACTGAATTTCAGGCAACCGGGGCATCGAAGTCGGAATGCCGCGAAACTCTCTCAGTCAAAGCGTTAACGACCCTTTGCGGAAGGAAGTGTGGTGTAGAACAAGTAGCAGAAGCATACATGCTCAAGAGGGATCACCCGAAATTCAAAGGCAACTGAATTTCGGCAACCGGGGCATCGAAGTCGGAATGCCGCGAAACTCACCAGTCAAAGCGTTACGCCTTTGCGGAAGGAAGTGTGATGTAGAACAAGTAGCAGAAGCATACATGCTCAAGAGGGATCACCGAAATTCAAGGCAACTGAATTTCGGCAACGGGGCATCGAAGCAAGTCGGAATGCCGCGAAACTCACCAGTCAAAGCGTTACGCCCTTTGCGGAAGGAAGTGTGGTGTAGAACAAGTAGCAGAAGCATACATGCTCAAGAGGGATCACCCGAAATTCAAAGGCAACTGAATTTCGGCAACCGGGCATCGAAGTCGGAATGCCGCGAAACTCACCAGTCAAAGCGTTTCGCCCTTTGCGGAAGGAAGTGTGGTGTAGAACAAGTAGCAGAAGCATACATGCTCAAGAGGGATCACCCGAAATTCAAAGGCAACTGAATTTCGGCAACCGGGGCATCGAAGTCGGAATGCCGCGAAACTCATCCAGTCAAAGCGTTACGCCCTTTGCGGAAGGAAGTGTGGTGTAGAACAAGTAGCAGAAGCATACATGCTCAAGAGGGATCACCCGAAATTCAAAGGCAACTGAATTTCGGCAACCGGGGCATCGAAGTCGGAATGCCGCGAAACTCACCGAGTCAAAGCGTTTCGCCCTTTGCGGAAGGAAGTGTGATGTAGAACAAGTAGCAGAAGCATACATGCTCAAGAGGGATCACCCGAAATTCAAAGGCAACTGAATTTCGGCAACCGGGGCATCGAAGTCGGAATGCCGCGAAACTCATCAGTCAAAGCGTTTCGCCCTTTGCGGAAGGAAGTGTGATGTAGAACAAGTAGCAGAAGCATACATGCTCAAGAGGGATCACCCGAAATTCAAAGGCAACTGAATTTCGGCAACCGGGCATCGAAGTCGGAATGCCGCGAAACTCATCCAGTCAAAGCGTTACGCCCTTTGGGAAGAAGTGT
>CM055355.1:198382-228594 GCA_029228515.1 Populus alba x Populus x berolinensis | reverse complement strand
GGTTGCCGAAATTCAGTTGCCTTTGAATTTCGGGTGATCCCTCTTGAGCATGTATGCTTCTGCTACTTGTTCTACACCACACTTCCTTCCGCAGGGCGTAAACGCTTTGACTGATGAGTTTCGCGGCATTCCGACTTCGATGCCCCGGTTGCCGAAATTCAGTTGCCTTTGAATTTCGGGTGATCCCTCTTGAGCATGTATGCTTCTGCTACTTGTTCTACATCACACTTCCTTCCGCAAAGGGCTAACGCTTTGACTGATGATGAGTTTCGCGGCATTCCGACTTCGATGCCCCCGTTGCCGAAATTCAGTTGCCTTTGAATTTGGTGATCCTCTTGAGCATGTATGCTTCTGCTACTTGTTCTACATCACACTTCCTTCCGCAAAGGGCGTAACGCTTTGACTGGATGAGTTTCGCGGCATTCCGACTTCGATGCCCCGGTTGCCGAAATTCAGTTGCCTTTGAATTTCGGGTGATCCCTCTTGAGCATGTATGCTTCTGCTACTTGTTCTACATCACACTTCCTTCCGCAAAGGCGAAACGCTTTGACTGGATGAGTTTCGCGGCATTCCGACTTCGATGCCCCGGTTGCCGAAATTCAGTTGCCTTTGAATTCGGGTGATCCCTCTTGAGCATGTATGCTTCTGCTACTTGTTCTACATCACACTTCCTTCCGCAAAGGCGAAACGCTTTGACTGATGAGTTTCGCGGCATTCCGACTTCGATGCCCCGGTTGCCGAAATTCAGTTGCCTTTGAATTTCGGTGATCCCTCTTGAGCATGTATGCTTCTGCTACTTGTTCTACATCACACTTCCTTCCGCAAAGGCGAAACGCTTTGACTGGATGAGTTTCGCGGCATTCCGACTTCGATGCCCCGGTTGCCGAAATTCAGTTGCCTTTGAATTTCGGGTGATCCCTCTTGAGCATGTATGCTTCTGCTACTTGTTCTACACCACACTTCCTTCCGCAAAGGCGTAACGCTTTGACTGGTGAGTTTCGCGGCATTCCGACTTCGATGCCCCGGTTGCCGAAATTCAGTTGCCTTTGAATTTCGGGTGATCCCTCTTGAGCATGTATGCTTCTGCTACTTGTTCTACATCACACTTCCTTCCGCAAAGGGCGTAACGCTTTGACTCGATGAGTTTCGCGGCATTCCGACTTCGATGCCCCGGTTGCCGAAATTCAGTTGCCTTTGAATTTCGGGTGATCCCTCTTGAGCATGTATGCTTCTGCTACTTGTTCTACATCACACTTCCTTCCGCAAAGGGCGTAACGCTTTGACTCGGTGAGTTTCGCGGCATTCCGACTTCGATGCCCCGTTGCCGAAATTCAGTTGCCTTTGAATTTCGGGTGATCCCTCTTGAGCATGTATGCTTCTGCTACTTGTTCTACACCACACTTCCTTCCGCAAAGGGCGTAAACGCTTTGACTGGATGAGTTTCGCGGCATTCCGACTTCGATGCCCCGGTTGCCGAAATTCAGTTGCCTTTGAATTTCGGGTGATCCCTCTTGAGCATGTATGCTTCTGCTACTTGTTCTACATCACACTTCCTTCCGCAAAGGCGTAACGCTTTGACTGGATGAGTTTCGCGGCATTCCGACTTCGATGCCCCGGTTGCCGAAATTCAGTTGCCTTTTAATTTCGGGTGATCCCTCTTGAGCATGTATGCTTCTGCTACTTGTTCTACACCACACTTCCTTCCGCAAAGGGCGTAACGCTTTGACTGGATCAGTTTCGCGGCATTCCGACTTCGATGCCCCGGTTGCCGAAATTCAGTTGCCTTTGAATTTCGGGTGATCCCTCTTGAGCATGTATGCTTTTGCTACTTGTTCTACATCACACTCTCTTCCGTAAACAGCGAAACGCTTTGACTCGGTGAGTTTCGCGGTATTCCGACTTCGATGACCCGGTTGCCGAAATTCAGTTGCCTTTGAATTTCGGGTGATCCCTCTTGAGCATGTATGCTTCTGCTACTTGTTGTTGTACATCACACTTCCTTCCGCAAAGGGCGTAACGCTTTGACTGGATGAGTTTCGCGGCATTCCGACTTCGATGCCCCGGTTGCCGAAATTCAGTTGCCTTTGAATTTCGGGTGATCCCTCTTGAGCATGTATGCTTCTGCTACTTGTTCTACATCACACTTCCTTCCGCAAAGGCGTAACGCTTTTTGACTGGATGAGTTTCGCGGCATTCCGACTTCGATGCCCCGGTTGCCGAAATTCAGTTGCCTTTGAATTTCGGGTGATCCCTCTTGAGCATGTATGCTTCTGCTACTTGTTCTACATCACACTTCTTCCGCAAAGGCGTAACGCTTTGACTGGATGAGTTTCGCGCATTCCGACTTCGATGCCCCGGTTGCCGAAATTCAGTTGCCTTTGAATTTCGGGTGATCCCTCTTGAGCATGTATGCTTCTGCTACTTGTTCTACATCACACTTCCTTCCGCAAAGGCGTAAACGCTTTGACTGGATGAGTTTCGCGGCATTCCGACTTCGATGCCCCGGTTGCCGAAATTCAGTTGCCTTTGAATTTCGGGTGATCCCTCTTGAGCATGTATGCTTCTGCTACTTGTTCTACATCACACTTCCTTCCGCAAAGGGCGTAACGCTTTGACTGGATGAGTTTCGCGCATTCCGACTTCGATGCCCCGGTTGCCGAAATTCAGTTGCCTTTGAATTTCGGGTGATCCCTCTTGAGCATGTATGCTTCTGCTACTTGTTCTACACCACACTTCCTTCCGCAAAGGCGTAACGCTTTGACTGATGAGTTTCGCGGCATTCCGACTTCGATGCCCCGGTTGCCGAAATTCAGTTGCCTTTGAATTTCGGGTGATCCCTCTTGAGCATGTATGCTTCTGCTACTTGTTCTACATCACACTTCCTTCCGCAAAAGGCGTAACGCTTTGACTGGATGAGTTTCGCGGCATTCCGACTTCGATGCCCCGGTTGCCGAAATTCAGTTGCCTTTGAATTTCGGGTGATCCCTCTTGAGCATGTATGCTTCTGCTACTTGTTCTACATCACACTTCCTTCCGCAAAGGCGTAAACGCTTTGACTGGATGAGTTTCGCGGCATTCCGACTTCGATGCCCCGGTTGCCGAAATTCAGTTGCCTTTGAATTTCGGGTGATCCCTCTTGAGCATGTATGCTTCTCCTACTTGTTCTACATCACACTTCCTTCCGCAAAGGGCGTAACGCTTTGACTGATGATTTCGCGGCATTTCGCGGCATTCCGACTTCGATGCCCCGGTTGCCGAAATTCAGTTGCCTTTGAATTTCGGGTGATCCCTCTTGAGCATGTATGCTTCTGCTACTTGTTCTACATCACACTTCCTTCCGCAAAGGGCGTAACGCTTTGACTGGATGAGTTTCGCGGCATTCCGACTTCGATGCCCCGGTTGCCGAAATTCAGTTGCCTTTGAATTTCGGGTGATCCCTCTTGAGCATGTATGCTTCTGCTACTTGTTCTACACCACACTTCCTTCCGCAAAGGGCGTAACGCTTTGACTGGATGAGTTTCGCGGCATTCCGACTTCGATGCCCCGGTTGCCGAAATTCAGTTGCCTTTGAATTTCGGGTGATCCCTCTTGAGCATGTATGCTTCTGCTACTTGTTCTACACACACTTCTTCCTTCCGCAAAGGGCGTAACGCTTTGACTGGATGAGTTTCGCGGCATTCCGACTTCGATGCCCCGTTGCCGAAATTCAGTTGCCTTTGAATTTCGGGTGATCCCTCTTGAGCATGTATGCTTCTGCTACTTGTTCTACATCACACTTCTTCCGCAAAGGGCGTAACGCTTTGACTGGATGAGTTTCGCGGCATTCCGACTTCGATGCCCCGGTTGCCGAAATTCAGTTGCCTTTGAATTTCGGGTGATCCCTCTTGAGCATGTATGCTTCTGCTACTTGTTCTACACCACACTTCCTTCCGCAAAGGGCGAACGCTTTGACTGGATGAGTTTCGCGGCATTCCGACTTCGATGCCCCGGTTGCCGAAATTCAGTTGCCTTTGAATTTCGGGTGATCCCTCTTGAGCATGTATGCTTCTGCTACTTGTTCTACATCACACTTCCTTCCGCAAAGGCGTAACGCTTTGACTGGATGAGTTTCGCGGCATTCCGACTTCGATGCCCCGTTTGCCGAAATTCAGTTGCCTTTGAATTTCGGGTGATCCCTCTTGAGCATGTATGCTTCTGCTACTTGTTCTACATCACACTTCCTTCCGCAAAGGGCGTAACACTTTGACTGGATGAGTTTCGCGGCATTCCGACTTCGATGCCCCGGTTGCCGAAATTCAGTTGCCTTTGAATTTCGGGTGATCCCTCTTGAGCATGTATGCTTCTGCTACTTGTTCTACACCACACTTCCTTCCGCAAAGGGCGTAACGCTTTGACTGGATGAGTTTCGCGGCATTCCGACTTCGATGCCCCGGTTGCCGAAATTCAGTTGCCTTTGAATTTCGGGTGATCCCTCTTGAGCATGTATGCTTCTGCTACTTGTTCTACACCACACTTCCTTCCGCAAAGGGCGTAACGCTTTGACTGGATGAGTTTCGCGGCATTCCGACTTCGATGCCCCGGTTGCCGAAATTCAGTTGCCTTTGAATTTCGGGTGATCCCTCTTGAGCATGTATGCTTCTGCTACTTGTTCTACATCACACTTCCTTCCGCAAAGGGCGTAACGCTTTGACTGGATGAGTTTCGCGGCATTCCGACTTCGATGCCCCGGTTGCCGAAATTCAGTTGCCTTTGAATTTCGGGTGATCCCTCTTGAGCATGTATGCTTCTGCTACTTGTTCTACATCACACACTTCCTTCCGCAAAGGGCGTAACGCTTTGACTGGATGAGTTTCGCGGCATTCCGACTTCGATGCCCCGGTTGCCGAAATTCAGTTGCCTTTGAATTTCGGGTGATCCCTCTTGAGCATGTATGCTTCTGCTACTTGTTCTACACCACACTTCCTTCCGCAAAGGGCGTAACGCTTTGACTGGATGAGTTTCGCGGCATTCCGACTTCGATGCCCCGGTTGCCGAAATTCAGTTGCCTTTGAATTTCGGGTGATCCCTCTTGAGCATGTATGCTTCTGCTACTTGTTCTACATCACACTTCCTTCCGCAAAGGCGTAACGCTTTGACTGGATGAGTTTCGCGGCATTCCGACTTCGATGCCCCGGTTGCCGAAATTCAGTTGCCTTTGAATTTCGGGTGATCCCTCTTGAGCATGTATGCTTCTGCTACTTGTTCTACATCACACACTTCCTTCCGCAAAGGCGTAACGCTTTGACTGGATGAGTTTCGCGGCATTCCGACTTCGATGCCCCGGTTGCCGAAATTCAGTTGCCTTTGAATTTCGGGTGATCCCTCTTGAGCATGTATGCTTCTGCTACTTGTTCTACACCACACTTCCTTCCGCAAAGGGCGTAACGCTTTGACTGGATGAGTTTCGCGGCATTCCGACTTCGATGCCCCGGTTGCCGAAATTCAGTTGCCTTTGAATTTCGGGTGATCCCTCTTGAGCATGTATGCTTCTGCTACTTGTTCTACATCACACTTCCTTCCGCAAAGGGCGTAACGCTTTGACTGGATGAGTTTCGCGGCATTCCGACTTCGATGCCCCGGTTGCCGAAATTCAGTTGCCTTTGAATTTCGGGTGATCCCTCTTGAGCATGTATGCTTCTGCTACTTGTTCTACATCACACACTTCCTTCCGCAAAGGCGTAACGCTTTGACTGGATGAGTTTCGCGGCATTCCGACTTCGATGCCCCGGTTGCCGAAATTCAGTTGCCTTTGAATTTCGGGTGATCCCTCTTGAGCATGTATGCTTCTGCTACTTGTTCTACATCACACTTCCTTCCGCAAAGGGCGTAACGCTTTGACTGGATGAGTTTCGCGGCATTCCGACTTCGATGCCCCGGTTGCCGAAATTCAGTTGCCTTTGAATTTCGGGTGATCCCTCTTGAGCATGTATGCTTCTGCTACTTGTTCTACATCACACTTCCTTCCGCAAAGGGCGTAACGCTTTGACTGGATGAGTTTCGCGGCATTCCGACTTCGATGCCCCGGTTGCCGAAATTCAGTTGCCTTTGAATTTCGGGTGATCCCTCTTGAGCATGTATGCTTCTGCTACTTGTTCTACATCACACTTCCTTCCGCAAAGGCGTAACGCTTTGACTGGATGAGTTTCGCGGCATTCCGACTTCGATGCCCCGGTTGCCGAAATTCAGTTGCCTTTGAATTTCGGGTGATCCCTCTTGAGCATGTATGCTTCTGCTACTTGTTCTACATCACACTTCTTCCGCAAAGGCGAAACGCTTTGACTGGATGAGTTTCGCGGCATTCCGACTTCGATGCCCCGGTTGCCGAAATTCAGTTGCCTTTGAATTTCGGGTGATCCCTCTTGAGCATGTATGCTTCTGCTACTTGTTCTACACCACACTTCCTTCCGCAAAGGGCGTAACGCTTTGACTGGATGAGTTTCGCGGCATTCCGACTTCGATGCCCCGGTTGCCGAAATTCAGTTGCCTTTGAATTTCGGGTGATCCCTCTTGAGCATGTATGCTTCTGCTACTTGTTCTACACACACTTCCTTCCGCAAAGGGCGTAACGCTTTGACTGGATGAGTTTCGCGGCATTCCGACTTCGATGCCCCGGTTGCCGAAATTCAGTTGCCTTTGAATTTCGGGTGATCCCTCTTGAGCATGTATGCTTCTGCTACTTGTTCTACATCACACTTCCTTCCGCAAAGGCGTAACGCTTTGACTGGATGAGTTTCGCGGCATTCCGACTTCGATGCCCCGGTTGCCGAAATTCAGTTGCCTTTTATTTCGGGTGAGCCCTCTTGTGCATGTATGCTTCTGCTACTTCGGGCTAACACCACACTATCCTTCCGCAAAGGGCGGAACATTTGACTGGATGAGTTTCGCGGCATTCCGACGTCGATGCCCCGGTTGCCGATATTCTTTGCCTTTGAATTTCGGGTGATGCCCTCTTGAGCATGTATGCTTTCTGCTACTTGTTCTACACCACACTTCCTTCCGCAAAGGGCGTATCGCTGTGACTGGACTAAGCTTTCGCGGCATTTTCCGCCCTTCGATGCCCCGGTTGCCGAAATTCAATTGCCTTTGAATTTCGGGTGGATCCCTCTTTGCATGTAATGGTTCTACTACTTGTTCTAACACCACACTTCCTTCCGCATAGGGAGTAACGCTTTGACTGGATGAGTTTCGCGGCTTTCCGACTTCGATGCCCCGGTTGCCGAAATCCAGTTTGCCGTTGAATTTCGGGTGATCCCTCTTAGCATTTATATGCTTCTGCTACTTTTTCTAACACCACACTTCCTTCCGCAAAGGAACGTAAACGCTATTGACTGGATGACTTATTCGCGGCATTTCGACTTCGATGACCGTTGCCGAAATTCCAGTTGGGCTTTGAATTTCGGGTGATCCCTCTTAAGCATGTATGCTTCTGCTACTTGTTCTACACCACACTTCCTTCCAGCAAAGACGACTAATGCTTTGATTGGATGATTTTCGCGGCTCATACCGACTTCGATCCCCGTTCCCGAAATTCAGTTCGTTTAGAATTTCGGGTGATCCCTCTTGAGCATGTATGGTTGCTGCAAAAAAAAAAAAAAAAAAAAAAAAAAAAACCAATGTTCTACACTAGCTCACACACTTCCTTCCAGCAAACGGCGTAACGCTTTGACTGGATGAGTGTTCGCGGCATTCCGACTTCGATGCCCCGGGTTGCCGAAATTCAGTTTCATTCTTGAATTTTCGGGTGATCCCTCTTGAGCATGTATGCTTCTCTGCTACTAGTTCTACACCACACTTCCTTCCGCAAAGGGCGTAACGCTATTATGACTGATGTCTTTCCTCGCGGCATTCCGACTCAAAGAAATCGATGCCCCGGTTGCCGAAATATCAATGGCCGTGAATTTCGTGTGATCCCTCTTGAGCTGATGTATGTTCTGCTACATGTTCTATTCTACACGCGCGCACACTTCCTTCCGCAAAGTGCGTAACGGACGCGAGGAGATAGCTTTGACGGGCATGAGTGTTCGCATTGGCATTCCGAACTTTCGATTCCGATGCCCCGGGTTCCGAAATTCAGTTTGCCGTTGAATTTCGGGTGATCCCTCTTGAGCATGTATGCTTCTGCTACTTGTTCTAACAACCACATTCTATTCCTTCCGCAAAGGACGTAACGCATTGACTGGATGACTGTCGCGCATTCCGACTTTCGATGACCCGTTTGCTCAAATTCATTGCCTTTGAATTTTCGGGTGAATCCTCTCTTGAGCATGTATGGGTTCTGCTACTTGTTCTAACACCACACTTCCTTCCCGCAAAAGGGCGTAACGCTTTGACTGGATGAAATGGTTTCTGCGGCATTCTCCGACTTCGATGCCCCGGTTGCCGAAAGTCAGTTGCCGTTGAATTTCGGGTGATCCCTCTTGAGCATTAGTTTGATTCATGCTACTTGTTCTACACCACACTTCCTTCATCGCAAAGGGCCGTAACGCTTTGACTGATGTCATTGTCGCGGCATTCCGACCTTTTGATGCCCCGCTTGCCCGAAATTCAATTGCCTTTGAATTTCGGTGATCCCTCTTGAGCAGTGATGGTTCTGCTTAACAATGTTCTACACCACACGTTCCTGCTATTCCCTTCCGCAAAGGCGTTAACCTTTGAACGGGATGAGTTTTTGTTTTTTTTTTTTTTTTTTTAGTTGTTTGTTTTCGTTTTGATTTGGTTTTTTATTTTTTTTTGGATTTTTTAGTTTGTTTTTGATTGTTTTTTTTATTTGTCCAACCCTTTTTATGATTATAATGTGTATTTATTTTGTTTTGATTTTTTATTTATATATTTTAATAACTTTATTTTTGTTTTATTATTTGTTTTTGTTATTTATATTTTATTTTTTTGATTTTATCGCGGCAGTCCGACTTTCAGATGCCCCGGTTGCCCGAAATTCAGTTGCCGTGAATTTCGGGTGATCCCTGCTTGAGCATGTATGCTTCTGCCTATCATGTTCTACACCACAACTTCCTCCGCAAAAGGCGTAACGCTTTGACTGGATTAGTTTCGCGGCAGCCGACTTCGATGCCCCGCTTGCCGAAATTCAGTTGCCTTTGAATTTCTGGGTGATTCCCTCTTGAGCATGTATGTGCCTCCTTCAACTTGTTTCTACAGCACACTTCCTTCCGCAAAGGTCGTAACGCTTCGACTGGATGAGTTTTCCGCAGCATTCCGACTTCGATGCCCTCGGTTGCCGAAATTTCATGTTGGTCCTTTGAATTTTCGGAGTGAGCCTTCCCTAACATTGAGCATGTATGCTTCAGCTACTGTTGTTTCTACATCCAGACTTCTTCTTCAAATGGCCCAAACGATTTGGAACTAGATTGAGTGCGCGGGCAATTCTGAGTTCGATTCCGACCGGTTGCCGAAATTCAGTTGCCTTTGAATTTTCGGAATGATTCCCTCTTGAGCTTTATGCTTCTGCTAACTTGTTCTATACGCACACATTCCTTCCGCAAATGACGTAAACGCTTTGACTGGATGAGTTTCGCGGCACTCCGACTTCGATGCCCCGGTTGCCGAAATTCAATAGGCCTTTGAATTTCGGGTGAATCCATCTTGAGCATGTATGCTGCTGCTACTTGTTCTATATATCCTCACTTCCTTCCGCAAAGGCGTAACGCTTTGACTGGTTGAGGTCGCAGCATTCCGACTTCGATGCCCCGGTTGCCGAAATTCAGTTGCCTTTGAATTTCGGAGTGATCCCCCCCTTCTTGAGCATGTAGGCTTCTGCTACTTGTTCTAAGCCCCCTCTACACTTCCTTCCTCAAAGGGTGTAACGCTTTGACTGGATGAGTTTCCGGCAGCAATTTCCGACTTCGATGCCCCGGTTCCGAAATTCAGTTGCCTTTGAATTTCGGGGTGATACCCTCTTGAGCATGTATGCTTCCGCTACTTGTTCTAACAGACCAACACTAAAACAGACAGAATTCCTTCCGCAAAGGGCGTAACCGTTGACCTGGATGAGTTTTGGCAAATTCCGACTGCGATGCCCTCCGGTTGCCGAAATTCAGTTGCTCTTTGAATTTCGGGTGGATTCCCTCCTTAGAGCATGTATGCTTCTGCAACATTGTTCTACATCATACTTCTTCAGCAAATGCCAAAAACGATTTTGACAGGATGAGTGTCAGCGGCATTCTGACTTCGATGCCCCAGTTGCCATAATTCAGTTGCCTTTGAATTTTCGGATGATCCCTCTTGACTATTATGCCTTCTGCTACCTTGTTCTATACCACACTTCCTTCCGCAAATTGAAGTAACGCTTTGAACACCTGGATTGAGTTTCGCGGCATTTCGACTTCGATACCCGGTTGCCGAAAATTCAGTTGCCTTTGAATTTCGGTGAACCCTCTTGTGCATGTATGCTTCTTCGACTTGTGCCTCTAACACCACACTTCCTTCCGGCAAAGGGCGTAACGCTTTGAACTGGATATTTTCTTGCGCATTCCGACTTCGAATGCCCCGTTGCCGAAAGTCAGGTGGCGTTGAATTGTATTTTTTTCGGTGATCCCTCTTGAGCATGTATGCTATCTGCGACTTGTTTCTAACATCAGACTTCTTCTGCAAATGCCAAACGATTGACAGGAATGAGTGTCGCGGCATTCAGACTTCGAGGCCCCCCGGTTGCCCAAATTCAGTTTGCCTTTGAATTTCGATGATCCCCTCTCTTTGAGCATGTAGTGCTTCTGCATACTTGTTTCTAACACCACACTTCCTTCCGCATAATGACGTAACGCCTTTTGACTGTATGAGTTTCGCGCATTCCGACTTCGATGACCCGGTTGCCGAAATTCAGTTGCCTTTGAATTTCGGTGATCCCTCTTGAGCATGTATGCTTCATGTACTTGTTTCTACACCACACTTCCTATCCGCAAAGGGCGTAACCTTTTGACTGATGAGTTTCGCTGCATGCCGACTTCGATGCCCCGGTTGCCGAAATTCATTGCCGATTGAATGTTCGGGTGATCCCCTACATAGAGCATGTATGCTTCTGCTACGTTGTTCTTACACCACACTTCCTTCCGCAAAGGGCGGTAACGCTTTCGACTGGATGTCGTTCGCCGTTACATTCCGACCTCGATGCCCCCGGTTGCCGAAATTCAATGCCTTTGAATTTCGGGTGATTCTCCTCTTAGCATGTATGGTCTAAACACATGTTCCTACACCACACTTCCTTCCGCAAAGGGCGTAACGCTGTGACTGATGAGTTTCGCAGAGCATTCCGACTTCGATGCCTCCCTGGTTGCCGAAATTCAGTTGTCCTGTGAATTTCGGGTGATCCCTCTTGAGCATGTATACTTCTGCTACTTGGTCTATCACCACACTTCCTTCCGCAAAGGAAACGTAACGCTTTGACTGATGAGTTTCGCAGGCATTTTCGACTTCGATGACCCGGTTGCCGAAATTGCAGTTTGGCTTTGAATTTCGGGTGATCCCCTCTTAAACATGTATGCTTCTGCTAACTTGGATTCTAACACCACACTTCCCTCCGCAATTAGGACGTAATCTTTGAGTGGATGAGTTTCGCGGCATACCGACTTCGATGCCCCGGTTCCCGTAAATTCAGATGCGTTTGAATTCGCGTGATCCCTCTTGAGCATGTATGGTTCTCCTACATTTTCTTACACCACACATTCCTTCCCGCAAAGGGCGTAGACGCTTTGACTGGATGAGTTTCGCGGCATTCCGACCTTCTCGATGCCCCGTGTTGCCGAAATTGCTTGCCCGTTGAATTTCTGGTGATCCCTCTTGAGCATGTATGCTTCTGCTACTTGTTCTAACACCACACTTCCTTCCCGCAAAGGGCGTAACGCTTTGACTGATGTCTTTTCGCGGCCATTCCGACTTTGATGCCCCCGGTTGCCGAAATTCAATTGCCTTTGAATTTCGGGTGATCCCTCGTGCCATGGATGTTCCTCTGCTACATGTTCGACACCACACTAAAATCACTTCCGCAAAGGGCTAAACGCTTTTGACTGGATGAGTTTTTCGCTGGCATTTCCGACTGTTCGATGCCCCGCGTTGCCGAAATTCATTGCCCGTTTGAATTTCGTGAGCCCTCTTTGAGCATGGTATGCTTCTGCTACTTGTTCTAGACACCACACTTCCCTTCCGCAAAAGGACGTAAACGCTTTGACTGGATGAACTTTCGCAGGCATTCCGACTTCGATGACCCGGTTGTCTAAATTCAAGATTGCCTTTGAATTTCGGGTGATCCCTCTTGAGCATGTATGGGTTCCTGCTATCTTGTTCTACACCACAGTTCCTTCCGCAAAAGGCGGTACGAAAGCTTTGACTGGATGAGTTTCGCTTGCATTCCGACTTCGAAGCCCCGGTTGCCCGAAATTCAGTTGCCGTTTGAATTTTCGGTTGATCCCTCTTGAGCATTATGCTTTCTCTGCTACATGTTCTACACCCACATCTTCCTTCCGCAAAGGTGGGTGTTGTAAAACCCATTTTGGGTTCCCACACAAAAATAAATAAAATAAATAGCCAGAAAGGGCCTAGAAAAATAACGAAGGCAGAAGCCTCAGAAAATGGTTAGAAAACTGGTCAAGGAGTATAAAGATACAAAGATTGGATTTTTGATAGTTAGTTTTCTTGAAGGATGAGAGCCCTATTGAGAAGTGAAAATTTTTGAATTTTGAGGAGAAGCCTCTAATTTGATGTGTTATGGACTTAATTGGATTTTATTTGAATTTATAAAGGATTTGATTGCAAGAACAAATTGATTTTTAAGATCAATTTGGCTTAAAATATATTTAGAAGGAAAATTGATAGTTCTGGGGGCAAAATTATGATTTTTAGGAAATTTATTAAGTCAAATCAGGGCTTAATTGCATAAATATTGGAAGTTTAAAGGGCTTATTAGGGACGTGAATTGAGAAAATCCATAACCAGGAGACCAATTTGGAAAATGTGCCTTAATTTACTGTTCACTATTTCTTCCTCAAAACAGCTTGCCTGAGTGGCTGCTTTCCAGCGAGTTTTCCGGCTCGTGTGGCCATCCAAATCCACAAACCTTAGACACCAACATGTTCCACGATGCCAACCCCTGTTATCCCGGAGAATGGTCCGGTCGGTGTTCAAAAAAGTATGGAAAACGCTCCGTTGTAGTTGCTCAAAGTGCCACCTCGGGCAGTTCGCCAGCCTGGGGCTTGCCAAATTTTTGCAGCTCGTGGTGCACACTTTGACCCAACGATTGAGGATGCTTCCCAGCTGAATCAAGGGTTGAAATTTTTTCCCCAACGTATACAAGATTGCCCTCTTCCACGTTCCTATAAATAGAACCTCTTGTGAAGACCCGTAGGGGGAAAAAAAGAACACACAAAGTCGGACAAAAATCAGCCATTACTTGCCCAGATTTTCCTGCATAACCAGCCTCTTTTTCTCTTTCCCTCATCCGCCGTTGGCCCTCATCAACCACCACCATCATCCACATCGTTTTTCTCACACGACATCTCCACCTCAAGAAGCCACTAAAAACGTCACACACGGTGGTTGCATATCATGCTTCGTCCCCAGACGTACAGCAACCATTGAAGAAAAGGCATGCAACCCGCGCCTCTGCTGCGAGAAGAAGAAGAACAAAGCCATCACCGCCAGCTACCACTATCTTCCTAGTCGACAATAGCACAGTTGGGAGCAGAAGGAGAAAAGGGAAGCAGAGGAGAACATAGCTGAAGAGGAACGCAGAGAAGAAAAGGAAGAAGGGCTGAACACCGCACTCCACAGTCACCGACCACCGTCCAAGTCACTCCCCGGCCACCACTACCAGCGCCTCCACAAAGCTGCCATAGAGAGGGAAGAACATTGTTGACTGAGGGAAACCAAGAGAAGAAGCAACGCCTCTGTAAAGGGGAAGAAGAAGAGAAAACAGCTGCTGTCATCGAGCTTCCCAACCACTGCCACCGTCAGAACCATCGTGAGCCCCCATTGGCTTCCTGTCCACCGCCACCAGCATCACTGGGAGTGTTCGCCATCGTCTTCAACATCATTTCTGCCACCAGGTTTGCACCCCCTTCGTCGCTGTGCATGCACCATTTCCTTGCATTTTACTGTTGAAGTGAAATATAATTCACTTGAACAGTGAAATGTTAATTCACTGTTCACATCACATATAATTCACGTGAACAGTGAAATGCTATTTCACTGTTCACATCATATTTATTTCACTGTTCACATGAGGCCTGCTGGGTTCAGCCCAGCCATGTGGGCCCCGCTGGGTCAGCCCTAAAAAAAAATAAAAAAATAAAAATTCTTCAAAAAAAATTATTTCAAAGAATTTGTGATTTTTCTGTAATTTTATTATTGTATTTTGGGTCAATACCGGTTTGTATTTTTATATTGTAAAGATACAAATTCGGTATTAAAATACCCGGTTTTCGTCAAAAAATGTTTACTAAAAAAAAATGTTTTGTTTTCATGCATACGGCCAATACACTAACATGTTTTGAATGTTCTTTTTATATATAAAAAAAAATATTGGAAGTTTTGAAAATGTGTTTTCACATGGATTTCTTAAACACAAATCATTTTCTTGCATTTGTGGATTTTACAACCTGTTTGTAAAACTCCAAAGGGTATTGGCCAATATTCCAAAAACTATAAAAATCTTATTTTGGGAGGAGAAGTTGTGGTTATTGTTCACCGCTAATGTTTGGATGAAGAAATCCTTAAAAGGACGAACATCCAAAATATTATCGGGAGTAATAAATCAACGCACATGTTTGAAAGAAGCTTTGGTTGCGATCGAGAACATTTCAAAATTTTAATTTTTTTTCTCCACGGTTTACGAGTCGTGAAAAGTATAAAATTGTTTTTTATGTAACTGTGAAATTTCCTTCTTTTTTTTTTCTTCTTTTCCTTGCGATTTACGAGTCACCGACTTTTGAAATACTAAAGGAAAAATGAGCTTTTATAGCACATGGAATCTCCTTAGATTTCTATCCAAAATAAATTGACGGGTTTAGAAGACACCAACACCATAGACTATGGAGCAAACCAAACACCAAGCAGCTTACCTTAGGTAGGGCGTATTAGGGGTGCTAGTACCTTCCCTTTACGCAACCAGTCCCTTGCCTTAGAATCTCTGAAAGACCAGTTAGGGTTCCTAGTGACCAAATACTAGGTGGCGACTCCAAAGAACCAAATCCTTAGAACACAACGAAAATCGCCAGCCGATGTCGTGCCTTTATAATTTTTTGTGGGGGTGTGACAGAATGGCGACTCCACTGGGGACCCTTGGACTAAGCTTGATTTTTTGTTTGTTTAGGCTATGTGTTATTGGTTTTTGTTTTCTTACGATGCTTTGTTTAAAAGCTTTAGCATACATCTTTACATTCTATCGTACATGGCATGGTCATGCATCACTTTATTATTGTTATTATATTATGAGGGCACACACCTGTAACTTTAAGGTTAAGTGGGGGACTAGCAGCTTGCCTTATGACTTGAGTCAAGGTTTAAGTTTGTGTAAACCCCAACTCTTTGCTGAGTGTTTAGACTGATTGTGATTGGTACACATGCCATCCCACTATCTGCTGGACCTCCATATCGCCTTTACGAGGGTGATCACTGGAACAGCAAGAGACCCTTTTTAGAGACCCAGTAGTAAACCTACCCAATGTCTCACATAAAGGAATTAGAGCCTATCCTTAGGATGTATGCTCCATAATATCTTTTTGCATCCATAAAGGGAGAGATATTCTAGAATTGGGAGACCCAAGAAGCTCCATTTGGTGATTTAATCAACAATGCTTGTTTGATCATGATATTGTGTTGTTTTCCTTTTTCAACTTTTTAAATCGAGGTTCCAAATGCCTTTTCAAAAGTTCATCTTGGTGTTTTTACACATCATTTTTCTTTTCAAAACGAATCTTCCATAACTACACCTACACTTTACACTGAGAATGAATGGCCAGACTTAGGGGTAGAAGAGGAAGAATGGTAGGAAAATAACATTAGGGGATTCACAAAAACGAACAACATGAACAAACTTGGAAACCCGCTACAAGGTCATGCCGTTTGGGTTAAAGAAAGTTGGGGGCACCTACCAAAGTGCCAGGGTAACTTTATTTCACAACATGATGCAAAAGAGATTAAAGTATACGTGGATGACATGACCTAGAGAGGGAGAGAATCATGACCAAATATTGAAGGAATTAGTTGAAAGACTAAGAAAGTACAAGTTGAGGCTTAACCATGCAAGGTGTTCATTCGGGGTGAAATCTAGGAAGTTGTTGGAATTTATGATGAGTGACAAAGGGATAGAAGTGGACCCTGATTAAGTAAAGGCTATTCAACCTATGCCAACTCCCAAGACTAAGAAGGATGTAAGGAGGTTCTTGGGAAGTTTGAATTACATTGCTCAATATATATCCCAATTAACCACGACTTATGACCTCATCTTCAAATTGTTAAGGAGGAAGAATCTTGGAATTTGGAATAAGAACGTGGAGAAGCTTTCACGAAAATCAAGCAATACCTACTGAATCCACCCCTATCTATCGAGTTGAATTGAAAAATGGCAAGTTCTACTAACTGAGTACAACATAGTATATATGACAAGAAAAGCCATGAATGTCATCGCCAATCACCTAGCTGACCATGTTGTGAAAGTTTATGGGCTGTTAAGATTTGATTTTTTGGATAAAAATATGCTTTCAGTCGAGTAAGGGAAATCAGATTGTTGGATTATGTACTTTGAGGGTGTTGTGGTAATAGAGTGGGGGCAGTGCTAATCTTTCCTAATAAGAAACAGCATCCGGTTTTAGTTAAATCGCAATTTGGGTACGCTAACAACACAACTGAGTTTGAAGCTTGCATTCTAGATTTTAAAGGTTACCACGTTCCCACCATTAGAGCAAGAACATCAGAAAGATAGATGTGTATTGGAGACTCGATTTTGATATATTTGTCAAGTGAAAGGACAAGGGCAAACCAAGGACGAGAAGTTGAGACCTTTGCCAAGAAATACTTGGTTTTCCCCCCCCCCCCCCCCCCCCCCCCCCCCCTAGGAGGGCTAGAGAATTTGAGGAAATAAGTTTCACTCATCTAGGAAAGGGAATGAAACCATTTTGATGTTTTTGTCACGCCAGCTTCTATGGTTAGAATAGACTTTGGGCACAATGTACAACCAATACACATAGATATAAGAAATCTACTTAGCTCACTGTTGCTCAGTTTGAAAGAGAAATAGATGGAAACCCTTGGTACTATGATATCAAGAATTTCATCCAAAACCATACACTAACCCGTGGGGGCATCCAAAAATCAACAAGAAGACGTTGAGGAGGTATGGCAATGGATTTCAATCTTGATGGGTAAACTTTGTATAAGAAATCATTTGACGAAACTTAGTTGAGATGTTTCGATGACGTGAAAAAAGTGGTGAAAGAAATTTATGGGAAAGAGTATTTGATCCAACGATATGGTCCACTAGAAAAGAATAATAATGCCGGAACTTCAATATCAAGAATGATAATAGAACTCTTCGCTAAATGAAAATATCAAGTATGCCAATTCCTCGCCATACAAGCCAAAGATGAATAGTGCGGTTAGAACCTTCTAACAAAAATATCAAGAAGAATTATTTCTCGAAAATGGTATTCACTTACAAGTATTGGTATGAGATGTTGTCATTTGCCCTTCACACGTACCCCACTGCAATCTGAACCTCAATCAGAGTCACTCCTGTATACGTTGGTATTATGGAAATTGGAGGCTGTAAAACCTTTAGAAGTTGAAATTCCCCCTCATTAAGAGTATTGATAGACTTTGAGCTAGAAGAGTTAGAATGGGACAAAGTTAAATGTGAACAGTTGAATCTGATAAGTGAAAAGAGGATAGCCTCAATCTGTCATCATCAACTTTATCAAAGAAGGATGGCCAAATCATACAACAAGAGGATTCGAACATTGAGGGTTCCACGAAGGAGATCTTATATTGATAGATAATGTTGTCCTTTTACCAGGAGAAGGTCCAGAGTAAATGGCCGCCAAACAATGAGGGCCCTTCTAGTGGTACCAAAAGCATTTTTTGGAGAAGCTTTAATTGTTAACTAGAATGGATGGAGAAGATCTATTTAGGCTCCGTGAATTCTGACTCTGTAAGGAAATATTACGCTTGATGTATTTCGTAATTTCCCAATCAACAAAATTAAAGTCAGACCATGAATACTCTTTGATAAAGAGCCTTTTTAATATATATATAAAAAACATATGAAACTCGTAGCATTTGAAATCTTTTACCTTAAAGAACTTTTTACACATGACTAAATAGATGACTATCCATCAATTGGAGAGCACCAAATCAGATCTTTCTTGACATATAGTTGCACTCCACTCTAGGGGCAATAAAAGATTATTTCCTTAAAGGTTTTACATGTTTTCAAAACGGTATGAGGGCCCGTATAATTGAAAAAGATAAAGCATATAACAAAAGCAAGACAAAAGAGGCAAGGACAAGTCCGTAAATTTGTAGAAAAAAGGGGCTACTTTGTAAAAAAAGTATGGGTCGAAGACAGTCTTCTCCAAGAATATGAAAGGCAACACGAGAGATGAATCCAGCATACGACTTCAAAAGCAAGCACATGTTACGAGGGAGTCTCATAAAGAGGATGGGTGCCTATGTTTCAAAACCAGGTATGAATGCATGCATTGTTATCTAATCATAAAACATTGCATATATGTTTTTTGGAATCATTACAGGAGGAGAGCATAGCGCATTCCAACAAGATTATAGGAAGAAGAAAGAATCATTGAGTTGATTCAAGAACAACAAAAAGAGAAGATAAGTATACCTCAAACCCTGCCAGCAGGAAGAACGACATCAATAGCATTCGGTAAAAAGGAATCGCCAGATGGGATTCCCAAGTTGGGTTTGAGATCGCCAGAAGGGATCTCGTATTTTGATATTCATCAACGGAGGACGCCAGAAGGGACCTCAAATTTCAGCTTTTGTTAAAAGGAATCGCCAGATGGGATTCCAAGTTGGTTGAGATCGCCAGAAGGATCCTCGTATTTCGATGAAGGTTGCCAGAAGGGACACTCCATATTTCATGTTATGAATAAAAGGAATTGCCAGAAGGGATTCCAATTTGATGGAGATCGCCAGAATGGATCTCGCATTTCACTATTTGGAGGTCGCCAGATGGGGACCAATCATATTTCAGCTGTTGAATAAAAGGACTCGCCAGAGTGTGATTCCAATTAGATGGAGGATCCGCCAATAAGGGATCTCGTATATCACCAATTTTTGGGGTCGCCAGATGGGACCTCCATATTCCATGATTTGTTAAAAGGAATCGCCAGATGGGATTCCAAGATGATTAAAGGAGATCGACAGAAGGGATCTCGTGTTTTACACTATTTGGAGGTCGCCAGATGGGGCCTCGTATTTCCATTTTGTATAAAAAAGGAAATCGCCATATGGGATACCAAGTTGGTTAAAGGAGATCGCCAGAAGGGATCTCATATTTCGATATTCCTCCAAGGAGGTCGCCAGAAGGGACCTCATATTTCCAGCTTTGAATAAAAGGAATCGCCGGATGGGATTCCAAGTTAAAGGAGATCGCTAGATGGTATCTCATACTTCGACATTCATCAAGGAAGGTCGCCATGAAGGGACCTCATATAGAAACCATTTCTTAGAAAAGCATTGGAGTTTACTAAGAATTCTTCCCCCTGGGTTTGTCACCCAGTACAATGAGACCATTTATTTTTCTGGGTAGGTCACCCATAACAATGAGACCATTAATTTTTTTTGGGTCGGTCACCCATACAATGAGACCATCATTTTTCTTAGGGTTTCGTCACCCGTACAATGATACCAGCACAAGTGTTCGTGCACCCGTACAATGAGACCAGCACTAGGGATCAGTCACCCGTACAATGAGATCAGCACTAGGGTTCGTCACCAACAATGAGACCATCATTTTTTCTTCTGCTACTATGTTCTACACCACACTTCCTTCCGCAAAGGGCGTAACGCTTTGACTGGATGAGTCTTTCGCGGCATTCCGACTTCGATGCCCCGGTTGCCGAAATTCAGTTGCCTTTGAATTTCGGGTGATCCCTCTTGAGCATGTATGCTTCTGCTACTTGTTCTACACCACACTTCCTTCCGCAAAGGGCGTAACGCTTTGACTGGATGAGTTTCGCGGCATTCCGACTTCGATGCCCCGGTTGCCGAAATTCAGTTGCCTTTGAATTTCGGGTGATCCCTCTTGAGCATGTATGCTTCTGCTACTTGTTCTACACCACACTTCCTTCCGCAAAGGGCGTAACGCTTTGACTAGATGAGTTTCGCGGCATTCCGACTTCGATGCCCCGGTTGCCGAAATTCAGTTGCCTTTGAATTTCGGGTGATCCCTCTTGAGCATGTATGCTTCTGCTACTTGTTCTACACCACACTTCCTTCCGCAAAGGGCGTAACGCTTTGACTAGATGAGTTTCGCGGCATTCCGACTTCGATGCCCCGGTTGCCGAAATTCAGTTGCCTTTGAATTTCGGGTGATCCCTCTTGAGCATGTATGCTTCTGCTACTTGTTCTACACCACACTTCCTTCCGCAAAGGGCGTAACGCTTTGACTGGATGAGTTTCGCGGCATTCCGACTTCGATGCCCCGGTTGCCGAAATTCAGTTGCCTTTGAATTTCGGGTGATCCCTCTTGAGCATGTATGCTTCTTCTACTTGTTCTACACCACACTTCCTTCCGCAAAGGGCGTAACGCTTTGACTGGATGAGTTTCGCGGCATTCCGACTTCGATGCCCCGGTTGCCGAAATTCAGTTGCCTTTGAATTTCGGGTGATCCCTCTTGAGCATGTATGCTTCTGCTACTTGTTCTACACCACACTTCCTTCCGCAAAGGGCGTAACGCTTTGACTGGATGAGTTTCGCGGCATTCCGACTTCGATGCCCCGGTTGCCGAAATTCAGTTGCCTTTGAATTTCGGGTGATCCCTCTTGAGCATGTATGCTTCTGCTACTTGTTCTACACCACACTTCCTTCCGCAAAGGGCGTAACGCTTTGACTGGATGAGTTTCGCGGCATTCCGACTTCGATGCCCCGGTTGCCGAAATTCAGTTGCCTTTGAATTTCGGGTGATCCCTCTTGAGCATGTATGCTTCTGCTACTTGTTCTACACCACACTTCCTTCCGCAAAGGGCGTAACGCTTTGACTGGATGAGTTTCGCGGCATTCCGACTTCGATGCCCCGGTTGCCGAAATTCAGTTGCCTTTGAATTTCGGGTGATCCCTCTTGAGCATGTATGCTTCTGCTACTTGTTCTACACCACACTTCCTTCCGCAAAGGGCGTAACGCTTTGACTGGATGAGTTTCGCGGCATTCCGACTTCGATGCCCGGTTGCCGAAATTCAGTTGCCTTTGAATTTCGGGTGATCCCTCTTGAGCATGTATGCTTCTGCTACTTGTTCTACACCACACTTCCTTCCGCAAAGGGCGTAACGCTTTGACTGGATGAGTTTCGCGGCATTCCGACTTCGATGCCCCGGTTGCCGAAATTCAGTTGCCTTTGAATTTCGGGTGATCCCTCTTGAGCATGTATGCTTCTGCTACTTGTTCTACACCACACTTCCTTCCGCAAAGGGCGTAACGCTTTGACTGGATGAGTTTCGCGGCATTCCGACTTCGATGCCCCGGTTGCCGAAATTCAGTTGCCTTTGAATTTCGGGTGATCCCTCTTGAGCATGTATGCTTCTGCTACTTGTTCTACACCACACTTCCTTCCGCAAAGGGCGTAACGCTTTGACTGGATGAGTTTCGCGGCATTCCGACTTCGATGCCCCGGTTGCCGAAATTCAGTTGCCTTTGAATTTCGGGTGATCCCTCTTGAGCATGTATGCTTCTGCTACTTGTTCTACACCACACTTCCTTCCGCAAAGGGCGTAACGCTTTGACTGGATGAGTTTCGCGGCATTCCGACTTCGATGCCCCGGTTGCCGAAATTCAGTTGCCTTTGAATTTCGGGTGATCCCTCTTGAGCATGTATGCTTCTGCTACTTGTTCTACACCACACTTCCTTCCGCAAAGGGCGTAACGCTTTGACTGGATGAGTTTCGCGGCATTCCGACTTCGATGCCCCGGTTGCCGAAATTCAGTTGCCTTTGAATTTCGGGTGATCCCTCTTGAGCATGTATGCTTCTGCTACTTGTTCTACACCACACTTCCTTCCGCAAAGGGCGTAACGCTTTGACTGGATGAGTTTCGCGGCATTCCGACTTCGATGCCCCGGTTGCCGAAATTCAGTTGCCTTTGAATTTCGGGTGATCCCTCTTGAGCATGTATGCTTCTGCTACTTGTTCTACACCACACTTCCTTCCGCAAAGGGCGTAACGCTTTGACTGGATGAGTTTCGCGGCATTCCGACTTCGATGCCCCGGTTGCCGAAATTCAGTTGCCTTTGAATTTCGGGTGATCCCTCTTGAGCATGTATGCTTCTGCTACTTGTTCTACACCACACTTCCTTCCGCAAAGGGCGTAACGCTTTGACTGGATGAGTTTCGCGGCATTCCGACTTCGATGCCCCGGTTGCCGAAATTCAGTTGCCTTTGAATTTCGGGTGATCCCTCTTGAGCATGTATGCTTCTGCTACTTGTTCTACACCACACTTCCTTCCGCAAAGGGCGTAACGCTTTGACTGGATGAGTTTCGCGGCATTCCGACTTCGATGCCCCGGTTGCCGAAATTCAGTTGCCTTTGAATTTCGGGTGATCCCTCTTGAGCATGTATGCTTCTTCTACTTGTTCTACACCACACTTCCTTCCGCAAAGGGCGTAACGCTTTGACTGGATGAGTTTCGCGGCATTCCGACTTCGATGCCCCGGTTGCCGAAATTCAGTTGCCTTTGAATTTCGGGTGATCCCTCTTGAGCATGTATGCTTCTGCTACTTGTTCTACACCACACTTCCTTCCGCAAAGGGCGTAACGCTTTGACTGGATGAGTTTCGCGGCATTCCGACTTCGATGCCCCGGTTGCCGAAATTCAGTTGCCTTTGAATTTCGGGTGATCCCTCTTGAGCATGTATGCTTCTGCTACTTGTTCTACACCACACTTCCTTCCGCAAAGGGCGTAACGCTTTGACTGGATGAGTTTCGCGGCATTCCGACTTCGATGCCCCGGTTGCCGAAATTCAGTTGCCTTTGAATTTCGGGTGATCCCTCTTGAGCATGTATGCTTCTGCTACTTGTTCTACACCACACTTCCTTCCGCAAAGGGCGTAACGCTTTGACTGGATGAGTTTCGCGGCATTCCGACTTCGATGCCCCGGTTGCCGAAATTCAGTTGCCTTTGAATTTCGGGTGATCCCTCTTGAGCATGTATGCTTCTGCTACTTGTTCTACATCACACTTCCTTCCGCAAAGGGCGTAACGCTTTGACTGGATGAGTTTCGCGGCATTCCGACTTCGATGCCCCGTTGCCGAAATTCAGTTGCCTTTGAATTTCGGGTGATCCCTCTTGAGCATGTATGCTTCTGCTACTTGTTCTACACCACACTTCCTTCCGCAAAGGGCGTAACGCTTTGACTGGATGAGTTTCGCGGCATTCCGACTTCGATGCCCCGGTTGCCGAAATTCAGTTGCCTTTGAATTTCGGGTGATCCCTCTTGAGCATGTATGCTTCTTCTACTTGTTCTACACCACACTTCCTTCCGCAAAGGGCGTAACGCTTTGACTGGATGAGTTTCGCGGCATTCCGACTTCGATGCCCCGGTTGCCGAAATTCAGTTGCCTTTGAATTTCGGGTGATCCCTCTTGAGCATTGTATGCTTCTGCTACTTGTTTCTAACACCACACTTCCTTCCGTAAAGGGCGTAAGGCTTTGAATAGAAAATAAAATAAATATTATAATTTATACAAGAATTTACCTCCCCGGCAACGGCGCCAAAAACTTGACACGACCAAAAGCTTGATGTCTTTTCCCAAGTGCAAGAGTGTCGAAGTAATAAATAGCCCGACAAGACCGGGGTCGAACCACAGAGAGGTTAATTGTATAAATTATAAATAACAAGACAACAACAACAACAACAACAATAATAATAACAATAATAATTATTATTATACTCAGTACGTGGCGTTGTTATACCTGAGAATGATCTAAAGATCGGGTCACAGGTTTCCAGCCTATATACCGAGTTTATGAAAAGATAATATATATATTATATAATATAAACAAAATGTAAATAATAATAATAATAATAATAATAATGATGAAAGCAGAAGATGAAGAAATTAATGAGAACTTTGAGATGAAAGATTAACGTAAGGATTAAACAATGATAAAAACAAATGTCAAGGTTAGAGGATCCACTAATGGTACTTCAAACAAGTATAATATAAACTCTTATTACTCAATTGGAAACCACACATAAAGGAGGTTCCAATCAGATTATAAATTGTTAACATGATTACATTAATTATCTTATTCGAATAAAGCTAATACTTGTAAATGTTGGCAGGCATTCATGATTATAACTTATGTTAACAACAAATCAAGTTCCTTTCATAGCTCAGGTGTCGGTTAAACCATACAGTATGGGCTATGAAAGTGCCAAGTATTTGTTGTACCAAGTGTTACACAACATAAATCTAGATTAACCATTTAACAAGCAAAGTATTAAAGTGAACAAGATAACAAATATAAAACATGTTAGTATCCAACGTTAAGGTCCATGTTAAGTTTATATTATACTTGTTCTTACACCATTAGTGTACCCTTTTCACCTTGACATAATTAACTTAGCTGGACATAATAAAAGAAAGAAACATAAATGAGCAAGACAAGAACATAAATGAGAAAGAAGTTAACTAGACAAAGGAAAGGAAATGAAGTGCATAAACTTGATATTAATGAAAACAAGACATAAGCAATACAAAGAGAGAAAGCAAGAGCATGATCTTGATCTGAACACCAAGATGCCTCAATACATGGTAAGTGCCTCCTTTTATAGGCCAAAATTTGGAACTATTGATTTGTTGACTAATTGATGAGTGGGTGGCCACATCTTGACTAGATAACAATCCTTATCTTCTTGTCTGATCAAGACGTCATTGATAACATCATAATTTGCCCAGAATCCTCAAGAATGTTCTAGGAAATTGTCTCAGCTTTCCAACAAAAAAAAGATGAGGTCATTTGGACTTCTAGAACTCAAGATATGGGCTGAACACTAAATAGTGTTTGGGCTGCAGGACAGCTTCGGACTTCTTCGTTGTTCCTTCAATTTGGACTTCAAAACGACCTTTTCAAATCTTGGGCTCCTCATGAAAGTTGTAGGCTTTTGTCTTACCTTTCCATCCATATAAAGTGGGACCTTAAATCCGAAATCTAAGAGCTCCAGATATGATCCATTACCGAGCAATGTTCCGGTTTGGACTGCAACGCGACATCTCTTTTCTAACGTTTGGCCATCTCTTTTGTCCTTTAAACTTTCCAATGCTTAAACTCATCAATCAATCCTTTTATTTATGAGATAGTCCTGCATTTAAAATGAGCATTTACCATAAAATTAAGGGTATCTTATTAATATCAAACTTGTTATTATAAAACGATTGTTGCTTTAGTTAAGGAGTTATTGATGACTTCAAGTGCAAAATGATGATATAAAACCTTGATAAACATGCACTTTTAATGTACTAATCAGCACCCCCACCAATCCAGCTTATTAACTAGGTCCCTAGTAATCTAAAGCGTTTTAAAATCAGAGAAACAATTTTGCAATGTTCCACAAAGCAAGACATTTCATCATTCAACTTCCATTAATCCTATCCAAGATATAACAAACTCTCATTAAATTATATATTCCCTGCTTCATACTTCGTAAACAAGATATTAATAAACCTTTCTTTTTGTGTGTGCTCAATAAAAACATAGAATGATGGGGCTTTTGTTGGTAAGAAAACAATATTATGTTCAAATGTTTTAAAGGTGAACTTCCTTGGGTTGGGATTTTTTTCTTCTTTTTTGTTTTTTTTTTTTCTCTTTTTTTTTTCTTTTTATTTTCTATTTATTTATATACACATACAACTTATAACAACAATGTATCTTTAACCCATGTAACGAGGTTTTAGGCTAATGACTCCCAGACCAGTTGGTCTTTAGGGGCATTAGGTGTTGAAGACACTCCCTACGAGCTTAACAAACTCGGGTTGCAGATACTGATACGTAGATAGTGCAATGTTTGATTCCCTTAAGCCTTTTCTCCTTAACCCATGTAACAAGCTTTGGGTCTAATAGCTCCCCAAGTCAGTTGACTTTAGGGTATTTAGGTGTTTAAAACACCCCTTCGGGGCTTAATTGCTTAGGTTAGGGAGGCTACGAAACCAAACTTATCCACGTTTTAGTTATCATCATAATACTATCTATTTTTTTTTTTTTTTCTTTTTTTTTCTTTGCAAATTATATACTTAATCCTTTTCCCTTAGTTGTTACCTTCAACAAAAGAACATAATTAATGTAATAATCCAATGTGCAACCCACAATCATATGTTAAAGTGTGTGTGGTGAAAATAAAAGGTTTAAATAAGTACTTTGTTAAATGAGTAATAGTGAGCAGGAATCAAGTGATAACAATGTTGAAGAGTTTGTAAACCTGAATATTTCAAGAAGTATTATGATAGACCTTGGTAATGAAACTTACTAAGATGCGTCTCTAGAGTCAATAAAATTGATTCCATACTCTGCCATCCTAATAACAATTTTGTCAAATGGTTTTAATAATAGCAAAAACAGTTAGCAAGTTAGTATTTTTTTTTTTTAAACTACTACCCTCTCCCCCCAACCAAAACGAGACATTGTCCTCAATGTTCGAAGGTAGAAAGATAGAGTATAGAAGACATCACCTGAAACAGCGAACAATGACAAACCTGAAACACACTTAAACAAACATAAGAAGTAACAAAACAAAATAATATGCTATTAATAAAACCAAAAGACACAAGGTTTCACAGATGAAGGCTCAAATCTAATCTAAGCTTTTTACGGCTTTCCTTAGTTGACCAATCTAGACGACTCATGCAGGGATCAATGACAGGGATGAAAGATTGTAGTTGGTCAATCAATTGTTCAGCAGTAGCAGCAGAGATTATGATTCGTCGTGCCGAAGATGTTAGAAATTCCTGTTCCACAGCTTGATCAAGGAAAGACAACAACTTATCATAAAAACCATTAACATTTAACAAACCTATAGGTTTATGGTGAATGTGCAGTTGGGCCCAAGATGAAATATGAAAGATCTCTTCCAATGTGCCCAGACCACCTGGTAAGGCAATGAAGGCATCAGCATGGTTAAACATGGTATTCAGTCGGTCAGACATTGTTGGGACCTGTAGTTCCTCTCCAATTGTTTTTCCAATGATGTCCCCATTTGCTAAAGCTTTGGGGACAACCCCCAAAACTTGACTGCCTCCTAAAAATGCAGCCATTGACACACCTCCCATTAACCCAAGGCTGCCTCCCCCATACACTAAATGAATCTTTCTCTCAGCTAGTACCTGACCAAGATGATTTGCTGATTCTAAAAACTCTTTTTCTTTCCCAGGACTGGATCCACCGAAAACACAAATATTTTTTATGTGATGACTTGAGGAACCTGCCATTTCTACACACTTCTATATTTGATGAATGTATGGGATGAGTAGAAATGAAGGGAAGGAAGAGAAGAATTTATAGATGAAAAAGTGAAAATGCAATCATACCACCTATATGTAGGCCAGCTGTAGTCTCACAAACTCTCTCTCTCTCTCTCTTTATTAATTATTTATTTTGAAAAAGCATGTATGTACAGGTAGTTGTGATTGTGGCTCACATCTTCCCTTGGTTTTACGTCCAAGAACGGCTTAAACGCCCTCTATGGGTCGGGGATAGGCTTCCCATCCAGTTTTCTTAAAAACTGGCAAACAGGGTCTTTTTTAGTCAGATTCCCAAGACTAAGTCGATCATGTTCTTTATGGAATTGTGGCCATAAATCATGAATTACACGATGCACATCTCCACTAGGATGCGTCTCAAGGGTCAACAAAAGATTATCTAAAGACCCCTTACTCAGGCCATCCTTAATGAATTGTATCTTATCTTCACGGTTTACAGATACCATTCCTAAAGAACGACATGTCGTATTACAAGTCCATCTGGCACATCTGTGACAGACTTTCAGTCGTTTTGCACGACGTTTCTTTGCAAAAGTGCTTTTACCTGTTCCAGGCATGTGTGAAATGAAAGAATTGGAGGACTCACCTGATAATCGAACCTTTGCTTCAATTAGCCAACGAATATCTTCAGGAATTCCATGATTCATTAACAACCTCAATCTTGCACACCTAGCACGGTAAATTTTATTAATCGCATTTGGAGGCAGAGCGGGAAAATACCTTTTCAACTTTTCAAGAGTGGTGTCCATTTTCAAAAGAGAATTAGAGAAGAGATTCAAAGAAGGAAGAAAGAGCTAGAGAATTGTACAAATATATACAGATATCAGTTATTTGGGAAACTGAAAGAACCGACTTAAGTCACGGAGTACCGTTATCCGCCATTTGACCGGGGTGAGAGACTAGCAAAACAAAAGTCACACTAAAAAGCAACAAAAAAAAATGTGAGAAAAACAAAATAATCAACCTTTATCAATAAGATTATTCAAACCAATGGATTCATTTTCACTAGGAAACTCATCAAAGTAAGCTTTTAAACGATGTTCATTTACCTTCAAAACATTGTCATTCTTTGGATTCTCAATATCAAGGGCCCCATAAGGATACACATGTTTCAAAATAAATGGACCGCTCCATCTTGATCTTAGTTTTTCAGGAAATAAATGGAGTTGAGAATTATAAAGCAAAACTTTTTGACCAGTATCAACTTTTTGACAATTTTCACAAGTTTTGCAGAATGCATGTGTGTCCTTGAACATGGTGGGCCAATAAAATCCATTTTGTAAGATTTTTGCAGTCGTCTCTCTTGATGAGAATTGACTCCCACATGCTTCAGAATGACAAAGTTTAATGACATTACTTACCTCATTGTCGGGAATGCATTTTTGAAATATTTGATCAGGACAATTTTTGAATAAGTAAGGGTCATCTAAGTAAAAGTTCTTCACTTCGTTCAAAAACTTTCCTTTGTCTTCGGTACTCCAGTGAGCTGGCAAATCTCCTGTTGCAAGAAAATTGATATTTTTAGCAAACCAAGGCATTGAACTGAGAGAAAGTAAGGATTCTTCAGGAAAGTAATCATCGATTGGTGTGATGTCAGATATCAAATCTGTTGTCACTCTTGACAAAAGATCGGCATCAATATTTTCGGTGCCTTTTTCATCCGTGATTTCTTCCTGAGAATAAATCATTTGCAAATCTTCATATTCATCCAACTCAATTTTACTCAAAGTAGATTCAAGTTGATCATGAACTAATTCTTCAATATGATCTACTTCTTGTAAATCATTATCATCTCCAGGCTGCTTGCAAACGTTGAAAATATTCATCTCTAATGTCATGTTTCCAAAAGATAACTTCATGAGTCCATTCCTACAATTAATCAATGCATTAGAAGTTGCAAGAAACGGACGTCCTAAAATAATAGGAAATGAATTACATGCTTCAACAGGTTGCGTGTCCAAGACAATAAAATCCACAGGATAAATGAATTTATCGACTTGTACTAACACATCTTCAATTATTCCTCTAGGCACTTTTACAGATCTATCGGCGAGTAAAAGAGTTACAGAAGTTGGTTTTAACTCACCTAGATTGAGACTTTGAAAAACTGAATATGGAAGTAAATTCACACTAGCTCCAAGATCAAGTAAGGCTCTTTCAATTTTATGTTCTCCAATAAAGCAAGAAATTGTAGGACAACCAGGGTCTTTATATTTCAAAGCATTATTGTTCTGAAGAATGGCATTACTTGTTCGGCCTAAAAGGTTCTTTTTCACATTCAGTTTCTCTTCAGTGCACAGATCTTTCAAAAATTTAGCATAGGAAGGAACCTGTTTAATAGCATCCAACAAAGGTATATTGATCCTTACCATGCTTTGAAAATTTCAAAGATTCAGAGTTTGTGATACTTTCCTTTGTTTGGTCATGGCATGAGGAAATGGGAAGTGCTGGCGGGGAATC
>CM055355.1:175067-198282 GCA_029228515.1 Populus alba x Populus x berolinensis | reverse complement strand
GGCATCGAAGTCGGAATGCCGCGAAACTCACCGAGTCAAAGCGTTTCGCCGTTTGCGGAAGAAAGTCTGATGTAGAACAAGTAGCAGAAGCATACATGCTCAAGAGGATCACCCGAAATTCAAAGGCAACTGAATTTCGGCAACCAGGGCATCGAAGTCGGAATGCCACGAAACGCACCGAGTCAAAGCGTTTCGCCGTTTGGGGAAGAAAGTCTTATGTAGAACAAGTAGCAGAAGCATACATGCTCAAGAGGGATCACCTGCAATTCAAAGGCAACTGAATTTCGGCAAAACGGACATCGAAGTCGGAATGCCGCGAAACTCACCGAGTCAAAGCGTTTCGCCGTTTGCGGAAGAAAGACTCATGTAGAACAAGTAGCCGAAGCATACATGCTCAAGAGGGATCACCCGAAATTCAAAGGCAACTGAATTTCGGCAAAACAGGCATCGAAGGCGGAATGCCGCGAAACTCACCGAGTCAAAGCGGTTCACCGTTTGCGGAAGAAAGTCTGATGTAGAACAAGTAGCAGAAGCATACATGCTCAAGAGGGATCACTCGAAATTCAAAGGAAATAGAATTTCGGCAATCGGGGCATCGAATTCGGATTGCCGCGAAACTCACGGAGTCAAAGCCGTTCGCCATTTGCGGAAGAAAGTCTGATGTAGAACAAGTAGCAGAAGCATCCACGCTCAAGAGGGATCACCCGAAATTCAAAGGCAACTGAATTTCGGCAACCGGGCATCGAAGTCGGAATGCCGCGAAACTCACCGAGTCAAAGCGTTTCGCCGTTTGCGGAAGAAAGTCTGATGTAGAACAAGTAGCAGAAGCATACATGCTCAAGAGGGATCACCCGAAATTCAAAGGCAACTGAATTTCGGCAAACGGGCATCGAAGTCGGAATGCCGCGAAACTCACCGAGTCAAAGCGTTTCGCCGTTTGCGGAAGAAAGTCTGATGTAGAACAAGTAGCAGAAGCATACATGCTCAAGAGGGATCACCCGAAATTCAAAGGCAACTGAATTTCGGCAACCGGGCATCGAAGTCGGAATGCCGCGAAACTCACCGAGTCAAAGCGTTTCGCCGTTTGCGGAAGAAAGTCTGATGTAGAACAAGTAGCAGAAGCATACATGCTCAAGAGGGATCACCCGAAATTCAAAGGCAACTGAATTTCGGCAACGGGCATCGAAGTCGGAATGCCGCGAAACTCACCGAGTCAAAGCGTTTCGCCGTTTGCGGAAGAAAGTCTGATGTAGAACAAGTAGCAGAAGCATACATGCTCAAGAGGGATCACCCGAAATTCAAAGGCAACTGAATTTCGGCAAACGGGCATCGAAGTCGGAATGCCGCGAAACTCACCGAGTCAAAGCGTTTCGCCGTTTGCGGAAGAAAGTCTGATGTAGAACAAGTAGCAGAAGCATACATGCTCAAGAGGGATCACCCGAAATTCAAAGGCAACTGAATTTCGGCAACCGGGCATCGAAGTCGGAATGCCGCGAAACTCACCGAGTCAAAGCGTTTCGCCGTTTGCGGAAGAAAGTCTGATGTAGAACAAGTAGCAGAAGCATACATGCTCAAGAGGGATCACCCGAAATTCAAAGGCAACTGAATTTCGGCAACCGGGCATCGAAGTCGGAATGCCGCGAAACTCACCGAGTCAAAGCGTTTCGCCGTTTGCGGAAGAAAGTCTGATGTAGAACAAGTAGCAGAAGCATACATGCTCAAGAGGGATCACCCGAAATTCAAAGGCAACTGAATTTCGGCAAAACGGGCATCGAAGTCGGAATGCCGCGAAACTCACCGAGTCAAAGCGTTTCGCCGTTTGCGGAAGAAAGTCTGATGTAGAACAAGTAGCAGAAGCATACATGCTCAAGAGGGATCACCCGAAATTCAAAGGCAACTGAATTTCGGCAACCGGGCATCGAAGTCGGAATGCCGCGAAACTCACCGAGTCAAAGCGTTTCGCCGTTTGCGGAAGAAAGTCTGATGTAGAACAAGTAGCAGAAGCATACATGCTCAAGAGGGATCACCCGAAATTCAAAGGCAACTGAATTTCGGCAACCGGGCATCGAAGTCGGAATGCCGCGAAACTCACCGAGTCAAAGCGTTTCGCTGTTTGCGGAAGAAAGTCTGATGTAGAACAAGTAGCAGAAGCATACATGCTCAAGAGGGATCACCCGAAATTCAAAGGCAACTGAATTTCGGCAACCGGGCATCGAAGTCGGAATGCCGCGAAACTCACCGAGTCAAAGCGTTTCGCCGTTTGCGGAAGAAAGTCTGATGTAGAACAAGTAGCAGAAGCATACATGCTCAAGAGGGATCACCCGAAATTCAAAGGCAACTGAATTTCGGCAACCGGGCATCGAAGTCGGAATGCCGCGAAACTCACCGAGTCAAAGCGTTTCGCCGTTTGCGGAAGAAAGTCTGATGTAGAACAAGTAGCAGAAGCATACATGCTCAAGAGGGATCACCCGAAATTCAAAGGCAACTGAATTTCGGCAACCGGGCATCGAAGTCGGAATGCCGCGAAACTCACCGAGTCAAAGCGTTTCGCTGTTTGCGGAAGAAGTCTGATGTAGAACAAGTAGCAGAAGCATACATGCTCAAGAGGGATCACCCGAAATTCAAAGGCAACTGAATTTCGGCAACCGGGCATCGAAGTCGGAATGCCGCGAAACTCACCGAGTCAAAGCGTTTCGCCGTTTGCGGAAGAAAGTCTGATGTAGAACAAGTAGCAGAAGCATACATGCTCAAGAGGGATCACCCGAAATTCAAAGGCAACTGAATTTCGGCAACCGGGCATCGAAGTCGGAATGCCGCGAAACTCACCGAGTCAAAGCGTTTCGCCGTTTGCGGAAGAAAGTCTGATGTAGAACAAGTAGCAGAAGCATACATGCTCAAGAGGGATCACCCGAAATTCAAAGGCAACTGAATTTCGGCAACCGGGCATCGAAGTCGGAATGCCGCGAAACTCACCGAGTCAAAGCGTTTCGCCGTTTGCGGAAGAAAGTCTGATGTAGAACAAGTAGCAGAAGCATACATGCTCAAGAGGGATCACCCGAAATTCAAAGGCAACTGAATTTCGGCAACCGGGGCATCGAAGTCGGAATGCCGCGAAACTCACCGAGTCAAAGCGTTTCGCCGTTTGCGGAAGAAGTCTGATGTAGAACAAGTAGCAGAAGCATACATGCTCAAGAGGGATCACCCGAAATTCAAAGGCAACTGAATTTCGGCAACCGGGCATCGAAGTCGGAATGCCGCGAAACTCACCGAGTCAAAGCGTTTCGCCGTTTGCGGAAGAAAGTCTGATGTAGAACAAGTAGCAGAAGCATACATGCTCAAGAGGGATCACCCGAAATTCAAAGGCAACTGAATTTCGGCAACCGGGCATCGAAGTCGGAATGCCGCGAAACTCACCGAGTCAAAGCGTTTCGCCGTTTGCGGAAGAAAGTCTGATGTAGAACAAGTAGCAGAAGCATACATGCTCAAGAGGGATCACCCGAAATTCAAAGGCAACTGAATTTCGGCAACCGGGCATCGAAGTCGGAATGCCGCGAAACTCACCGAGTCAAAGCGTTTCGCTGTTTGCGGAAGAAAGTCTGATGTAGAACAAGTAGCAGAAGCATACATGCTCAAGAGGGATCACCCGAAATTCAAAGGCAACTGAATTTCGGCAACCGGGCATCGAAGTCGGAATGCCGCGAAACTCACCGAGTCAAAGCGTTTCGCCGTTTGCGGAAGAAAGTCTGATGTAGAACAAGTAGCAGAAGCATACATGCTCAAGAGGGATCACCCGAAATTCAAAGGCAACTGAATTTCGGCAACCGGGCATCGAAGTCGGAATGCCGCGAAACTCACCGAGTCAAAGCGTTTCGCCGTTTGCGGAAGAAAGTCTGATGTAGAACAAGTAGCAGAAGCATACATGCTCAAGAGGGATCACCCGAAATTCAAAGGCAACTGAATTTCGGCAACCGGGCATCGAAGTCGGAATGCCGCGAAACTCACCGAGTCAAAGCGTTTCGCCGTTTGCGGAAGAAAGTCTGATGTAGAACAAGTAGCAGAAGCATACATGCTCAAGAGGGATCACCCGAAATTCAAAGGCAACTGAATTTCGGCAACCGGGCATCGAAGTCGGAATGCCGCGAAACTCACCGAGTCAAAGCGTTTCGCTGTTTGCGGAAGAAAGTCTGATGTAGAACAAGTAGCAGAAGCATACATGCTCAAGAGGGATCACCCGAAATTCAAAGGCAACTGAATTTCGGCAACCGGGCATCGAAGTCGGAATGCCGCGAAACTCACCGAGTCAAAGCGTTTCGCCGTTTGCGGAAGAAAGTCTGATGTAGAACAAGTAGCAGAAGCATACATGCTCAAGAGGGATCACCCGAAATTCAAAGGCAACTGAATTTCGGCAACCGGGCATCGAAGTCGGAATGCCGCGAAACTCACCGAGTCAAAGCGTTTCGCCGTTTGCGGAAGAAAGTCTGATGTAGAACAAGTAGCAGAAGCATACATGCTCAAGAGGGATCACCCGAAATTCAAAGGCAACTGAATTTCGGCAACCGGGCATCGAAGTCGGAATGCCGCGAAACTCACCGAGTCAAAGCGTTTCGCCGTTTGCGGAAGAAAGTCTGATGTAGAACAAGTAGCAGAAGCATACATGCTCAAGAGGGATCACCCGAAATTCAAAGGCAACTGAATTTCGGCAACCGGGCATCGAAGTCGGAATGCCGCGAAACTCACCGAGTCAAAGCGTTTCGCCGTTTGCGGAAGAAAGTCTGATGTAGAACAAGTAGCAGAAGCATACATGCTCAAGAGGGATCACCCGAAATTCAAAGGCAACTGAATTTCGGCAACCGGGCATCGAAGTCGGAATGCCGCGAAACTCACCGAGTCAAAGCGTTTCGCCGTTTGCGGAAGAAAGTCTGATGTAGAACAAGTAGCAGAAGCATACATGCTCAAGAGGGATCACCCGAAATTCAAAGGCAACTGAATTTCGGCAACCGGGCATCGAAGTCGGAATGCCGCGAAACTCACCGAGTCAAAGCGTTTCGCCGTTTGCGGAAGAAAGTCTGATGTAGAACAAGTAGCAGAAGCATACATGCTCAAGAGGGATCACCCGAAATTCAAAGGCAACTGAATTTCGGCAACCGGGCATCGAAGTCGGAATGCCGCGAAACTCACCGAGTCAAAGCGTTTCGCCGTTTGCGGAAGAAAGTCTGATGTAGAACAAGTAGCAGAAGCATACATGCTCAAGAGGGATCACCCGAAATTCAAAGGCAACTGAATTTCGGCAACCGGGCATCGAAGTCGGAATGCCGCGAAACTCACCGAGTCAAAGCGTTTCGCCGTTTGCGGAAGAAAGTCTGATGTAGAACAAGTAGCAGAAGCATACATGCTCAAGAGGGATCACCCGAAATTCAAAGGCAACTGAATTTCGGCAACCGGGCATCGAAGTCGGAATGCCGCGAAACTCACCGAGTCAAAGCGTTTCGCCGTTTGCGGAAGAAAGTCTGATGTAGAACAAGTAGCAGAAGCATACATGCTCAAGAGGGATCACCCGAAATTCAAAGGCAACTGAATTTCGGCAACCGGGCATCGAAGTCGGAATGCCGCGAAACTCACCGAGTCAAAGCGTTTCGCCGTTTGCGGAAGAAAGTCTGATGTAGAACAAGTAGCAGAAGCATACATGCTCAAGAGGGATCACCCGAAATTCAAAGGCAACTGAATTTCGGCAACCGGGCATCGAAGTCGGAATGCCGCGAAACTCACCGAGTCAAAGCGTTTCGCCGTTTGCGGAAGAAAGTCTGATGTAGAACAAGTAGCAGAAGCATACATGCTCAAGAGGGATCACCCGAAATTCAAAGGCAACTGAATTTCGGCAACCGGGCATCGAAGTCGGAATGCCGCGAAACTCACCGAGTCAAAGCGTTTCGCCGTTTGCGGAAGAAAGTCTGATGTAGAACAAGTAGCAGAAGCATACATGCTCAAGAGGGATCACCCGAAATTCAAAGGCAACTGAATTTCGGCAACCGGGCATCGAAGTCGGAATGCCGCGAAACTCACCGAGTCAAAGCGTTTCGCCGTTTGCGGAAGAAAGTCTGATGTAGAACAAGTAGCAGAAGCATACATGCTCAAGAGGGATCACCCGAAATTCAAAGGCAACTGAATTTCGGCAACCGGGCATCGAAGTCGGAATGCCGCGAAACTCACCGAGTCAAAGCGTTTCGCCGTTTGCGGAAGAAAGTCTGATGTAGAACAAGTAGCAGAAGCATACATGCTCAAGAGGGATCACCCGAAATTCAAAGGCAACTGAATTTCGGCAACCGGGCATCGAAGTCGGAATGCCGCGAAACTCACCGAGTCAAAGCGTTTCGCCGTTTGCGGAAGAAAGTCTGATGTAGAACAAGTAGCAGAAGCATACATGCTCAAGAGGGATCACCCGAAATTCAAAGGCAACTGAATTTCGGCAACCGGGCATCGAAGTCGGAATGCCGCGAAACTCACCGAGTCAAAGCGTTTCGCCGTTTGCGGAAGAAAGTCTGATGTAGAACAAGTAGCAGAAGCATACATGCTCAAGAGGGATCACCCGAAATTCAAAGGCAACTGAATTTCGGCAACCGGGCATCGAAGTCGGAATGCCGCGAAACTCACCGAGTCAAAGCGTTTCGCCGTTTGCGGAAGAAAGTCTGATGTAGAACAAGTAGCAGAAGCATACATGCTCAAGAGGGATCACCCGAAATTCAAAGGCAACTGAATTTCGGCAACCGGGCATCGAAGTCGGAATGCCGCGAAACTCACCGAGTCAAAGCGTTTCGCCGTTTGCGGAAGAAAGTCTGATGTAGAACAAGTAGCAGAAGCATACATGCTCAAGAGGGATCACCCGAAATTCAAAGGCAACTGAATTTCGGCAACCGGGCATCGAAGTCGGAATGCCGCGAAACTCACCGAGTCAAAGCGTTTCGCCGTTTGCGGAAGAAAGTCTGATGTAGAACAAGTAGCAGAAGCATACATGCTCAAGAGGGATCACCCGAAATTCAAAGGCAACTGAATTTCGGCAACCGGGCATCGAAGTCGGAATGCCGCGAAACTCACCGAGTCAAAGCGTTTCGCCGTTTGCGGAAGAAAGTCTGATGTAGAACAAGTAGCAGAAGCATACATGCTCAAGAGGGATCACCCGAAATTCAAAGGCAACTGAATTTCGGCAACCGGGCATCGAAGTCGGAATGCCGCGAAACTCACCGAGTCAAAGCGTTTCGCCGTTTGCGGAAGAAAGTCTGATGTAGAACAAGTAGCAGAAGCATACATGCTCAAGAGGGATCACCCGAAATTCAAAGGCAACTGAATTTCGGCAACCGGGCATCGAAGTCGGAATGCCGCGAAACTCACCGAGTCAAAGCGTTTCGCCGTTTGCGGAAGAAAGTCTGATGTAGAACAAGTAGCAGAAGCATACATGCTCAAGAGGGATCACCCGAAATTCAAAGGCAACTGAATTTCGGCAAACCGGGCATCGAAGTCGGAATGCCGCGAAACTCACCGAGTCAAAGCGTTTCGCCGTTTGCGGAAGAAAGTCTGATGTAGAACAAGTAGCAGAAGCATACATGCTCAAGAGGGATCACCCGAAATTCAAAGGCAACTGAATTTCGGCAACCGGGCATCGAAGTCGGAATGCCGCGAAACTCACCGAGTCAAAGCGTTTCGCCGTTTGCGGAAGAAAGTCTGATGTAGAACAAGTAGCAGAAGCATACATGCTCAAGAGGGATCACCCGAAATTCAAAGGCAACTGAATTTCGGCAACCGGGCATCGAAGTCGGAATGCCGCGAAACTCACCGAGTCAAAGCGTTTCGCCGTTTGCGGAAGAAAGTCTGATGTAGAACAAGTAGCAGAAGCATACATGCTCAAGAGGGATCACCCGAAATTCAAAGGCAACTGAATTTCGGCAACCGGGCATCGAAGTCGGAATGCCGCGAAACTCACCGAGTCAAAGCGTTTCGCCGTTTGCGGAAGAAAGTCTGATGTAGAACAAGTAGCAGAAGCATACATGCTCAAGAGGGATCACCCGAAATTCAAAGGCAACTGAATTTCGGCAACCGGGCATCGAAGTCGGAATGCCGCGAAACTCACCGAGTCAAAGCGTTTCGCCGTTTGCGGAAGAAAGTCTGATGTAGAACAAGTAGCAGAAGCATACATGCTCAAGAGGGATCACCCGAAATTCAAAGGCAACTGAATTTCGGCAACCGGGCATCGAAGTCGGAATGCCGCGAAACTCACCGAGTCAAAGCGTTTCGCCGTTTGCGGAAGAAAGTCTGATGTAGAACAAGTAGCAGAAGCATACATGCTCAAGAGGGATCACCCGAAATTCAAAGGCAACTGAATTTCGGCAACCGGGCATCGAAGTCGGAATGCCGCGAAACTCACCGAGTCAAAGCGTTTCGCCGTTTGCGGAAGAAAGTCTGATGTAGAACAAGTAGCAGAAGCATACATGCTCAAGAGGGATCACCCGAAATTCAAAGGCAACTGAATTTCGGCAACCGGGCATCGAAGTCGGAATGCCGCGAAACTCACCGAGTCAAAGCGTTTCGCCGTTTGCGGAAGAAAGTCTGATGTAGAACAAGTAGCAGAAGCATACATGCTCAAGAGGGATCACCCGAAATTCAAAGGCAACTGAATTTCGGCAACCGGGCATCGAAGTCGGAATGCCGCGAAACTCACCGAGTCAAAGCGTTTCGCCGTTTGCGGAAGAAAGTCTGATGTAGAACAAGTAGCAGAAGCATACATGCTCAAGAGGGATCACCCGAAATTCAAAGGCAACTGAATTTCGGCAACCGGGCATCGAAGTCGGAATGCCGCGAAACTCACCGAGTCAAAGCGTTTCGCCGTTTGCGGAAGAAAGTCTGATGTAGAACAAGTAGCAGAAGCATACATGCTCAAGAGGGATCACCCGAAATTCAAAGGCAACTGAATTTCGGCAACCGGGCATCGAAGTCGGAATGCCGCGAAACTCACCGAGTCAAAGCGTTTCGCCGTTTGCGGAAGAAAGTCTGATGTAGAACAAGTAGCAGAAGCATACATGCTCAAGAGGGATCACCCGAAATTCAAAGGCAACTGAATTTCGGCAACCGGGGCATCGAAGTCGGAATGCCGCGAAACTCACCGAGTCAAAGCGTTTCGCCGTTTGCGGAAGAAAGTCTGATGTAGAACAAGTAGCAGAAGCATACATGCTCAAGAGGGATCACCCGAAATTCAAAGGCAACTGAATTTCGGCAACCGGGCATCGAAGTCGGAATGCCGCGAAACTCACCGAGTCAAAGCGTTTCGCCGTTTGCGGAAGAAAGTCTGATGTAGAACAAGTAGCAGAAGCATACATGCTCAAGAGGGATCACCCGAAATTCAAAGGCAACTGAATTTCGGCAACCGGGCATCGAAGTCGGAATGCCGCGAAACTCACCGAGTCAAAGCGTTTCGCCGTTTGCGGAAGAAAGTCTGATGTAGAACAAGTAGCAGAAGCATACATGCTCAAGAGGGATCACCCGAAATTCAAAGGCAACTGAATTTCGGCAACCGGGCATCGAAGTCGGAATGCCGCGAAACTCACCGAGTCAAAGCGTTTCGCCGTTTGCGGAAGAAAGTCTGATGTAGAACAAGTAGCAGAAGCATACATGCTCAAGAGGGATCACCCGAAATTCAAAGGCAACTGAATTTCGGCAACCGGGCATCGAAGTCGGAATGCCGCGAAACTCACCGAGTCAAAGCGTTTCGCCGTTTGCGGAAGAAAGTCTGATGTAGAACAAGTAGCAGAAGCATACATGCTCAAGAGGGATCACCCGAAATTCAAAGGCAACTGAATTTCGGCAACCGGGCATCGAAGTCGGAATGCCGCGAAACTCACCGAGTCAAAGCGTTTCGCCGTTTGCGGAAGAAAGTCTGATGTAGAACAAGTAGCAGAAGCATACATGCTCAAGAGGGATCACCCGAAATTCAAAGGCAACTGAATTTCGGCAACCGGGCATCGAAGTCGGAATGCCGCGAAACTCACCGAGTCAAAGCGTTTCGCCGTTTGCGGAAGAAAGTCTGATGTAGAACAAGTAGCAGAAGCATACATGCTCAAGAGGGATCACCCGAAATTCAAAGGCAACTGAATTTCGGCAACCGGGCATCGAAGTCGGAATGCCGCGAAACTCACCGAGTCAAAGCGTTTCGCCGTTTGCGGAAGAAAGTCTGATGTAGAACAAGTAGCAGAAGCATACATGCTCAAGAGGGATCACCCGAAATTCAAAGGCAACTGAATTTCGGCAACCGGGCATCGAAGTCGGAATGCCGCGAAACTCACCGAGTCAAAGCGTTTCGCCGTTTGCGGAAGAAGTCTGATGTAGAACAAGTAGCAGAAGCATACATGCTCAAGAGGGATCACCCGAAATTCAAAGGCAACTGAATTTCGGCAACCGGGCATCGAAGTCGGAATGCCGCGAAACTCACCGAGTCAAAGCGTTTCGCCGTTTGCGGAAGAAAGTCTGATGTAGAACAAGTAGCAGAAGCATACATGCTCAAGAGGGATCACCCGAAATTCAAAGGCAACTGAATTTCGGCAACCGGGCATCGAAGTCGGAATGCCGCGAAACTCACCGAGTCAAAGCGTTTCGCCGTTTGCGGAAGAAAGTCTGATGTAGAACAAGTAGCAGAAGCATACATGCTCAAGAGGGATCACCCGAAATTCAAAGGCAACTGAATTTCGGCAACCGGGCATCGAAGTCGGAATGCCGCGAAACTCACCGAGTCAAAGCGTTTCGCCGTTTGCGGAAGAAAGTCTGATGTAGAACAAGTAGCAGAAGCATACATGCTCAAGAGGGATCACCCGAAATTCAAAGGCAACTGAATTTCGGCAACCGGGCATCGAAGTCGGAATGCCGCGAAACTCACCGAGTCAAAGCGTTTCGCCGTTTGCGGAAGAAAGTCTGATGTAGAACAAGTAGCAGAAGCATACATGCTCAAGAGGGATCACCCGAAATTCAAAGGCAACTGAATTTCGGCAACCGGGCATCGAAGTCGGAATGCCGCGAAACTCACCGAGTCAAAGCGTTTCGCCGTTTGCGGAAGAAAGTCTGATGTAGAACAAGTAGCAGAAGCATACATGCTCAAGAGGGATCACCCGAAATTCAAAGGCAACTGAATTTCGGCAACCGGGCATCGAAGTCGGAATGCCGCGAAACTCACCGAGTCAAAGCGTTTCGCCGTTTGCGGAAGAAAGTCTGATGTAGAACAAGTAGCAGAAGCATACATGCTCAAGAGGGATCACCCGAAATTCAAAGGCAACTGAATTTCGGCAACCGGGCATCGAAGTCGGAATGCCGCGAAACTCACCGAGTCAAAGCGTTTCGCCGTTTGCGGAAGAAAGTCTGATGTAGAACAAGTAGCAGAAGCATACATGCTCAAGAGGGATCACCCGAAATTCAAAGGCAACTGAATTTCGGCAACCGGGCATCGAAGTCGGAATGCCGCGAAACTCACCGAGTCAAAGCGTTTCGCCGTTTGCGGAAGAAAGTCTGATGTAGAACAAGTAGCAGAAGCATACATGCTCAAGAGGGATCACCCGAAATTCAAAGGCAACTGAATTTCGGCAACCGGGCATCGAAGTCGGAATGCCGCGAAACTCACCGAGTCAAAGCGTTTCGCCGTTTGCGGAAGAAAGTCTGATGTAGAACAAGTAGCAGAAGCATACATGCTCAAGAGGGATCACCCGAAATTCAAAGGCAACTGAATTTCGGCAACCGGGCATCGAAGTCGGAATGCCGCGAAACTCACCGAGTCAAAGCGTTTCGCCGTTTGCGGAAGAAAGTCTGATGTAGAACAAGTAGCAGAAGCATACATGCTCAAGAGGGATCACCCGAAATTCAAAGGCAACTGAATTTCGGCAACCGGGCATCGAAGTCGGAATGCCGCGAAACTCACCGAGTCAAAGCGTTTCGCCGTTTGCGGAAGAAAGTCTGATGTAGAACAAGTAGCAGAAGCATACATGCTCAAGAGGGATCACCCGAAATTCAAAGGCAACTGAATTTCGGCAACCGGGGCATCGAAGTCGGAATGCCGCGAAACTCACCGAGTCAAAGCGTTTCGCCGTTTGCGGAAGAAAGTCTGATGTAGAACAAGTAGCAGAAGCATACATGCTCAAGAGGGATCACCCGAAATTCAAAGGCAACTGAATTTCGGCAACCGGGCATCGAAGTCGGAATGCCGCGAAACTCACCGAGTCAAAGCGTTTCGCCGTTTGCGGAAGAAAGTCTGATGTAGAACAAGTAGCAGAAGCATACATGCTCAAGAGGGATCACCCGAAATTCAAAGGCAACTGAATTTCGGCAACCGGGCATCGAAGTCGGAATGCCGCGAAACTCACCGAGTCAAAGCGTTTCGCCGTTTGCGGAAGAAAGTCTGATGTAGAACAAGTAGCAGAAGCATACATGCTCAAGAGGGATCACCCGAAATTCAAAGGCAACTGAATTTCGGCAACCGGGCATCGAAGTCGGAATGCCGCGAAACTCACCGAGTCAAAGCGTTTCGCCGTTTGCGGAAGAAAGTCTGATGTAGAACAAGTAGCAGAAGCATACATGCTCAAGAGGGATCACCCGAAATTCAAAGGCAACTGAATTTCGGCAACCGGGCATCGAAGTCGGAATGCCGCGAAACTCACCGAGTCAAAGCGTTTCGCCGTTTGCGGAAGAAAGTCTGATGTAGAACAAGTAGCAGAAGCATACATGCTCAAGAGGGATCACCCGAAATTCAAAGGCAACTGAATTTCGGCAACCGGGCATCGAAGTCGGAATGCCGCGAAACTCACCGAGTCAAAGCGTTTCGCCGTTTGCGGAAGAAAGTCTGATGTAGAACAAGTAGCAGAAGCATACATGCTCAAGAGGGATCACCCGAAATTCAAAGGCAACTGAATTTCGGCAACCGGGCATCGAAGTCGGAATGCCGCGAAACTCACCGAGTCAAAGCGTTTCGCCGTTTGCGGAAGAAAGTCTGATGTAGAACAAGTAGCAGAAGCATACATGCTCAAGAGGGATCACCCGAAATTCAAAGGCAACTGAATTTCGGCAACCGGGCATCGAAGTCGGAATGCCGCGAAACTCACCGAGTCAAAGCGTTTCGCCGTTTGCGGAAGAAAGTCTGATGTAGAACAAGTAGCAGAAGCATACATGCTCAAGAGGGATCACCCGAAATTCAAAGGCAACTGAATTTCGGCAACCGGGCATCGAAGTCGGAATGCCGCGAAACTCACCGAGTCAAAGCGTTTCGCCGTTTGCGGAAGAAAGTCTGATGTAGAACAAGTAGCAGAAGCATACATGCTCAAGAGGGATCACCCGAAATTCAAAGGCAACTGAATTTCGGCAACCGGGCATCGAAGTCGGAATGCCGCGAAACTCACCGAGTCAAAGCGTTTCGCCGTTTGCGGAAGAAAGTCTGATGTAGAACAAGTAGCAGAAGCATACATGCTCAAGAGGGATCACCCGAAATTCAAAGGCAACTGAATTTCGGCAACCGGGGCATCGAAGTCGGAATGCCGCGAAACTCACCGAGTCAAAGCGTTTCGCCGTTTGCGGAAGAAAGTCTGATGTAGAACAAGTAGCAGAAGCATACATGCTCAAGAGGGATCACCCGAAATTCAAAGGCAACTGAATTTCGGCAACCGGGCATCGAAGTCGGAATGCCGCGAAACTCACCGAGTCAAAGCGTTTCGCCGTTTGCGGAAGAAAGTCTGATGTAGAACAAGTAGCAGAAGCATACATGCTCAAGAGGGATCACCCGAAATTCAAAGGCAACTGAATTTCGGCAACCGGGCATCGAAGTCGGAATGCCGCGAAACTCACCGAGTCAAAGCGTTTCGCCGTTTGCGGAAGAAAGTCTGATGTAGAACAAGTAGCAGAAGCATACATGCTCAAGAGGGATCACCCGAAATTCAAAGGCAACTGAATTTCGGCAACCGGGGCATCGAAGTCGGAATGCCGCGAAACTCACCGAGTCAAAGCGTTTCGCCGTTTGCGGAAGAAAGTCTGATGTAGAACAAGTAGCAGAAGCATACATGCTCAAGAGGGATCACCCGAAATTCAAAGGCAACTGAATTTCGGCAACCGGGCATCGAAGTCGGAATGCCGCGAAACTCACCGAGTCAAAGCGTTTCGCCGTTTGCGGAAGAAAGTCTGATGTAGAACAAGTAGCAGAAGCATACATGCTCAAGAGGGATCACCCGAAATTCAAAGGCAACTGAATTTCGGCAACCGGGCATCGAAGTCGGAATGCCGCGAAACTCACCGAGTCAAAGCGTTTCGCCGTTTGCGGAAGAAAGTCTGATGTAGAACAAGTAGCAGAAGCATACATGCTCAAGAGGGATCACCCGAAATTCAAAGGCAACTGAATTTCGGCAACCGGGCATCGAAGTCGGAATGCCGCGAAACTCACCGAGTCAAAGCGTTTCGCCGTTTGCGGAAGAAAGTCTGATGTAGAACAAGTAGCAGAAGCATACATGCTCAAGAGGGATCACCCGAAATTCAAAGGCAACTGAATTTCGGCAACCGGGCATCGAAGTCGGAATGCCGCGAAACTCACCGAGTCAAAGCGTTTCGCCGTTTGCGGAAGAAAGTCTGATGTAGAACAAGTAGCAGAAGCATACATGCTCAAGAGGGATCACCCGAAATTCAAAGGCAACTGAATTTCGGCAACCGGGCATCGAAGTCGGAATGCCGCGAAACTCACCGAGTCAAAGCGTTTCGCCGTTTGCGGAAGAAAGTCTGATGTAGAACAAGTAGCAGAAGCATACATGCTCAAGAGGGATCACCCGAAATTCAAAGGCAACTGAATTTCGGCAACCGGGGCATCGAAGTCGGAATGCCGCGAAACTCACCGAGTCAAAGCGTTTCGCCGTTTGCGGAAGAAAGTCTGATGTAGAACAAGTAGCAGAAGCATACATGCTCAAGAGGGATCACCCGAAATTCAAAGGCAACTGAATTTCGGCAACCGGGCATCGAAGTCGGAATGCCGCGAAACTCACCGAGTCAAAGCGTTTCGCCGTTTGCGGAAGAAAGTCTGATGTAGAACAAGTAGCAGAAGCATACATGCTCAAGAGGGATCACCCGAAATTCAAAGGCAACTGAATTTCGGCAACCGGGCATCGAAGTCGGAATGCCGCGAAACTCACCGAGTCAAAGCGTTTCGCCGTTTGCGGAAGAAAGTCTGATGTAGAACAAGTAGCAGAAGCATACATGCTCAAGAGGGATCACCCGAAATTCAAAGGCAACTGAATTTCGGCAACCGGGCATCGAAGTCGGAATGCCGCGAAACTCACCGAGTCAAAGCGTTTCGCCGTTTGCGGAAGAAAGTCTGATGTAGAACAAGTAGCAGAAGCATACATGCTCAAGAGGGATCACCCGAAATTCAAAGGCAACTGAATTTCGGCAACCGGGCATCGAAGTCGGAATGCCGCGAAACTCACCGAGTCAAAGCGTTTCGCCGTTTGCGGAAGAAAGTCTGATGTAGAACAAGTAGCAGAAGCATACATGCTCAAGAGGGATCACCCGAAATTCAAAGGCAACTGAATTTCGGCAACCGGGCATCGAAGTCGGAATGCCGCGAAACTCACCGAGTCAAAGCGTTTCGCCGTTTGCGGAAGAAAGTCTGATGTAGAACAAGTAGCAGAAGCATACATGCTCAAGAGGGATCACCCGAAATTCAAAGGCAACTGAATTTCGGCAACCGGGCATCGAAGTCGGAATGCCGCGAAACTCACCGAGTCAAAGCGTTTCGCCGTTTGCGGAAGAAAGTCTGATGTAGAACAAGTAGCAGAAGCATACATGCTCAAGAGGGATCACCCGAAATTCAAAGGCAACTGAATTTCGGCAACCGGGCATCGAAGTCGGAATGCCGCGAAACTCACCGAGTCAAAGCGTTTCGCCGTTTGCGGAAGAAAGTCTGATGTAGAACAAGTAGCAGAAGCATACATGCTCAAGAGGGATCACCCGAAATTCAAAGGCAACTGAATTTCGGCAACCGGGCATCGAAGTCGGAATGCCGCGAAACTCACCGAGTCAAAGCGTTTCGCCGTTTGCGGAAGAAAGTCTGATGTAGAACAAGTAGCAGAAGCATACATGCTCAAGAGGGATCACCCGAAATTCAAAGGCAACTGAATTTCGGCAACCGGGCATCGAAGTCGGAATGCCGCGAAACTCACCGAGTCAAAGCGTTTCGCCGTTTGCGGAAGAAAGTCTGATGTAGAACAAGTAGCAGAAGCATACATGCTCAAGAGGGATCACCCGAAATTCAAAGGCAACTGAATTTCGGCAACCGGGCATCGAAGTCGGAATGCCGCGAAACTCACCGAGTCAAAGCGTTTCGCCGTTTGCGGAAGAAAGTCTGATGTAGAACAAGTAGCAGAAGCATACATGCTCAAGAGGGATCACCCGAAATTCAAAGGCAACTGAATTTCGGCAACCGGGCATCGAAGTCGGAATGCCGCGAAACTCACCGAGTCAAAGCGTTTCGCCGTTTGCGGAAGAAAGTCTGATGTAGAACAAGTAGCAGAAGCATACATGCTCAAGAGGGATCACCCGAAATTCAAAGGCAACTGAATTTCGGCAACCGGGCATCGAAGTCGGAATGCCGCGAAACTCACCGAGTCAAAGCGTTTCGCCGTTTGCGGAAGAAAGTCTGATGTAGAACAAGTAGCAGAAGCATACATGCTCAAGAGGGATCACCCGAAATTCAAAGGCAACTGAATTTCGGCAACCGGGCATCGAAGTCGGAATGCCGCGAAACTCACCGAGTCAAAGCGTTTCGCCGTTTGCGGAAGAAAGTCTGATGTAGAACAAGTAGCAGAAGCATACATGCTCAAGAGGGATCACCCGAAATTCAAAGGCAACTGAATTTCGGCAACCGGGCATCGAAGTCGGAATGCCGCGAAACTCACCGAGTCAAAGCGTTTCGCCGTTTGCGGAAGAAAGTCTGATGTAGAACAAGTAGCAGAAGCATACATGCTCAAGAGGGATCACCCGAAATTCAAAGGCAACTGAATTTCGGCAACCGGGCATCGAAGTCGGAATGCCGCGAAACTCACCGAGTCAAAGCGTTTCGCCGTTTGCGGAAGAAAGTCTGATGTAGAACAAGTAGCAGAAGCATACATGCTCAAGAGGGATCACCCGAAATTCAAAGGCAACTGAATTTCGGCAACCGGGCATCGAAGTCGGAATGCCGCGAAACTCACCGAGTCAAAGCGTTTCGCCGTTTGCGGAAGAAAGTCTGATGTAGAACAAGTAGCAGAAGCATACATGCTCAAGAGGGATCACCCGAAATTCAAAGGCAACTGAATTTCGGCAACCGGGCATCGAAGTCGGAATGCCGCGAAACTCACCGAGTCAAAGCGTTTCGCCGTTTGCGGAAGAAAGTCTGATGTAGAACAAGTAGCAGAAGCATACATGCTCAAGAGGGATCACCCGAAATTCAAAGGCAACTGAATTTCGGCAACCGGGCATCGAAGTCGGAATGCCGCGAAACTCACCGAGTCAAAGCGTTTCGCCGTTTGCGGAAGAAAGTCTGATGTAGAACAAGTAGCAGAAGCATACATGCTCAAGAGGGATCACCCGAAATTCAAAGGCAACTGAATTTCGGCAACCGGGCATCGAAGTCGGAATGCCGCGAAACTCACCGAGTCAAAGCGTTTCGCCGTTTGCGGAAGAAAGTCTGATGTAGAACAAGTAGCAGAAGCATACATGCTCAAGAGGGATCACCCGAAATTCAAAGGCAACTGAATTTCGGCAACCGGGCATCGAAGTCGGAATGCCGCGAAACTCACCGAGTCAAAGCGTTTCGCCGTTTGCGGAAGAAAGTCTGATGTAGAACAAGTAGCAGAAGCATACATGCTCAAGAGGGATCACCCGAAATTCAAAGGCAACTGAATTTCGGCAACCGGGCATCGAAGTCGGAATGCCGCGAAACTCACCGAGTCAAAGCGTTTCGCCGTTTGCGGAAGAAAGTCTGATGTAGAACAAGTAGCAGAAGCATACATGCTCAAGAGGGATCACCCGAAATTCAAAGGCAACTGAATTTCGGCAACCGGGCATCGAAGTCGGAATGCCGCGAAACTCACCGAGTCAAAGCGTTTCGCCGTTTGCGGAAGAAAGTCTGATGTAGAACAAGTAGCAGAAGCATACATGCTCAAGAGGGATCACCCGAAATTCAAAGGCAACTGAATTTCGGCAACCGGGCATCGAAGTCGGAATGCCGCGAAACTCACCGAGTCAAAGCGTTTCGCCGTTTGCGGAAGAAAGTCTGATGTAGAACAAGTAGCAGAAGCATACATGCTCAAGAGGGATCACCCGAAATTCAAAGGCAACTGAATTTCGGCAACCGGGCATCGAAGTCGGAATGCCGCGAAACTCACCGAGTCAAAGCGTTTCGCCGTTTGCGGAAGAAAGTCTGATGTAGAACAAGTAGCAGAAGCATACATGCTCAAGAGGGATCACCCGAAATTCAAAGGCAACTGAATTTCGGCAACCGGGCATCGAAGTCGGAATGCCGCGAAACTCACCGAGTCAAAGCGTTTCGCCGTTTGCGGAAGAAAGTCTGATGTAGAACAAGTAGCAGAAGCATACATGCTCAAGAGGGATCACCCGAAATTCAAAGGCAACTGAATTTCGGCAACCGGGGCATCGAAGTCGGAATGCCGCGAAACTCACCGAGTCAAAGCGTTTCGCCGTTTGCGGAAGAAAGTCTGATGTAGAACAAGTAGCAGAAGCATACATGCTCAAGAGGGATCACCCGAAATTCAAAGGCAACTGAATTTCGGCAACCGGGCATCGAAGTCGGAATGCCGCGAAACTCACCGAGTCAAAGCGTTTCGCCGTTTGCGGAAGAAAGTCTGATGTAGAACAAGTAGCAGAAGCATACATGCTCAAGAGGGATCACCCGAAATTCAAAGGCAACTGAATTTCGGCAACCGGGGCATCGAAGTCGGAATGCCGCGAAACTCACCGAGTCAAAGCGTTTCGCCGTTTGCGGAAGAAAGTCTGATGTAGAACAAGTAGCAGAAGCATACATGCTCAAGAGGGATCACCCGAAATTCAAAGGCAACTGAATTTCGGCAACCGGGGCATCGAAGTCGGAATGCCGCGAAACTCACCGAGTCAAAGCGTTTCGCCGTTTGCGGAAGAAAGTCTGATGTAGAACAAGTAGCAGAAGCATACATGCTCAAGAGGGATCACCCGAAATTCAAAGGCAACTGAATTTCGGCAACCGGGGCATCGAAGTCGGAATGCCGCGAAACTCACCGAGTCAAAGCGTTTCGCCGTTTGCGGAAGAAAGTCTGATGTAGAACAAGTAGCAGAAGCATACATGCTCAAGAGGGATCACCCGAAATTCAAAGGCAACTGAATTTCGGCAACCGGGCATCGAAGTCGGAATGCCGCGAAACTCACCGAGTCAAAGCGTTTCGCCGTTTGCGGAAGAAAGTCTGATGTAGAACAAGTAGCAGAAGCATACATGCTCAAGAGGGATCACCCGAAATTCAAAGGCAACTGAATTTCGGCAACCGGGCATCGAAGTCGGAATGCCGCGAAACTCACCGAGTCAAAGCGTTTCGCCGTTTGCGGAAGAAAGTCTGATGTAGAACAAGTAGCAGAAGCATACATGCTCAAGAGGGATCACCCGAAATTCAAAGGCAACTGAATTTCGGCAACCGGGCATCGAAGTCGGAATGCCGCGAAACTCACCGAGTCAAAGCGTTTCGCCGTTTGCGGAAGAAAGTCTGATGTAGAACAAGTAGCAGAAGCATACATGCTCAAGAGGGATCACCCGAAATTCAAAGGCAACTGAATTTCGGCAACCGGGGCATCGAAGTCGGAATGCCGCGAAACTCACCGAGTCAAAGCGTTTCGCCGTTTGCGGAAGAAAGTCTGATGTAGAACAAGTAGCAGAAGCATACATGCTCAAGAGGGATCACCCGAAATTCAAAGGCAACTGAATTTCGGCAACCGGGCATCGAAGTCGGAATGCCGCGAAACTCACCGAGTCAAAGCGTTTCGCCGTTTGCGGAAGAAAGTCTGATGTAGAACAAGTAGCAGAAGCATACATGCTCAAGAGGGATCACCCGAAATTCAAAGGCAACTGAATTTCGGCAACCGGGCATCGAAGTCGGAATGCCGCGAAACTCACCGAGTCAAAGCGTTTCGCCGTTTGCGGAAGAAAGTCTGATGTAGAACAAGTAGCAGAAGCATACATGCTCAAGAGGGATCACCCGAAATTCAAAGGCAACTGAATTTCGGCAACCGGGCATCGAAGTCGGAATGCCGCGAAACTCACCGAGTCAAAGCGTTTCGCCGTTTGCGGAAGAAAGTCTGATGTAGAACAAGTAGCAGAAGCATACATGCTCAAGAGGGATCACCCGAAATTCAAAGGCAACTGAATTTCGGCAACCGGCATCGAAGTCGGAATGCCGCGAAACTCACCGAGTCAAAGCGTTTCGCCGTTTGCGGAAGAAAGTCTGATGTAGAACAAGTAGCAGAAGCATACATGCTCAAGAGGGATCACCCGAAATTCAAAGGCAACTGAATTTCGGCAACCGGGGCATCGAAGTCGGAATGCCGCGAAACTCACCGAGTCAAAGCGTTTCGCCGTTTGCGGAAGAAAGTCTGATGTAGAACAAGTAGCAGAAGCATACATGCTCAAGAGGGATCACCCGAAATTCAAAGGCAACTGAATTTCGGCAACCGGGGCATCGAAGTCGGAATGCCGAAACTCACCGAGTCAAAGCGTTTCGCGCCGTTTGCGGAAGAAAGTCTGATGTAGAACAAGTAGCAGAAGCATACATGCTCAAGAGGGATCACCCGAAATTCAAAGGCAACTGAATTTCGGCAACCGGGCATCGAAGTCGGAATGCCGCGAAACTCATCGAGTCAAAGCGTTTCGCCGTTTCCGGAAGAAAGTCTGATGTAGAACAAGTAGTAGAAGCATACATGCTCAAGAGGGATCACCCGAAATTCAAAGGCAACTAAATTTTGGCAAAACGGGCATCGAAGTCGGAATGTCGCGAAACTCACCGAGTGAAAGCGTTTCACTGTTTGCGGAAGACAGCCTGATGTAGAACAAGTAGCAGAAGCATACATGCTCAAGAGGGATCACCCGAAATTTAAAGGCAACTGAATTTCGGCAACCGGGGCATCGAAGTTGGAATGCCGCGAAAATCACTGAGACAAAGCGTTTCGCCGTTTGCGGAAGAAAGTCTGCTATAGAACAAGTAGCAGAAGCATACATGCTCAAGAGGGATCACCCGAAATTCAAAGGCAACTGAATTTCGGCAACCGGGCATCGAAGTCGGAATGCCGCGAAACTCACCGAGTCAAAGCGTTTCGCCGTTTGCGGAAGAAAGTCTGCTATAGAACAAGTAGCAGAAGCATACATGCTCAAGAGGGATCACCCGAAATTCAAAGGCAACTGAATTTCGGCAAAACAGTCATCGAAGTCGGAATACCGCGAAACTGACCGAGTCAAAGCGTTTCGCCGTTTGCGGAAGAAAGTCTGATGTAGAACAAGTAGCAGAAGCATACATGCTCAAGAGGGATCACCCGAAATTCAAAGGCAACTGAATTTCGGCAAAACGGGCATCGAAGTCGGAATGCCGCGAAACTCACCGAGTCAAAGCGTTTCGCCGTTTGCGGAAGAAAGTCTGATGTAGAACAAGTAGCAGAAGCATACATGCTCAAGAGGGATCACCCGAAATTCAAAGGCAACTGAATTTCGGCAACCGGGGCATCGAAGTCGGAATGCCGCGAAACTCACCGAGTCAAAGCGTTTCGCCGTTTGCGGAAGAAAGTCTGATGTAGAACAAGTAGCAGAAGCATACATGCTCAAGAGGGATCACCCGAAATTCAAAGGCAACTGAATTTCGGCAACCGGGGCATCGAAGTCGGAATGCCGCGAAACTCACCGAGTCAAAGCGTTTCGCCGTTTGCGGAAGAAAGTCTGATGTAGAACAAGTAGCAGAAGCATACATGCTCAAGAGGGATCACCCGAAATTCAAAGGCAACTGAATTTCGGCAACCGGGCATCGAAGTCGGAATGCCGCGAAACTCACCGAGTCAAAGCGTTTCGCCGTTTGCGGAAGAAAGTCTGATGTAGAACAAGTAGCAGAAGCATACATGCTCAAGAGGGATCACCCGAAATTCAAAGGCAACTGAATTTCGGCAACCGGGGCATCGAAGTCGGAATGCCGCGAAACTCACCGAGTCAAAGCGTTTCGCCGTTTGCGGAAGAAAGTCTGATGTAGAACAAGTAGCAGAAGCATACATGCTCAAGAGGGATCACCCGAAATTCAAAGGCAACTGAATTTCGGCAACCGGGGCATCGAAGTCGGAATGCCGCGAAACTCACCGAGTCAAAGCGTTTCGCCGTTTGCGGAAGAATCTGATGTAGAACAAGTAGCAGAAGCATACATGCTCAAGAGGGATCACCCGAAATTCAAAGGCAACTGAATTTCGGCAACCGGGGCATCGAAGTCGGAATGCGCGAAACTCACCGAGTCAAAGCGTTTCGCCGTTTGCGGAAGAAAGTCTGATGTAGAACAAGTAGCAGAAGCATACATGCTCAAGAGGGATCACCCGAAATTCAAAGGCAACTGAATTTCGGCAACCGGGCATCGAAGTCGGAATGCCGCGAAACTCACCGAGTCAAAGCGTTTCGCCGTTTGCGGAAGAAAGTCTGATGTAGAACAAGTAGCAGAAGCATACATGCTCAAGAGGGATCACCCGAAATTCAAAGGCAACTGAATTTCGGCAACCGGGGCATCGAAGTCGGAATGCCGCGAAACTCACCGAGTCAAAGCGTTTCGCCGTTTGCGAAGAAAGTCTGATGTAGAACAAGTAGCAGAAGCATACATGCTCAAGAGGGATCACCCGAAATTCAAAGGCAACTGAATTTCGGCAACCGGGGCATCGAAGTCGGAATGCCGCGAAACTCACCGAGTCAAAGCGTTTCGCCGTTTGCGGAAGAAAGTCTGATGTAGAACAAGTAGCAGAAGCATACATGCTCAAGAGGGATCACCCGAAATTCAAAGGCAACTGAATTTCGGCAACCGGGGCATCGAAGTCGGAATGCCGCGAAACTCACCGAGTCAAAGCGTTTCGCCGTTTGCGGAAGAAAGTCTGATGTAGAACAAGTAGCAGAAGCATACATGCTCAAGAGGGATCACCC
>CM055355.1:155145-174967 GCA_029228515.1 Populus alba x Populus x berolinensis | reverse complement strand
TTTTTTAAAAAAAGTAAGTAGGATCTAGTTCTGATACTTGAAAGATAGTTTAAATGTTTTAAAATTATAAAAATAATTTTATTACAAAACTAAGTAGGATCTCTGTTTCTGATAGTTGATTGATAGCTTAAATGTTTTGAAATTCTAAGACTAATTTTTTAAGAAAAGTAAGTAGGATCTCTATCCTCGTACTTGAAAGATAGTTTAAATGTTTTAAAATTATAAAAATAATTTTTTAAAAAAAGTAAGTAGGATCTCTGTTCTGATACTTGAAAGATAGTTTAAATGTTTTAAAATTATAAAAATAATTTTATTTCAAAACTAAGTAGGATCTCTGTTTCTGATAGTTGATTGATAGCTTAAATGTTTTGAAATTCTAAGACTAATTTTTTTAAAAAAGTAAGTAGGATCTCTTATCCTCTTACTTGAAAGATAGTTTAAATGTTTTAAAATTATAAAAATAATTTTATTACAAAACTAAGTAGGATCTCTGTTTCTGATAGTTGATTGATAGCTTAAATGTTTTGAAATTCTAAGACTAATTTTTTAAGAAAAGTAAGTAGGATCTCTGTTCTCGTACTTGAAAGATAGTTTAAATGTTTTAAAATTATAAAAATAATTTTTTAAAAAAGTAAGTAGGATCTCTGTTCTGATACTTGAAAGATAGTTTAAATGTTTTAAATTATAAAAATAATTTTATTACAAAACTAAGTAGGATCTCTGTTTCTGATAGTTGATTGATAGCTTAAATGTTTTGAAATTCTAAGACTAATTTTTTTAGAAAAGTAAGTAGGATCTCTATCCTCGTACTTGAAAGATAGTTTAAATGTTTTAAAATTATAAAAATGATTTTTTTTAAAAAAGTAAGTAGGACCTATGTTCTGATACTTGAAAGATAGTTTAAATGTTTTAAAATTATAAAAATAATTTTATTACAAAACTAAGTAGGATCTCTGTTTCTGATAGTTGATTGATAGCTTAAATGTTTTGAAATTCGAAAGACTAATTTTTTAAGAAACATAAGTAGGATCTCTGTTCCTCGTACTTGAAAGATAGTTTAAATGTTTTAAAATTAGAAAAAATAATTTTTTATAAAAATAAGTAGGATCTCTGTTTTTGTAGTTGAAAGATAGTTTAAATGTTTTAAAATTATAAAAATAATTTTTTTAAAAAAAGTAAGTAGGATCTTTGTTCTGATACTTGAAAGATAGTTTAAATGTTTTAAAATTATAAAAATAATTTTATTACAAAACTAAGTAGGATCTCTGTTTCTGATAGTTGATTGATAGCTTAAATGTTTTGAAATTCTAAGACTAATTTTTTAAGAAAGTAAGTAGGATCTCTTGTTCCTCTTACTTGAAAGATAGTTTAAATGTTTTAAAATTATAAAAATAATTTTTTAAAAAGTAAGTAGGATCTTATTTCTGATACTTGAAAGATAGTTTAAATGTTTTAAAATTATAAAAATAATTTCATTACAAAACTAAGTAGGATCTCTGTTTCTGATAGTTGATTGATAGCTTAAATGTTTTGAAATTCGAAGACTAATTTTTTAAGAAACATAAGTAGGATCTCTGTTCCTCGTACTTGAAAGATAGTTTAAATGTTTTAAAATTAGAAAAATAATTTTTTTAAAAAAGTAAGTAGGATCTCTGTTCTGATACTTGAAAGATAGTTTAAATGTTTTAAAATTATAAAAATAATTTTATTACAAAACTAAGTAGGATCTCTGTTTCTGATAGTTGATTGATAGCTTAAATGTTTTGAAATTCTAAGACTAATTTTTTAAGAAAAGTAAGTAGGATCTCTTTTCCTCGTACTTGAAAGATAGTTTAAATGTTTTAAAATTATAAAAATAATTTTTTTTAAAAAAGTAAGTAGGATCTCTGTTCTGATACTTGAAAGATAGTTTAAATGTTTTAAAATTATAAAAATAATTTTATTCAAAACTAAGTAGGATCTATGTTTCTGATAGTTGATTGATAGCTTAAATGTTTTGAAATTCTAAGACTAATTTTTTTAGAAAAGTAAGTAGGATCTCTTATCCTCTTCTTGAAAGATAGTTTAAATGTTTTAAAATTATAAAAATAATTTTATTAGAAAACTAAGTAGGATCTCTGTTTCTGATAGTTGATTGATAGCTTAAATGTTTTGAAATTCTAAGACTAATTTTTTAAGAAAAGTAAGTAGGATCTCTGTTCCTCGTACTTGAAAGATAGTTTAAATGTTTTAAAATTATAAAAATAATTTTTTTAAAAAAGTAAGTAGGATCTCTGTTCTGATACTTGAAAGATAGTTTAAATGTTTTAAAATTATAAAAATAATTTTATTACAAAACTAAGTAGGATCTCTGTTTCTGATAGTTGATTGATAGCTTAAATGTTTTGAAATTCTAAGACTAATTTTTTAAGAAAAGTAAGTAGGATCTCTTATCCTCGTACTTGAAAGATAGTTTAAATGTTTTAAAATTATAAAAATAATTTTTTAAAAAAGTAAGTAGGATCTATGTTCTGATACTTGAAAGATAGTTTAAATGTTTTAAAATTATAAAAATAATTTCATTACAAAACTAAGTAGGATCTCTGTTTCTGATAGTTGATTGATAGCTTAAATGTTTTGAAATTCTAAGACTAATTTTTTAAGAAAATAAGTAGGATCTCTGTTCCTCGTACTTGAAAGATAGTTTAAATGTTTTAAAATTATAAAAATAATTTTTTAAAAAAAAGTAAGTAGGATCTCTGTTCTGATACTTGAAAGATAGTTTAAATGTTTTAAAATTATAAAAATAATTTTATTACAAAACTAAGTAGGATCTCTGTTTCTGATAGTTGATTGATAGCTTAAATGTTTTGAAATTCTAAGACTAATTTTTTAAGAAAAGTAAGTAGGATCTCTATTCCTCGTACTTGAAAGATAGTTTAAATGTTTTTAAAATTATAAAATAATTTTTAAAAAAAGTAAGTAGGATCTCTGTTCTGATACTTGAAAGATAGTTTAAATGTTTTAAAATTATAAAAATAATTTTATTACAAAACTAAGTAGGATCTCTGTTTCTGATAGTTGATTGATAGCTTAAATGTTTTGAAATTCTAAGACTAATTTTTTAAGAAAAGTAAGTAGGATCTCTTATCCTCGTACTTGAAAGATAGTTTAAATGTTTTAAAATTAGAAAAATAATTTTTTAAAAAAAGTAAGTAGGATCCATGTTCTGATACTTGAAAGATAGTTTAAATGTTTTAAAATTATAAAAATAATTTCATTACAAAACTAAGTAGGATCTCTGTTTTTGATAGTTCATTGATAGCTTAAATGTTTTGAAATTCGAAGACTAATTTTTTAAGAAACATAAGTAGGATCTCTGTTCCTCGTACTTGAAAGATAGTTTAAATGTTTTAAAATTAGAAAAATAATTTTTTTAAAAAAGTAAGTAGGATCTTTGTTCTGATACTTGAAACATAGTTTAAATGTTTTAAAATTATAAAAATAATTTTATTACAAAACTAAGTAGGATCTCTGTTTCTGATAGTTGATTGATTGCTTAAATGTTTTGAAATTCTTAGACTAATTTTTTAAGAAAACTAAGTAGGATCTCTATTCCTCGTACTTGAAAGATAGTTTAAATGTTTTAAAATTATAAAAATAATTTTTTTAAAAAAGTAAGTAGGATCTCTGTTCCTCCTTCTTGAAAGATAGTTTAAATGTTTTAAAATTATAAAAATAATTTTATTTCAAAACTAAGTAGGATCTATGTTTCTGATAGTTGATTGACAGCTTAAATGTTTTGAAATTCTAAGACTAATTTTTTAGAAAAGTAAGTAGGATCTCTTATCCTCTTTCTTGAAAGATAGTTTAAATGTTTTAAAATTATAAAAATAATTTTATTAAAAAAAAAAGTAGGATCTCTGTTTCTGATAGTTGATTGATAGCTTAAATGTTTTGAAATTCTAAGACTAATTTTTTAAGAAAAGTAAGTAGGATCTCTGTTCTCGTACTTGAAAGATAGTTTAAATGTTTTAAAATTATAAAAATAATTTTTTTAAAAAAGTAAGTAGGATCTCTGTTCTGATACTTGAAAGATAGTTTAAATGTTTTAAAATTATAAAAATAATTTTATTACAAAACTAAGTAGGATCTCTGTTTCTGATAGTTGATTGATAGCTTAAATGTTTTGAAATTCTAAGACTAATTTTTTAAGAAAAGTAAGTAGGATCTCTTATCCTCGTACTTGAAAGATAGTTTAAATGTTTTAAAATTATAAAAATAATTTTTTAAAAAAAGTAAGTAGGATCTATGTTCTGATACTTGAAAGATAGTTTAAATGTTTTAAAATTATAAAAATAATTTCATTACAAAACTAAGTAGGATCTCTGTTTCTGATAGTTGATTGATAGCTTAAATGTTTTGAAATTCTAAGACTAATTTTTTAAGAAAACATAAGTAGGATCTCTGTTCCTCGTACTTGAAAGATAGTTTAAATGTTTTAAAATTAGAAAAATAATTTTTTTAAAAAAAGTAAGTAGGATCTCTGTTCTGATACTTGAAAGATAGTTTAAATGTTTTAAAATTATAAAAATAATTTTATTACAAAACTAAGTAGGATCTCTGTTTCTGATAGTTGATTGATAGCTTAAATGTTTTGAAATTCTAAGACTAATTTTTTTAGAAAAGTAAGTAGGATCTCTATTTCCTCGTACTTGAAAGATAGTTTAAATGTTTTAAAATTATAAAAATAATTTTTTTAAAAAAAGTAAGTAGGATCTCTGTTCTGATACTTGAAAGATAGTTTAAATGTTTTAAAATTATAAAAATAATTTTATTTCAAAACTAAGTAGGATCTGTTTCTGATAGTTGATTGATAGCTTAAATGTTTTGAAATTCTAAGACTAATTTTTTTAGAAAAGTAAGTAGGATCTCTTATCCTCTTTACTTGAAAGATAGTTTAAATGTTTTAAAATTATAAAAATAATTTATTAGAAAACTAAGTAGGATCTCTGTTTCTGATAGTTGATTGATAGCTTAAATGTTTTGAAATTCTAAGACTAATTTTTTAAGAAAAGTAAGTAGGATCTCTGTTCTCGTACTTGAAAGATAGTTTAAATGTTTTAAAATTATAAAAATAATTTTTTAAAAAAAGTAAGTAGGATCTCTGTTTTGATACTTGAAAGATAGTTTAAATGTTTTAAAATTATAAAAATAATTTTATTACAAAACTAAGTAGGATCTCTGTTTCTGATAGTTGATTGATAGCTTAAATGTTTTGAAATTCTAAGACTAATTTTTTAAGAAAAGTAAGTAGGATCTCTATCCTCGTACTTGAAAGATAGTTTAAATGTTTTAAAATTATAAAAATAATTTTTTAAAAAAGTAAGTAGGATCTATGTTCTGATACTTGAAAGATAGTTTAAATGTTTTAAAATTATAAAAATAATTTCATTACAAAACTAAGTAGGATCTCTGTTTCTGATAGTTGATTGATAGCTTAAATGTTTTGAAATTCGAAGACTAATTTTTTAAGAAACATAAGTAGGATCTCTGTTCCTCGTACTTGAAAGATAGTTTAAATGTTTTAAAATTAGAAAAATAATTTTTTTTAAAAAGTAAGTAGGATCTCTGTTCTGATACTTGAAAGATAGTTTAAATGTTTTAAAATTATAAAAATAATTTTATTACAAAACTAAGTAGGATCTCTGTTTCTGATAGTTGAATGATAGCTTAAATGTTTTGAAATTCTAAGACTAATTTTTTAAGAAAAGTAAGTAGGATCTCTATCCTCGTACTTGAAAGATAGTTTAAATGTTTTAAAATTATAAAAATAATTTTTTAAAAAAAGTAAGTAGGATCTCTGTTCTGATTCTTGAAAGATAGTTTAAATGTTTTAAAATTATAAAAATAATTTTATTTCAAAACTAAGTAGGATCTATGTTTCTGATAGTTGATTGATAGCTTAAATGTTTTGAAATTCTAAGACTAATTTTTTAAGAAAAGTAAGTAGGATCTTTATCCTCGTACTTGAAAGATAGTTTAAATGTTTTAAAATTATAAAATAATTTTTTAAAAAAAGTAAGTAGGATCTATGTTCTGATACTTGAAAGATAGTTTAAATGTTTTAAAATTATAAAAATAATTTCATTACAAAACTAAGTAGGATCTCTGTTTCTGATAGTTGATTGATAGCTTAAATGTTTTGAAATTCTAAGACTAATTTTTTAAGAAACATAAGTAGGATCTCTGTTCCTCGTACTTGAAAGATAGTTTAAATGTTTTAAAATTAGAAAAATAATTTTTTTAAAAAAGTAAGTAGGATCTCTGTTCTGATACTTGAAAGATAGTTTAAATGTTTTAAAATTATAAAAATAATTTTATTACAAAACTAAGTAGGATCTCTGTTTCTGATAGTTGATTGATAGCTTAAATGTTTTGAAATTCTTAGACTAATTTTTTAAGAAAAGTAAGTAGGATCTTATTCCTCGTACTTGAAAGATAGTTTAAATGTTTAAAAAATTAATATAAAGTGAATTTTATTAAAAAGTAAGTAGGATCTCTGTTCATTATACTTGCAAAGATATTTTAGATTCTGTTTTCCAATTTATAAAAAATAATTTGGTTTACAAAACAAAGTAGTGATCTCTGTATCTCATACTTGAATGATAGTCTTAAATGTTTTGAAATTCTAAGACTAATTTTTTTAAGAAAAGAAAGTAGAGATCTCTTATCCTCTTTATTGAAAGATAGTTTAAATGTTTTAAAATTATAAAAACGTAATTTTTTTAAAAAAAGTAAGTAGGAAACTTCTGTTGTTGATACTTTAAAGAATAAGATTACGTGTTTTAAAATTATTAAACAGTAATAAATATTTACTACAAAAACTAAGTAAGATCTTCTTATTCTGGTATGTATGATTGATAGCTTAAATGTTTTTGAAATTCTAAGACCTAATATTTCTTCAGAAGACAAAGTAAATAGTATCTCTTATCTCTCTGATTCTTGAATTTAGTTTAAATGTTTGTAAAAAAGTATAAAAATAATACTTTTTTAAAAAATCTAATTAGGATCTTCAGTTTCTGATACTTGAAAAGTATAAGTTTAAATGCTTTTAAAATTAAAAAAATAATTTTCTTTACAAAAAATACAGTCTACGCATCTCCTTGCTGTTCCTTGTTAGTCTTAGACAAAGATAGTTTAAAAAAAATGTTTTCACAAATTAGAAGAAAACAATTTTTTTTAAAAAAAGTTTACTAGGAACTCAGTTTTCTGATACTTGAAAAATAATGTAAATGTTTTATAACAATTATAAAAATAATTTTCATCCTCTGAAAAAACTAAGTAGGATCTCTGTATCCTGATAGTTGATTGATTGCTTAAATGTTTTGAAATTCTAAGACTAATTTTTTTAAGAAAAGTAATTAAAATCTCTGTTCCTCGTAATTGAAAGATAGTTACAATGTGAAGTGATTTTTAAAATTATAAAAATAATTTTTTAACAAAAAAGTAAGTTAGATCTCAGTTCCTGATACTTAAATATATAGTTTAAATGTTTCTAAAATTATAAAAAAACACAATAATTTTTATTACAAAACTAAGCTCAGGAATCTCTAGAGTTTCTGATAGTTGATTACATTGTCTTAACATGTTTTGAAATTCTAATACTAATTTTTATAGAAAAGTAAGTAGGCCTCGTACGAATCTCTTGATCCTCTTCTCCCTTGAAATATATTTTAAATAAAAGTTTTAAAATTAACTACAAATAATTTTATTACAAAACTAAGTAGTGATCTCTGTTTCTGATAGTTGATTGATAGCTTAAATGTTTTGAAATTCTAAGACTAATTTTTTAAGAAAAGTAAGTAGGATCTCTGTTCCTCGTACTTGAAAGATAGTTTAAATGTTTTAAAATTATAAAAATAATTTTTTTAAAAAAGTAAGTAGGATCTCTGTTTTGATACTTGAAAGATAGTTTAAATGTTTTAAAATTATAAAAATAATTTTATTACAAAACTAAGTAGGATCTCTGTTTCTGATAGTTGATTGATAGCTTAAATGTTTTGAAATTCTAAGACTAATTTTTTAAGAAAAGTAAGTAGGATCTCTTATCCTCGTACTTGAAAGATAGTTTAAATGTTTTAAATTATAAAAATAATTTTTTAAAAAAGTAAGTAGGATCTATGTTCTGATACTTGAAAGATAGTTTAAATGTTTTAAAATTATAAAAATAATTTCATTACAAAACTAAGTAGGATCTCTGTTTCTGATAGTTGATTGATAGCTTAAATGTTTTGAAATTTAAGACTAATTTTTTAAGAAACATAAGTAGGATCTCTGTTCCTCGTACTTGAAAGATAGTTTAAATGTTTTAAAATTAGAAAATAATTTTTTTTAAAAAAGTAAGTAGGATCTTGTTCTGATACTTGAAAGATAGTTTAAATGTTTTAAAATTATAAAAATAATTTTATTACAAAACTAAGTAGGATCTCTGTTTCTGATAGTGAATGATTGTTTAAATGTTTTGAAATTCTAAGACTAATTTTTTAAGAAAAGTAAGTAGGATCTCTATCCTCGTACTTGAAAGATAGTTTAAATGTTTTAAAATTATAAAATAATTTTTTTAAAAAAAGTAAGTAGGATCTCTGTTCTGATACTTGAAAGATAGTTTAAATGTTTTAAAATTATAAAAATAATTTTATTTCAAAACTAAGTAGGATCTTGTTTCTGATAGTTGATTGATAGCTTAAATGTTTTGAAATTCTAAGACTAATTTTTAAGAAAAGTAAGTAGGATCTCTTATCCTCGTACTTGAAAGATAGTTTAAATGTTTTAAAATTATAAAAATAATTTTTTAAAAAAAGTAAGTAGGATCTATGTTCTGATACTTGAAAGATAGTTTAAATGTTTTAAAATTATAAAAATAATTTTATTACAAAACTAAGTAGGATCTCTGTTTCTGATAGTTGATTGATAGCTTAAATGTTTTGAAATTCTAAGACTAATTTTTTAAGAAAAGTAAGTAGGATCTCTGTTCCTCGTACTTGAAAGATAGTTTAAATGTTTTAAAATTAGAAAAAATAATTTTTTTAAAAAGTAAGTAGGATCTCTGTTCTGATACTTGAAAGATAGTTTAAATGTTTTAAAATTATAAAAATAATTTTATTACAAAACTAAGTAGGATCTCTGTTTCTGATAGTTGATTGATAGCTTAAATGTTTTGAAATTCTAAGACTAATTTTTTAAGAAAAGTAAGTAGGATCTCTATCCTCGTACTTGAAAGATAGTTTAAATGTTTTAAAATTATAAAAATAATTTTTTAAAAAAAGTAAGTAGGATCTCTGTTCTGATACTTGAAAGATAGTTTAAATGTTTTAAAATTATAAAAATAATTTTATTTCAAAACTAAGTAGGATCTCTGTTTCTGATAGTTGATTGATAGCTTAAATGTTTTGAAATTCTAAGACTAATTTTTTTAGAAAAGTAAGTAGGATCTCTTATCCTCTTACTTGAAAGATAGTTTAAATGTTTTAAAATTATAAAAATAATTTTTTATTGAAAACTAAGTAGGATCTCTGTTTCTGATAGTTGATTGATAGCTTAAATGTTTTGAAATTCTAAGACTAATTTTTTAAGAAAAGTAAGTAGGATCTCTGTTCCTCGTACTTGAAAGATAGTTTAAATGTTTTAAAATTATAAAAATATTTTTTTTAAAAAAGTAAGTAGGATCTATGTTCTGATACTTGAAAGATAGTTTAAATGTTTTAAAATTATAAAAATAATTTTTTACAAAACTAAGTAGGATCTCTGTTTCTGATAGTTGATTGATAGCTTAAATGTTTTGAAATTCTAAGACTAATTTTTTAAGAAACATAAGTAGGATCTCTGTTCCTCGTACTTGAAAGATAGTTTAAATGTTTTAAAATTATAAAAATAATTTTTTTAAAAAAGTAAGTAGGATCTCTGTTCTGATACTTGAAAGATAGTTTAAATGTTTTAAAATTATAAAAATAATTTTATTACAAAACTAAGTAGGATCTCTGTTTCTGATAGTTGAATGATTGCTTAAATGTTTTGAAATTCTAAGACTAATTTTTTAAGAAAAGTAAGTAGGATCTCTATTCCTCGTACTTGAAAGATAGTTTAAATGTTTTAAAATTATAAAAATAATTTTTTTAAAAAAGTAAGTAGGATCTTGTTCTGATTCTTGAAAGATAGTTTTTTAAATGTTTTAAAATTATAAAATAATTTTATTTCAAAACTAAGTAGGATCTCTGTTTCTGATAGTTGATTGATAGCTTAAATGTTTTGAAATTCTAAGACTAATTTTTTAAGAAAAGTAAGTAGGATCTCTTATCCTCTTACTTGAAAGATAGTTTAAATGTTTTAAAATTATAAAAATAATTTTATTAGAAAACTAAGTAGGATCTCTGTTTCTGATAGTTGATTGATAGCTTAAATGTTTTGAAATTCTAAAGACTAATTTTTTAGAAAAGTAAGTAGGATCTCTGTTCCTCGTACTTGAAAGATAGTTTAAATGTTTTAAAATTATAAAAATAATTTTTTTAAAAAAGTAAGTAGGATCTCTGTTCTGATACTTGAAAGATAGTTTAATGTTTTAAAATTATAAAAATAATTTTTTACAAAACTAAGTAGGATCTCTGTTTCTGATAGTTGATTGATAGCTTAAATGTTTTGAAATTCTAAGACTAATTTTTTAAGAAAAAGTAAGTAGGATCTCTGTTCCTCGTACTTGAAAGATAGTTTAAATGTTTTAAAATTATAAAAATAATTTTTATTTAAAACTAAGTAGGATCTCTGTTTCTGATAGTTGATTGATAGCTTAAATGTTTTGAAATTCTAAGACTAATTTTTTTAAGAAAAGTAAGTAGGATCTCTGTTCCTCGTACTTGAAAGATAGTTTAAATGTTTTAAAATTATAAAAATAATTTTTTAAAAAAAGTAAGTAGGATCTATGTTCTGATACTTGAAAGATAGTTTAAATGTTTTAAAATTATAAAAATAATTTTATTACAAAACTAAGTAGGATCTCTGTTTCTGATAGTTGATTGATAGCTTAAATGTTTTGAAATTCTAAGACTAATTTTTTAAGAAAATAAGTAGGATCTCTGTTCCTCGTACTTGAAAGATAGTTTAAATGTTTTAAAATTAAAAATAATTTTTTTTAAAAAGTAAGTAGGATCTCTGTTCTGATACTTGAAAGATAGTTTAAATGTTTTAAAATTATAAAAATAATTTTATTACAAAACTAAGTAGGATCTCTGTTTCTGATAGTTGATTGATAGCTTAAATGTTTTGAAATTCTAAGACTAATTTTTTAAGAAAAGTAAGTAGGATCTCTATCCTCGTACTTGAAAGATAGTTTAAATGTTTTAAAATTATAAAAATAATTTTTTAAAAAAGTAAGTAGGATCTCTGTTCCTGATACTTGAAAGATAGTTTAAATGTTTTAAAATTATAAAAATAATTTTATTTCAAAACTAAGTAGGATCTCTGTTTCTGATAGTTGATTGATAGCTTAAATGTTTTGAAATTCTAAGACTATTTTTTTAAGAAAAGTAAGTAGGATCTCTTATCCTCGTACTTGAAAGATAGTTTAAATGTTTTAAAATTATAAAAATAATTTTTTAAAAAAAGTAAGTAGGATCTATGTTCTGATACTTGAAAGATAGTTTAAATGTTTTAAAATTATAAGACTAATTTTTTAAGAAAAGTAAGTAGGATCTCTGTTCCTCGTACTTGAAAGATAGTTTAAATGTTTTAAAATTATAAAAATAATTTTTTAAAAAAGTAAGTAGGATCTATGTTCTGATACTTGAAAGATAGTTTAAATGTTTTAAAATTATAAAAATAATTTTATTACAAAACTAAGTAGGATCTCTGTTTCTGATAGTTGATTGATAGCTTAAATGTTTTGAAATTCTAAGACTAATTTTTTAAGAAAGTAAGTAGGATCTTTGTTCCTCGTACTTGAAAGATAGTTTAAATGTTTTAAAATTATAAAAATAATTTTTTTAAAAAAGTAAGTAGGATCTCTGTTCTGATACTTGAAAGATAGTTTAAATGTTTTAAAATTATAAAAATAATTTTTTACAAAACTAAGTAGGATCTCTGTTTCTGATAGTTGATTGATAGCTTAAATGTTTTGAAATTCTAAGACTAATTTTTAAGAAAAGTAAGTAGGATCTCTATTCCTCGTACTTGAAAGATAGTTTAAATGTTTTAAAATTATAAAAATAATTTTTTAAAAAAGTAAGTAGGATCTCTGTTTCTGATACTTGAAAGATAGTTTAAATGTTTTAAAATTATAAAAATAATTTTATTTCAAAACTAAGTAGGATCTATGTTTCTGATAGTTGATTGATAGCTTAAATGTTTTGAAATTCTAAGACTAATTTTTTTAAAAAAGTAAGTAGGATCTCTTATTCCTCTTTCTTGAAAGATAGTTTAAATGTTTTAAAATTATAAAAATAATTTTATTAGAAAACTAAGTAGGATCTCTGTTTCTGATAGTTGATTGATAGCTTAAATGTTTTGAAATTCTAAGACTAATTTTTTAAGAAAAGTAAGTAGGATCTCTGTTCCTCGTACTTGAAAGATAGTTTAAATGTTTTAAAATTATAAAAATAATTTTTTTAAAAAGTAAGTAGGATCTATGTTCTGATACTTGAAAGATAGTTTAAATGTTTTAAAATTATAAAAATAATTTTATTACAAAACTAAGTAGGATCTCTGTTTCTGATAGTTGATTGATAGCTTAAATGTTTTGAAATTCTAAGACTAATTTTTTAAGAAAAGTAAGTAGGATCTCTGTTCCTCGTACTTGAAAGATAGTTTAAATGTTTTAAAATTATAAAAATAATTTTTTAAAAAAAGTAAGTAGGATCTCTGTTCTGATACTTGAAAGATAGTTTAAATGTTTTAAAATTATAAAAATAATTTTATTACAAAACTAAGTAGGATCTCTGTTTCTGATAGTTGATTGATAGCTTAAATGTTTTGAAATTCTAAGACTAATTTTTTAAGAAAAGTAAGTAGGATCTCTATTCCTCGTACTTGAAAGATAGTTTAAATGTTTTAAAATTATAAAAATAATTTTTTAAAAAAGTAAGTAGGATCTCTGTTCTGATACTTGAAAGATAGTTTAAATGTTTTAAAATTATAAAAATAATTTTATTTCAAAACTAAGTAGGATCTCTTTTTCTGATAGTTGATGATAGCTTAAATGTTTTGAAATTCTAAGACTAATTTTTTAGAAAAGTAAGTAGGATCTCTTATCTCGTACTTGAAAGATAGTTTAAATGTTTTAAAATTATAAAAATAATTTTTTAAAAAAGTAAGTAGGATCTATGTTCTGATACTTGAAAGATAGTTTAAATGTTTTAAAATTATAAAAATAATTTCATTACAAAACTAAGTAGGATCTCTGTTTCTGATAGTTGATTGATAGCTTAAATGTTTTGAAATTCTAAGACTAATTTTTTAAGAAAGTAAGTAGGATCTCTGTTCCTCGTACTTGAAAGATAGTTTAAATGTTTTAAAATTATAAAAATAATTTTTTTAAAAAAAGTAAGTAGGATCTCTGTTCTGATACTTGAAAGATAGTTTAAATGTTTTAAAATTATAAAAATAATTTTTTACAAAACTAAGTAGGATCTCTGTTTCTGATAGTTGATTGATAGCTTAAATGTTTTGAAATTCTAAGACTAATTTTTTAAGAAAGTAAGTAGGATCTCTATTCTCGTACTTGAAAGATAGTTTAAATGTTTTAAAATTATAAAAAAAATATTTTATTAGAAAACTTAAGTAGGATCTCTGTTTCTGATAATGATTGATAGCTTAAATGTTTGAAATTTAAAGACTAATTTTTTAAGAAAAGTAAGTAGGATCTCTGTTCTCGTACTTGAAAGATAGTTTAAATGTTTTAAAATTATAAAAATATTTTTTTTAAAAAAGTAAGTAGGATCTATGTTCTGATACTTGAAAGATAGTTTAAATGTTTTAAAATTATAAAAATAATTTTATTACAAAACTAAGTAGGATCTCTGTTTCTGATAGTTGATTGATAGCTTAAATGTTTTGAAATTCTAAGACTAATTTTTTAAGAAACATAAGTAGGATCTCTGTTCCTCGTACTTGAAAGATAGTTTAAATGTTTTAAAATTATAAAAATAATTTTTTTAAAAAAAGTAAGTAGGATCTCTGTTCTGATACTTGAAAGATAGTTTAAATGTTTTAAAATTATAAAAATAATTTTATTACAAAACTAAGTAGGATCTCTGTTTCTGATAGTTGATTGATAGCTTAAATGTTTTGAAATTCTAAGACTAATTTTTAAGAAAAGTAAGTAGGATCTCTGTTCCTCGTACTTGAAAGATAGTTTAAATGTTTTAAAATTATAAAAATAATTTTTAAAAAAAGTAAGTAGGATCTCTGTTTCTGATACTTGAAAGATAGTTTAAATGTTTTAAAATTATAAAAATAATTTTATTCAAAACTAAGTAGGATCTATGTTTCTGATAGTTGATTGATAGCTTAAATGTTTTGAAATTCTAAGACTAATTTTTTAAGAAAAGTAAGTAGGATCTCTTTCCTCGTACTTGAAAGATAGTTTAAATGTTTTAAAATTATAAAAATAATTTTTTTAAAAAAAAAAGTAAGTAGGATCTATGTTCTGATACTTGAAAGATAGTTTAAATGTTTTAAAATTATAAAAATAATTTCATTACAAAACTAAGTAGGATCTCTGTTTCTGATAGTTGATTGATAGCTTAAATGTTTTGAAATTCTAAGACTAATTTTTTTAAGAAACATAAGTAGGATCTCTGTTCCTCGTACTTGAAAGATAGTTTAAATGTTTTAAAATTATAAAAATAATTTTTTTAAAAAAGTAAGTAGGATCTCTGTTCTGATACTTGAAAGATAGTTTAAATGTTTTAAAATTATAAAAATAATTTTATTACAAAACTAAGTAGGATCTCTGTTTCTGATAGTTGATTGATAGCTTAAATGTTTTGAAATTCTAAGACTAATTTTTTAGAAAAGTAAGTAGGATCTTATCCTCGTACTTGAAAGATAGTTTAAATGTTTTAAAATTATAAAAATAATTTTTTTAAAAAAGTAAGTAGGATCTCTGTTCTGATACTTGAAAGATAGTTTAAATGTTTTAAAATTATAAAAATAATTTTATTTCAAAACTAAGTAGGATCTCTGTTTCTGATAGTTGATTGATAGCTTAAATGTTTTGAAATTCTAAGACTAATTTTTTTAGAAAAGTAAGTAGGATCTCTTATCTCTTTCTTGAAAGATAGTTTAAATGTTTTAAAATTATAAAAATAATTTTATTAGAAAACTAAGTAGGATCTCTGTTTCTGATAGTTGATTGATAGCTTAAATGTTTTGAAATTCTAAGACTAATTTTTTAGAAAAGTAAGTAGGATCTCTGTTCCTCGTACTTGAAAGATAGTTTAAATGTTTTAAAATTATAAAAATAATTTTTTTAAAAAAAGTAAGTAGGATCTCTGTTTGATACTTGAAAGATAGTTTAAATGTTTTAAAATTATAAAAATAATTTTATTACAAAACTAAGTAGGATCTCTGTTTCTGATAGTTGATTGATAGCTTAAATGTTTTGAAATTCTAAGACTAATTTTTTAAGAAAAGTAAGTAGGATCTCTTATCCTCGTACTTGAAAGATAGTTTAAATGTTTTAAAATTATAAAAATAATTTTTTAAAAAAAGTAAGTAGGATCTCTGTTCTGATACTTGAAAGATAGTTTAAATGTTTTAAAATTATAAAAATAATTTTATTACAAAACTAAGTAGGATCTCTGTTTCTGATAGTTGATTGATAGCTAAATGTTTTGAAATTCTAAGACTATTTTTTTAAGAAACAAGTAGGATCTCTGTTCCTCGTACTTGAAAGATAGTTTAAATGTTTTAAAATTATAAAAATAATTTTTTATAAAAATAAGTAGGATCTCTGTTTTTGATAGTTGAAAGATAGTTTAAATGTTTTAAAATTATAAAAATAATTTTTTAAAAAAAAGTAAGTAGGATCTCTGTTCTGATACTTGAAAGATAGTTTAAATGTTTTAAAATTATAAAAATAATTTTATTACAAAACTAAGTAGGATCTCTGTTTCTGATAGTTGATTGATAGCTTAAATGTTTTGAAATTCTAAGACTAATTTTTAAGAAAAGTAAGTAGGATCTCTTTCCTCGTACTTGAAAGATAGTTTAAATGTTTTTAAAATTATAAAAAATGATTTTTAAAAAAGTAAGTAGGATCTATGTTCTGATACTTGAAAGATAGTTTAAATGTTTTAAAATTATAAAAATAATTTCATTACAAAACTAAGTAGGATCTCTGTTTCTGATAGTTGATTGATAGCTTAAATGTTTTGAAATTCTAAGACTAATTTTTTAAGAAAAGTAAGTAGGATCTCTTATCCTCGTACTTGAAAGATAGTTTAAATGTTTTAAAATTATAAAAATAATTTTTTAAAAAAGTAAGTAGGATCTATGTTCTGATACTTGAAAGATAGTTTAAATGTTTTAAAATTATAAAAATAATTTTATTACAAAACTAAGTAGGATCTCTGTTTCTGATAGTTGATTGATAGCTTAAATGTTTTGAAATTCTAAGACTAATTTTTTAAGAAAATAAGTAGGATCTCTGTTCCTCGTACTTGAAAGATAGTTTAAATGTTTTAAAATTATAAAAATAATTTTTTAAAAAAGTAAGTAGGATCTCTGTTTCTGATACTTGAAAGATAGTTTAAATGTTTTAAAATTATAAAAATAATTTTATTACAAAACTAAGTAGGATCTCTGTTTCTGATAGTTGATTGATAGCTTAAATGTTTTGAAATTCTAAGACTAATTTTTTAAGAAAAAGTAAGTAGGATCTCTGTTCTGATACTTGAAAGATAGTTTAAATGTTTTAAAATTATAAAAATAATTTTATTACAAAACTAAGTAGGATCTCTGTTTCTGATAGTTGATTGATAGCTTAAATGTTTTGAAATTTTAAGACTAATTTTTTAAGAAAAGTAAGTAGGATCTCTGTTCCTCGTACTTGAAAGATAGTTTAAATGTTTTAAAATTATAAAAATAATTTTTAAAAAAAGTAAGTAGGATCTCTGTTTTGATACTTGAAAGATAGTTTAAATGTTTTAAAATTATAAAAATAATTTTATTACAAAACTAAGTAGGATCTCTGTTTCTGATAGTTGATTGATAGCTTAAATGTTTTGAAATTCTAAGACTAATTTTTTAAGAAAAGTAAGTAGGATCTCTTATCCTCGTACTTGAAAGATAGTTTAAATGTTTTAAAATTATAAAAATAATTTTTTAAAAAGTAAGTAGGATCTCTATGTTCTGATACTTGAAAGATAGTTTAAATGTTTTAAAATTATAAAAATAATTTTATTACAAACTAAGTAGGATCTCTGTTTCTGATAGTTGATTGATAGCTTAAATGTTTTGAAATTCTAAGACTAATTTTTTAAAAAGTAAGTAGGATCTCTGTTCCTCGTACTTGAAAGATAGTTTAAATGTTTTAAAATTATAAAAATAATTTTTTTAAAAAATAAGTAGGATCTCTGTTCTGATACTTGAAAGATAGTTTAAATGTTTTAAAATTATAAAAATAATTTTATTACAAAACTAAGTAGGATCTCTGTTTCTGATAGTTGATTGATAGCTTAAATGTTTTGAAATTCTAAGACTAATTTTTTAAGAAAAGTAAGTAGGATCTCTGTTCCTCGTACTTGAAAGATAGTTTAAATGTTTTAAAATTATAAAAATAATTTTTTAAAAAAAGTAAGTAGGATCTCTGTTCTCTTTCTTGAAAGATAGTTTAAATGTTTTAAAATTATAAAAATAATTTTTTTCAAAACTAAGTAGGATCTATGTTTCTGATAGTTGATTGACAGCTTAAATGTTTTGAAATTCTAGACTAATTTTTTTAGAAAAGTAAGTAGGATCTCTTATCCTCTTTCTTGAAAGATAGTTTAAATGTTTTAAAATTATAAAAATAATTTTATTAGAAAACTAAGTAGGATCTCTGTTTCTGATAGTTGATTGATAGCTTAAATGTTTTGAAATTCTAAGACTAATTTTTTAAGAAAAGTAAGTAGGATCTCTGTTCCTCGTACTTGAAAGATAGTTTAAATGTTTTAAAATTATAAAAATAATTTTTTTAAAAAAGTAAGTAGGATCTCTGTTCTGATACTTGAAAGATAGTTTAAATGTTTTAAAATTATAAAAATAATTTTATTACAAAACTAAGTAGGATCTCTGTTTCTGATAGTTGATTGATAGCTTAAATGTTTTGAAATTCTAAGACTAATTTTTTAGAAAAGTAAGTAGGATCTCTTATCCTCGTACTTGAAAGATAGTTTAAATGTTTTAAAATTATAAAAATAATTTTTTTAAAAAAAGTAAGTAGGATCTCTGTTCTGATACTTGAAAGATAGTTTAAATGTTTTAAAATTATAAAAATAATTTTATTACAAAACTAAGTAGGATCTCTGTTTCTGATAGTTGATTGATAGCTTAAATGTTTTGAAATTATAAGACTAATTTTTTAAGAAAGTAAGTAGGATCTCTATTTCTCGTACTTGAAAGATAGTTTAAATGTTTTAAAATTATAAAAATAATTTTTTAAAAAAAGTAAGTAGGATCTTTTTCTCTGTTCCTCCTTTGAAAGATAGTTTAAATGTTTTAAAATTATAAAAATAATTTTATTTCAAACTAAGTAGGATCTCTGTTTCTGATAGTTGATTGATAGCTAAATGTTTTGAAATTCTAAGACTAATTTTTTTAAAAAAGTAAGTAGGATCTCTTATCCTCTTTCTTGAAAGATAGTTTAAATGTTTTAAAATTATAAAAATAATTTTATTAGAAAACTAAGTAGGATCTCTGTTTCTGATAGTTGATTGATAGCTTAAATGTTTTGAAATTCTAAGACTAATTTTTTAGAAAAGTAAGTAGGATCTCTGTTCCTCGTACTTGAAAGATAGTTTAAATGTTTTAAAATTATAAAATAATTTTTTAAAAAAGTAAGTAGGATCTCTGTTCTGATACTTGAAAGATAGTTTAAATGTTTTAAAATTATAAAAATAATTTTATTACAAAACTAAGTAGGATCTCTGTTTCTGATAGTTGATTGATAGCTTAAATGTTTTGAAATTCTAAGACTAATTTTTTAGAAAAGTAAGTAGGATCTCTTTTCCTCGTACTTGAAAGATAGTTTAAATGTTTTTAAATTATAAAATAATTTTTTAAAAAAGTAAGTAGGATCTCTGTTCTGATACTTGAAAGATAGTTTAAATGTTTTAAAATTATAAAAATAATTTTATTACAAAACTAAGTAGGATCTCTGTTTCTGATAGTTGATTGATAGCTTAAATGTTTTGAAATTCTTAGACTATTTTTTTAAGAAAAGTAAGTAGGATCTCTTATCCTCGTACTTGAAAGATAGTTTAAATGTTTTAAAATTATAAAAATAATTTTTTAAAAAAGTAAGTAGGATCTCTGTTCTGATACTTGAAAGATAGTTTAAATGTTTTAAAATTATAAAAATAATTTATTACAAAACTAAGTAGGATCTCTGTTTCTGATAGTTGATTGATAGCTTAAATGTTTTGAAATTCTAAGACTAATTTTTTAAGAAAAGTAAGTAGGATCTCTATTCCTCGTACTTGAAAGATAGTTTAAATGTTTTAAAATTATAAAAATAATTTTTTTAAAAAAGTAAGTAGGATCTCTGTTCCTGATACTTGAAAGATAGTTTAAATGTTTTAAAATTATAAAA
>CM055355.1:136211-155045 GCA_029228515.1 Populus alba x Populus x berolinensis | reverse complement strand
CTCCGACTTCGATTCCCCGGTTGCCGAAATTCAGTTGCCTTTGAATTTCGGGTGATCCCTCTTGAGCATGTATGCTTCTGCTACTTGTTCCACATCAGACTTCTTCCGCAAACGGCGAAACGCTTTGACTCGGTGAGTTTCGCGGCATTCCGACTTCGATTCCCCGGTTGCCGAAATTCAGTTGCCTTTGAATTTCGGTGATCCCTCTTGAGCATGTATGCTTCTGCTACTTGTTCCACATCAGACTTCTTCCGCAAACGGCGAAACGCTTTGACTCGGTGAGTTTCGCGGCATTCCGACTTCGATTCCCCGGTTGCCGAAATTCAGTTGCCTTTGAATTTCGGGTGATCCCTCTTGAGCATGTATGCTTCTGCTACTTGTTCCACATCAGACTTCTTCCAAACGGCGAAACGCTTTGACTCGGTGAGTTTCGCGGCATTCCGACTTCGATTCCCGGTTGCCGAAATTCAGTTGCCTTTGAATTTCGGGTGATCCCTCTTGAGCATGTATGCTTCTGCTACTTGTTCCACATCAGACTTCTTCCGCAAACGGCGAAACGCTTTGACTCGGTGAGTTTCGCGCATTCCGACTTCGATTCCCCGGTTGCCGAAATTCAGTTGCCTTTGAATTTCGGGTGATCCCTCTTGAGCATGTATGCTTCTGCTACTTGTTCCACATCAGACTTCTTCCGCAAACGGCGAAACGCTTTGACTCGGTGAGTTTCGCGGCATTCCGACTTCGATTCCCCGGTTGCCGAAATTCAGTTGCCTTTGAATTTCGGGTGATCCCTCTTGAGCATGTATGCTTCTGCTACTTGTTCCACATCAGACTTCTTCGCAAACGCGAAACGCTTTGACTCGGTGAGTTTCGCGGCATTCCGACTTCGATTCCCCGGTTGCCGAAATTCAGTTGCCTTTGAATTTCGGGTGATCCCTCTTGAGCATGTATGCTTCTGCTACTTGTTCCACATCAGACTGCTCTTCCACAAAACGAAACAGACTTCTTCAGCAACGGTGAAACGCTTTGACTCGGTGAGTTTCGCGCATTCCGACTTCGATTCCCCGGTTGCCGAAATTCAGTTGCCTTTGAATTTCGGGTGATCCCTCTTGAGCATGTATGCTTCTGCTACTTGTTCCACATCAGACTTCTTCCGCAAACGGCGAAACGCTTTGACTCGGTGAGTTTCGCGGCATTCCGACTTCGATTCCCCGGTTGCCGAAATTCAGTTGCCTTTGAATTTCGGGTGATCCCTCTTGAGCATGTATGCTTCTGCTACTTGTTCCAAATCAGACTTCTTCCGCAAATGGCGAAATGCTTTGACTCGGTGAGTTTCGCGGCATTCCGACTTTGATTCCCTGGTTTCCGAAATTCAGTTGCCTTTGAATTTCGGGTGATCCCTCTTGAGCATGTATTGTTGTGCTACTTGTTCCACATCAGACTTCTTCCGCAAACGGCGAAACGCTTTTACTTGGTGAGTTTCGCGGCATTCCGACTTAGATTCCGCTGTTCCCGAAATTCATTTGCGTTGGAATTTCGGGTGATCCCTCTTGAGCATATATGCTTCTGCGACTTGTTCAACATCAGACTTCTTCCGCAAACGGCGAAACGCTTTGAGTCCTTGAGTTCGCGGCATTCCGACTTCGATTCCCCGGTTGCCGAAATTCAGTTGGCTTTGAATTTCGGGTCATCCCTCTTGAGCATGTATGCTTCTGCGACTTGTTGCACATCAGACTTATTCCGCAAATGCCGAAACGCTTTGACTCGGTGAGTTTCGCGGCATTCCGACTTCGATTCCCGGTTGCCGAAATTCAGTTGCCTTTGAATTTCGGGTGATCCCTCTTGAGCATGTATGCTTCTGCTACTTGTCCACTTGAGACTTCTTCCGCAAACAGCGAAACGCTTTGACTCGGTGAGTTTCGCGGCATTCCGACTTCGATTCCCAGGTTGCCGAAATTCAGTTGTCATTGAATTTTGGGTGATCCCTCTTGAGCATGTATGCTTCTGCTACTTGTTCCTACCTTGTTCCACATCAGACTTCTTCCGCAAACGGCGAAACGCTTTGACTCGGTGAGTTTCGCGGCATTCCGACTTCGATTCCCGGTTGCCGAAATTCAGTTGCCTTTGAATTTCGGGTGATCCCTCTTGAGCATGTATGCTTCTGCTACTTGTTCCACATCAGACTTCTTCCGCAAACGGCGAAACGCTTTGACTCGGTGAGTTTCGCGGCATTCCGACTTCGATTCCCCGGTTGCCGAAATTCCATTTGCCTTTGGATTTCGAGATGTGATCCCTCTTGAGCATGTATGCTTCTGCTACTTGTTCTAAATTAGACTACTTCCGCCAAATGGCGTCACGCTTGGATTTTGAGCTCGGTGGAGTTCTCGCGGCATTCGGACTTCGATGCCTCCGGTTGCCGAAATTTATTTGCCTATTGAATTACGGGTGATCCCTCTTGAGCATGAATGCTTCTGCTACTTGTTCCACATCACTTGTTTACATCAGTACTTCTTCCGCAAACAGGGAGGAACGCTTTTGACTCGGTGAAGTTCGCGTGCATTCCGCCTTCAAGATTCCCAGTTTGCCGAAATTCAGTTGCCTTTGGATTTCGGGTGATCCCTCTTGAGCATCGTATGCTATATATACTTCGTTCGACATCCAGACTTCTTCCTCAAACGGCGAAACGCTTTGCGATGGTGAGTTTCGACGGCCATTCCGACTTCGATGCCGGGTTGCCGACAATTCAGTTGCCTTGGAATTTTTCGGGTGACCCCTCTTGAGCATGTATTCTTCTTCTACTTGTTCTACATCAGGACTTCCTTCCTGCACAAACAGGGGAGGAAACGTTTGGTCTCGGTGAGTTTCGCCGGCTCATTCCGACTTTGATTGCCCCGGGTGGCGAAATTCAGTCTGCCTTTCAATTTCGGGCGAACCCTATTGAGCATGTATTGCTTCTGTACTTGTTCCTATCACTTGTTCTAAATTCGACTTCCTCCGCAAATTGGGGGAAACGCTTTGACTCGCGTGAGTTTCGCGGCATTCCGACTTCGAGTGCTCCGGTTGCTGAAATTCAGTTGGCCTTTGCATTTCGGTGGTGATCCCTCTTAAGCAGGTATGCTTCTTTCTACTTGTTCTTTCATCAGACTTCTTCCGCAAACGGGGAAACGCTTTTACTCGGTGAGTTTCGCGGCCATTTCGACTTCGATTCCCCGGTTGCCGAAATTTAGTTGCCTTTGCATTTCGGGTGACTCCTCTTGAGCATCTATGCTTCTGCTACTTGTTCCACATCAGCTGCTTGTTCCACATCAGACTTTCTTCCGCTAACGGGGAAACACATTTGACTCGGTGAATTTCGCGGCCCTTTCGACTTCGTTTCCTCGTTTACCGAAATTCACGTTGCCCTTGGATTTTCGGGTGATCCCTATTGAGCATGTAAGCTTCTGAATACTTGTTCTACATCAGACTTCTTCCGCAAACGGCGAAACGTCTTTGACCTCAGGTGAGTTTCGCGGCATTCCGACTTCGATTCCCCGTTTACCGAAAATCAGTTGCCGTTGGATTTCGGGTGATCCCTCTTGAGCATGTATCGCTTCTGCTACATTGTTTTACCTCAGACTTCTTCCGCAAACGGGGAAACGCTTTGACTCTGTGTGTTTCGCGGCATTTCGACTTCGATTCCCCGTTTGCCGAAAAATCAGGTTTGTTTACCTTTGGATTTCGGGTGTTTCCCTCTTGAACATGTATGCTATTCTGCTATTGTTCTACATCAGACTTACTTCCGTAAATGGGGAACACGCTTTGACTCGGTGGACGTTTCGCGGACATTCCGACTAGTCGATTCCGACCGTTTGCGCCGAAAATCAGTATAGGCCTTTGAATTTCGGGTGATCCCTCATTGAGCATGTATGCTTACTGCTACTTGTTTCACTTCAACACTTCCTTCCGCAAACATCGAATCGCTTTGACGTCGGTGAGTATTTCGCGCGCATTCCGCCTTCGATGCCCCCATTGAGGAAAAAATATTAGAGTTCAGTTGCCTTTGAACTTGCCTGGTGATCCTCTTGAGCATGTATGCTGTCTACTACTTGTTATAACATTAGACTTCCTTCCGCAAACGGTGGAAACGCTTTCGACTCGCGGAGTTTCGGCGGCATACCGACTTCGATTCCCCGGTTGCCGAAATTCAGTTGCCTTTGAAGTCGGGTGATCCCTCTTGACCATGTATGCTTCTGCTACTTGTTCCGCATCAGACTACATCATACTTCTTCTAAAAGGCGAAACGCTTTGACTCGGTGAGTTTCGCGGGATTCCGACTTCGATGCCCGGTTGCCGAAAATCAGTTGCCTTTGAATTTCGGGTGATCCCTCTTGAGCATGTATGCTTCTACTACTTGTTACACATCACACTTCTTTCGCAAACGGCGAAACGCTTTGACTCGTTGAGTTTCGCGGCATTCCGACTTCGCTGCCCCGGTTGCCGAAATTCAGTTGCCTTTGAATTTCGGGTGATCCCTCTTGAGCATGTATGCTTTCTGCTACTTGTTCCACATCAGACTTCTTCCGCAAACGGCGAAACGCTTTTGACTCGGTGATTTTAGCGGCATTCCCGCTTCGATTCCCCGGTTGCCGAAATTCAGTTGCCTTTGAATTTGGGTGATCCCTCTTGAGCATGTATGCTTCTGCTACTTGTTCTACATCAGACTTCTTCCGCAAACGGCGAAATGCTTTGACTCGGTGAGTTTCGCGGCATTCCGACTTCGATGCCCGCCTTGCCGAAATTCAGTTCGTTTGAATTTCCGGTGATCCCTCTTGAGCATGTAAGCTTCTGCTACTTGTTCTACATCACTCCACATCAGACTTCTTCCGCAAACGGCGAAACGCTTTGACTCGGTGAGTTTCGCGGCATTCCGACTTCGATTCCCCGTTTGCCGAAATTCAGTTGCCTTTGAATTTCGGGTGATCCCTCTTCAGCATGTATGCTTCTGCTACTTGCTCTACATCACACTTCTTCTGCAAACAGGGAAACGCTTTGACTCGGAGAGTTTCAAGGGATTCCGACTTCGATGCCCCGGTTGCCGAAATTCAGTTGCCTTTGTATTTCGGGTGATCCCTCTTGAGCATGTATGCTTCTGCTACTTGTTCTACATCACACTTCTTCCGCAAAGGCCGAAACGCTTGTGACTCGGTGAGTTTCGCGGCATTCCGACTTCGATGCCCCAGTTGCCGAAATTCAGTTGCCTTTGAATTTCGGGTGATCCCTCTTGAGCATGTATGCTTCTGCTACTTGTTCCACATCCCACTTCTCCGCAAACGGCGAAACGCTTTGACTCGGTGAGTTTCGCGGCATTCCGACTTCGTTTCCCCAGTTGCCGAAATTCAGTTGCCTTTGAATTTCGGGTGATCCCTCTTGAACATGTATGCTTCTGCTACTTGTTCCACATCACACTTCTTCCGCAAATGGCGAAACGCTTTGACTCGGTTAGTTTCGCGGCATTCCGACTTCGATGCCCCGGTTGCCGAAATTCAGTTGCCTTTGAATTTCGGGTGATCCCTCTTGTATGCTTCTGCTAATTGTTATTGTTCCACATCAGACTTCTTCCGCAAACGGGGGAAACGCTTTGACTCGGTGAGTTTCCCGGCATTCCTAATTCGATTCCCCGGTTGCCGATACTCAGTTGCCTTTGAATTTCTGGTGATCCCTCTTGAGCATGTATGCTTCTGCTACTTGTTCCGCATCAGACACATCATACTTCTTCCGCAAACTGCGAAACGCTTTGACTCGGTGATATTCGCGGCATTCCGACTTCGATGCCCCGGTTGCCGAAATTCAGTTGCCTTTGAATTTCGGGTGATCCCTCTTGAGCATGTATGCTTCTGCTACTTGTTCTACATCACACTTCTTCCGCCAAATGGCGAAACGCTTTGACTTTGTGAGTTTCGCTGCATTCCGACTTCGATGCCCCGGTTGCCGAAATTCAGTTGCCTTTGAATTTCGGGTGATCCCTCTTGAGCATGTATGCTTCTGCTACTTGTTCTACATCAGACTACCTCCGCAAACAGCGAAACGCTTTGACTCGGTTAGTTTCACGGCATTCCGACTTCGATTCCCCGGTTGCCGAAATTCAGTTGCCTTTGAATTTCGGGTGATCCCTCTTGAGCATGTATGCTTCTGCTACTTGTTCTACATCAAACTTCATTCCGCAAACGGCGAAAAGCTTTGACTCGGTGAGTTTCGCGGCATTCCGACTTCGATTCCCCGGTTGCCGAAATTTAGTTGCCTTGAATTTCGGGTGATCCTCTTGAGCATGTATGCTTCTGCTACTTGTTCTTGTTCCACATCACACTTCCTTCGCAAACAACGAAACGCGTTGACTCGGTGCGTTTCGCGGCATTCCGACTGCGATGCACTTTGCCGAAAATCAGTTGCCTTTGAATTTCGGGTGATCCCTCTTGAGCATGTATGCTTCTGCTACTTGTTTACATCATACTTCTTCCGCAAACGGCGAAACGCTTTGACTCGGTGCTTCGCGGCATTCTGACATCGATGCCCCCGTTGCCGAAAATCAGTTGCCTTTGAATTTCGGGTGATCCCCCTTGAGCATGTATGCTTCTGCTACTTGTTCTACATCTGACTTCCTTCCGCAAACAACGAAACGCTTTGACTCGGTGAGTTTCGCGCATTCCGACTTCGATTCCCGGTTGCCGAAATTCAGTTGCCTTTGAATTTCGGGTGATCCCTCTTGAGCATGTATGCTTCTGCAACTTGTTCTACATCAGAGCTTGTTCTACACCGCAAACGGCGAAACGCTATGACTCGGTGAATTTCGCGGCATTCCGACTTTCGATTCCCCGGTTCCGAAATTCAGTTGCCTTTGAAATTTCGGGTGACCCCTCTTGAGCATGTATGCTTCTGTACTTGTTCAGCTACTTGTTCTACATCAGACTTCTTCCGCAAACAACGAAACGCTTTGACTCGGTGAGTTTCGCGGCATTCCGACTTCGATTCCCCGGTTTGCCGAAATTCAGTTGCCTTTGAATTTCGGGGGATCCCTCTTGAGCATGTATGCTTCTGCTACTTGTTCTACATCACACTTCTTCCGCAAACGGCGAAACACTTTCAATCGGTGAATTTCACGGCATTCCGACTTCGATTCCCCATTTTCTGAAATTCAGTTGCCTTTGAATTTTGGGTGATCCTTTTTGAGCATGTATGCTTCTGCTACTTGTTCTACATCAGACTTCTTCCGCAAACGGTGAAACGCTTTGACTCGGTGAGTTTCGTGACATTCCGACTTCGATTCCCCGGTTGCCGAAATTCAGTTGCCTTTGCATTTCGGGTGACCCCTCTTGAGCATGTATGCTTCTGCTACTTGTTCTACATTAGACGTCATTCGCAAACGGGGTAACGCTTTGACTCGGTGGATTTCGCGGCATTCCGACTTCGATTCCCCGGTTGCCAAAATTCAGTTGCCTTTGAATTTCGGGTGATCCCTCTTGAGCATGTATGCTTCTGCTACATGTTCTACATCAGACTTCTTCCGCAAACGGTGAAATGTTTTGACTCGATGAGTTTCGCGGCATTCTGTCCTTGATTCCCCGGTTTCCGAAATGCAGTTGCCTTTGAATTTCAGGTGATCCCTCTAAAGCATGTATGCTTCTGCTACTTGTTCTACGTCAGACTTCTTCCGCAAACCGCGAAACGCTTTGCCTCGGTGAGTTTCGCGGCATTGCGACTTCGATGCCCCGGTTGCAGAAATGCAGTTGCCTTTGAATTTCGGGTGATCCCTCTTGAGCATGTATGCTTCTGCTACTTGTTCTACATCATACTTCTTCGCAAACGGGGAAACGCTTTGACTCGGTGACTTTCGCGGCATTCCGACTTCGATTCCCCGGTTGCCGAAATTCAGTTGCCTTTGAAGTTCGGCTGATCCCTCTTGAGCATGTATGCTTCAGCTACTTGTTCTACATCAGACTTCTTCCGCAAACATCGAAACGCTTTGACTCGGTGAGTTTCGCGGCATTCCGACTTCGATTCCCGGTTGCAGAAATTCAGTTGCCTTTGAATTTCGGGTGATCCCTCTTGAGCATGTATGCTTCGGCTACTTGTTCTACATCAGACTTCTTCCGCAAACAGCGAAACGCTTTGACTCGGTGAATTTCGCGGCATTCCCACTTCGATTTCCCCGTTGGCCGAAATTTATTTGCCTTTGAATTTCGAGTGACCACTCGCAAAAACCCACAAACCCCTCCCAATTCTCTTGAGCATGTAAAGCTTCTGCTACTTGTTTTCAACATCAAACTTCTTCCGCAAACGGCGAAACGCTTTGACTCGGTGATTTTCGCAGCAAATGTCCCGACCTCGATTCACCCGGTTGGCCGAAATTCAGTTGCCCTTTGAATTTCGAGTGAAACCCCTCCTTGAGCATGTATGGCTTCTGCTACTTGTCTACACAACACTCTTCATCAGAGTTCTTCCACAAACGGCGAAACGCTTTGACTCTGGTGAGTTTCGCGCATTCCGGACTAACTTCGATTCCCCGGTTGCCCGAAATTCAGTTGCCTTTGAATTTCTGGTGATCCCTCTTGAGCATGTATGCTTCTGCTAACTTGTTCTACATCACACTTCTTCCGCAAACGGCGAAACGCTTTGACTCGGTGATTTTCGCAGCATTCCGACTTCCGATTCCCCGGTTAGCCGAAAGTTCAGTTGCCTTTGAATTTCGAGTGAGCCCTCTTGAGCATGTATCTTCTTCTATTTGTTCTGACAATCACACTTCCTTCCGCAAACCAGCGAAACGCTTTGACCTCGGTGAATTTCGCAATAGTCCGACTTCGGATTCCCATTTATGCCGAAAATCAGTTGCCTTTGATTTTCGATGATCCCTCTTGAGCATGTATGCTTCTGCTACTTGTTTCTCATCAGACTACTTGTTCTACATCATACTTCTTCCGCAAACGGCGAAACGCTTTGAACTCGGTGAGTTTCGCGGCATTCCGACTTCGATGCCCACCGTTGCCGAAATTCAGTTGCCTATGAAATTTCTGGTGATCCCTCTAGACCATGAAAGCTTCTGCTACTTGGTTCTACATGAGACTTCTTCCGCAAACGGTGAAAACGGCTTTGAACTCGGTGAATTTCGCGCATTCCGACTTCGGATTCCCCGGTTGCCGAAATCCAGTTGCCTTTGAATTTCGAGATGATCCCTCTTGAGCATGTATATTCTGCTACTTGTTCTACATCAGACTTCTTCATTAAGAAGCAAACGGCGAAACGCTTTGACTCGGTGATTGTTCGCGGCATTCCGACTCTCGAATTCCCCGTTTGTCGAAAATCATTTGCCTTTGAATTTCTAGTGATCCCTCTTGAGCATGTATGCTTCGGCTACTTGGGTTCTACATCAGACTTCCTTCCGCAAACGGGGTAAATCGCTTGACTCGGTGAGTTTTCGCGGCATTCCGACTTCGATTCCCCGGTTGCCGAAATTCAGTTGCCTTTGAATTTTCGGGTGAACCCTCTTGAGCATGTATGCTTCTTGCTACTTGTTCTACATCAGAACTTCTTTCCGCAAACGGGGAAACGCTTTGACTAGGTGATTTTCGCCGGCATTCCGACTTCGAATCCCCATTACGCCAAAATTCAGTTGCCGATGAATTTCTAGTGATCCCCTCTTGAGCATGTATGCTTCTGCTACTTGTTCTACATCACACTTCCTTCCGCAAACGGGGAAACGCTTTGACTCGGTAATTTCGCAGCATTCCGACTTCGATTCCCGTTTGCCTCGAAAATTAGTTTGCCTTGGAATTTCTGTGATTCCCATCTTGAGCATGTATGCTTCTGCTACTTGATCTACATCAGACTTCCTTTCCGCAAAGAAGCGAAACGGCTTTGACTCTATGATTCGCGCATTCCGAAACTTCGATTCCGACGGTTGCCGAAATTCAGTTGCCTTTGAAATTCGGAATATAAAAAAAAAAAAAAAAAAATAAAAAAAAAAATATATATTTTAGTGATCCCATCTTGAGCATGTATGCTTCTGCACTTTTTCTACATCAGACTTCCTTCCGCAAACAACGCAAACGCTTTGACTCGGTGAATTTCGCGGCAATTCCGACTTCGATTCCCCATTGGCGAAATTCAGTTGCCTTTGAATTTCGGGTGATCCCTCTTGAGCATGTTATATGCTTCTGCTACTTGTTCTATTCATCAGACTTCTTCCGCAAACACGAAACGCTTTGAACTCGGTTAGTTTCGCAGCATTCCGACTTCAGATGGCCCCGTTTGCCGAAATTCAGTTGCCCTTTGAAATTCGGGTGATCCCTCCTTGAGCATGTATACATTACTGCTAACTTGTTCTAACATCATAAATAAAAAAAGGAAAGAATTCCTTCCACAAACGGCGAAACCTTTGACTCGGTGAATTTCGCGGCATTTCCGACTTCGATTGCCCCGGTTGCCGAAATTCAGTTGCCTTTGAATTTCGGGTGATCCCTTCTTGAGCATGTATGCTTCTGCTACTTGTTCAAACATCACACTTCCTTCCGCAAACACGAAACGCTTTGACTCGTATGTTTCGCAGCTTTCCGACTTCGATCCCCGGTTGCCGAAAAGTTCAGTTTGCCTTTGAATTTCGAGTGATCCGCTCTTGAGCCATTGTATGCTTCTGCTACTTTGTTCAACATCAAAGTCCCTTCCGCAAACAGGGGAAACGCTTTGACCTCGGTGAATTTCGCGGCAATCCGACTTCGGATGCCCCGTTGCCGAATTTCAGTTGCACTTTGAATTTCTGGTGATCCCTCTTGAGCATGTATGCTTCTGCTAACTTGTTCTACATCAGACTTCTCATCCGCAAAAACCACGAAACGCTTGACTCGGTGAATTTCGTCGGCATTCCGAATTCGATGCCCGGTTGCCCGAAATTTCAGTTGCCTTTGAATTTCTGGTGATCCCCTTCTTGAGCATGTATGGCTCTGCCTACTTGTTCGTCACATCACACTTCCTTCCGCCAAACACTAAACGCTTTGACTCGGTGAATTTCGCGGCATTCCACTTCGATGCCCCGGTTGCCGAAATTCAGTTGCTTTGAATTCGAGTGATCCCTCTGAGGCATGTATGCTTCTGCTACTTGTTTCTAACATCAAACTTCCTTCCTCAAACGGGGAAACGCTTTGACTCGGTGAGTTTCGCGGCATTCCGACTATCGAGGCCCCTTTTGTCGAAGTTAAAGTTGCCTTTGAATTTCTAGTGATCCCTCTTGAGCATGTATGCTTGTGCTAATTGTTCTACATCAGACTCCTTTCCGCAAACGGCGATAACGCTTTGACTCGGTGAGTTTCGCGGCATTCCGACTTCGATGCCCCGGTTGGCCGAAATTCAGTTGCCTTTGAATTTCGGGTGATCCCTCCTGAGCATGTATGCTTCTCTGGCTACTTTTTCTACATCAGCCACACTTCCTTCCGCAAACGGCGAAACAGCTTTGACCTAGGTCGAGTTTCGCGGCATTCCGACTTCGATGCCCCGGTTGCCGAAAATCAGTTGCCTTTGAATTTCGTAGTGATCCCTCTTGAGCATGTATGCTTCTGCTACTTGTTCGACATCAGACTTCTTCCCGCAAACTGGGCAGAAAACGCTTTGACTCGGTGAGTTTCGCAGCATTTCCGACTTCGATTCCCCCTTTGACCGATAATCAGTTGCCTTTGAATTTCGGGTGATCCCTCTTAGCTGTTTGCTTCTGCTAACTTGTTCTACATCACACTTCCTTCCGCAAACAGCGAAACGCTTTGACTCGGTGAAATTTCCGCGGCATTCCGACCTATTCGATTCCACGGTTGCCGAAATTCAGTTGCCTTTGAATTTCTGGTGATCCCTCTTGAATCATGTATGCTTCTGCTACTTGGTTCTAACATCAAACTTCTTCCGCAAACGGCGAAACGCTTTGACTCGGTGAATTTCGCGGCATTCCGACTTCCGATTGCGCCCGTTGCCGAAATTAAGTTTTGCCTTTTGAATTTCGGGTGACCCCTCTTGAGCATGTATGCTTCTGCTACTTGTTTCTACATCAGAGTTCCTCCGCAAACGGGGAAACGCTTTGACTCGGTGAGTTTCGCGGCATTCCGACTTCGATGCCCGGTTGCCGAAATTCAGTTGCCTTTGAATTTCGGGTGATCCCTCTTGAGCATGTATGCTTCTGCTACTTGTTCCACATCAGACTTCTTCCGCAAACGGCGAAACGCTTTGACTCGGTGAGTTTCGCGGCATTCCGACTTCGATGCCCGGTTGCCGAAATTCAGTTGCCTTTGAATTTCGGGTGATCCCTCTTGAGCATGTATGCTTCTGCTACTTGTTCCACATCAGACTTCTTCCGCAAACGGCGAAACGCTTTGACTCGGTGAGTTTCGCGGCATTCCGACTTCGATTCCCGGTTGCCGAAATTCAGTTGCCTTTGAATTTCGGGTGATCCCTCTTGAGCATGTATGCTTCTGCTACTTGTTCCACATCAGACTTCTTCCGCAAACGGCGAAACGCGTTGACTCGGTGAGTTTCGCGGCATCCGACTTTGATTCCCCGGTTGCCGAAATTCAGTTGCCTTTGAATTTCAGGTGATCCCTCTTGAGCATGTATGCTTCAGCTACTTGTTCCACATCAGACTTCTTCCGTAAACAGTGAAACGCGTTGACTCGGTGAGTTTCGCGGCATTCCGAATTCGATTCCCCGGTTGCAGAAATTCAGTTGCCTTAGAATTTCGGGTGATCCCTCTTGAGCATGTATGCTTCTGCTACTTGTTCCACATCAGACTTCTTCCGCAAACAGCGAAACCATTTGACTCGGTGAGTTTCGCGGCATTCCGACTTCGTTGCCCCGGTTGCCGAAATTCAGTTGCCTTTGAATTTCGGGTGATCCCTCTTGAGCATGTATGCTTCTGCTACTTGTTCCACATCAGACTTCTTCCGCAAACGGCGAAACCATTTGACTCGGTGAGTTTCGCGGCATTCCGACTTTGATTCCGCGTTTGCCGAAAATCAGTTGCCTTTGAATTTCGGGTGATCCCTCTTGACCATGTATGCTTCTGCTACTTGTTTCACATCAGACTTCTTCCGCAAACGGCGAAACAATTTGACTCTGTGAGTTTCGCGGCATTCCGACTTCAATGCCCCGGTTGCCGAAATTCTGTTGCCTTTGAATTTCGGGTGATCCCTCTTGAGCATGTATGCTTCTGCTACTTGTTCCACATCAGACTTCTTCCGTAAACGGCGAAACGCTTTGACTCGGTGAGTTTCGCGGCATTCCGACTTCGATTCCCCGGTTGCCGAAATTCAGTTGCCTTTGAATTTCGGGTGATCCCTCTTGAGCATGTATGCTTCTGCTACTTGTTCCACATCAGACTTCTTCCGCAAACGGCGAAACACTTTGACTCGGTGAGTTTCGCGACATTCCGACTTCGATGCCCCGGTTGCCGAAATTCAGTTGCCTTTGAATTTCGAATGATCCCTCTTGAGCATGTATGCTACTGCTACTTGTTCCACATCAGACTTCTACCGCAAACAGCGAAACGGTTTGACTCGGTTAGTTTCGCGATATTCCGACTTCGATTCCCCGGTTGCCGCAATTCAGTTGCCTTTGAATTTCAGGCGTTCCCTCTTGAGCATGTATGTCTGCTACTTTTTCCACATTAGACTTCTTCTGCAAACGGCGCAACGCTTTGACTCGGTGAGTTTCGCGGCACTCCGACTTCGATTCCCCGGTTCCAGAAATTCAGTTGCCTTTGAATTTCGGGTGATCCCTCTTCAGCATGTATGCTTCTGCTACTTGTTCCACATCAGACTTCTTTCGCAAACGGCGCAACGCTTTCACTCGGTGAGTTTCGCGGCATTCCGACTTCGATTCCCCGGTTGCGAAATTCAGTTGCCTTTGAATTTTGGGTGATCCCTCTTGAGCATGTATGCTTCTGCTACTTTTTCCACATTAGACTTCTTCTCCAAACGGCGCAACGCTTTGACTCGGTGAGTTTTTTTCCGACTTTTTTCCCCGGTTGCCGAAATTCAGTTTTTTTTGATTTTGGGTGATCCCTCTTGAGCATGTATATTTTTTTTTTCTTCTTCTATTTTCCTTTTTTCCGTTTCGCGAATTTCGAGTTTCGATGCCCCGGTTGCCGAAATTCAGTTGCCTTTGAATTTCGGGTGATCCCTCTTGAGCATGTATGCTTCTGCTACTTGTTCCACATCAGACTTCTTCCGCAAACGGCGAAACGCTTTGACTCGGTGAGTTTCGCGGCATTCCGACTTCGATGCCCGGTTGCCGAAATTCAGTTGCCTTTGAATTTCGGGTGATCCCTCTTGAGCATGTATGCTTCTGCTACTTGTTCCACATCAGACTTCTTCCGCAAACGGCGAAACGCTTTGACTCGGTGAGTTTCGCGGCATTCCGACTTCGATGCCCCGGTTGCCGAAATTCAGTTGCCTTTGAATTTCGGGTGATCCCTCTTGAGCATGTATGCTTCTGCTACTTGTTCCACATCAGACTTCTTCCGCAAACGGCGAAACGCTTTGACTCGGTGAGTTTCGCGGCATTCCGACTTCGATTCCCCGGTTGCCGAAATTCAGTTGCCTTTGAATTTCGGGTGATCCCTCTTGAGCATGTATGCTTCTGCTACTTGTTCCACATCAGACTTCTTCCGCAAACGGCGAAACGCTTTGACTCGGTGAGTTTCGCGGCATTCCGACTTCGATCCCCGTTGCCGAAATTCAGTTGCCTTTGAATTTCGGGTGATCCCTCTTGAGCATGTATGCTTCTGCTACTTGTTCCACATCAGACTTCTTCCGCAAACGGCGAAACGCTTTGACTCGGTGAGTTTCGCGGCATTCCGACTTCGATTCCCCGGTTGCCGAAATTCAGTTGCCTTTGAATTTCGGGTGATCCCTCTTGAGCATGTATGCTTCTGCTACTTGTTCACATCAGACTTCTTCCGCAAACGGCGAAACGCTTTGACTCGGTGAGTTTCGCGGCATTCCGACTTCGATCCCCGGTTGCCGAAATTCAGTTGCCTTTGAATTTCGGGTGATCCCTCTTGAGCATGTATGCTTCTGCTACTTGTTCCACATCAGACTTCTTCCGCAAACGGCGAAACGCTTTGACTCGGTGAGTTTCGCGGCATTCCGACTTCGATGCCCCGGTTGCCGAAATTCAGTTGCCTTTGAATTTCGGGTGATCCCTCTTGAGCATGTATGCTTCTGCTACTTGTTCCACATCAGACTTCTTCCGCAAACGGCGAAACGCTTTGACTCGGTGAGTTTCGCGGCATTCCGACTTCGATTCCCCGGTTGCCGAAATTCAGTTGCCTTTGAATTTCGGGTGATCCCTCTTGAGCATGTATGCTTCTGCTACTTGTTCCACATCAGACTTCTTCCGCAAACGGCGAAACGCTTTGACTCGGTGAGTTTCGCGGCATTCCGACTTCGATTCCCGGTTGCCGAAATTCAGTTGCCTTTGAATTTCGGGTGATCCCTCTTGAGCATGTATGCTTCTGCTACTTGTTCCACATCAGACTTCTTCCGCAAACGGCGAAACGCTTTGACTCGGTGAGTTTCGCGGCATTCCGACTTCGATGCCCCGGTTGCCGAAATTCAGTTGCCTTTGAATTTCGGGTGATCCCTCTTGAGCATGTATGCTTCTGCTACTTGTTCACATCAGACTTCTTCCGCAAACGGCGAAACGCTTTGACTCGGTGAGTTTCGCGGCATTCCGACTTCGATTCCCCGGTTGCCGAAATTCAGTTGCCTTTGAATTTCGGGTGATCCCTCTTGAGCATGTATGCTTCTGCTACTTGTTCCACATCAGACTTCTTCCGCAAACGGCGAAACGCTTTGACTCGGTGAGTTTCGCGGCATTCCGACTTCGATTCCCCGGTTGCCGAAATTCAGTTGCCTTTGAATTTCGGGTGATCCCTCTTGAGCATGTATGCTTCTGCTACTTGTTCCACATCAGACTTCTTCCGCAAACGGCGAAACGCTTTGACTCGGTGAGTTTCGCGGCATTCCGACTTCGATTCCCCGGTTGCCGAAATTCAGTTGCCTTTGAATTTCGGGTGATCCCTCTTGAGCATGTATGCTTCTGCTACTTGTTCCACATCAGACTTCTTCCGCAAACGGCGAAACGCTTTGACTCGGTGAGTTTCGCGGCATTCCGACTTCGATGCCCGGTTGCCGAAATTCAGTTGCCTTTGAATTTCGGGTGATCCTCTTGAGCATGTATGCTTCTGCTACTTGTTCCACATCAGACTTCTTCCGCAAACGGCGAAACGCTTTGACTCGGTGAGTTTCGCGGCATTCCGACTTCGATTCCCGGTTGCCGAAATTCAGTTGCCTTTGAATTTCGGGTGATCCCTCTTGAGCATGTATGCTTCTGCTACTTGTTCACATCAGACTTCTTCCGCAAACGGCGAAACGCTTTGACTCGGTGAGTTTCGCGGCATTCCGACTTCGATGCCCCGGTTGCCGAAATTCAGTTGCCTTTGAATTTCGGGTGATCCCTCTTGAGCATGTATGCTTCTGCTACTTGTTCCACATCAGACTTCTTCCGCAAACGGCGAAACGCTTTGACTCGTGAGTTTCGCGGCATTCCGACTTCGATTCCCCGGTTGCCGAAATTCAGTTGCCTTTGAATTTCGGGTGATCCCTCTTGAGCATGTATGCTTCTGCTACTTGTTCCACATCAGACTTCTTCCGCAAACGGCGAAACGCTTTGACTCGGTGAGTTTCGCGGCATTCCGACTTCGATGCCCGGTTGCCGAAATTCAGTTGCCTTTGAATTTCGGGTGATCCCTCTTGAGCATGTATGCTTCTGCTACTTGTTCCACATCAGACTTCTTCCGCAAACGGCGAAACGCTTTGACTCGGTGAGTTTCGCGGCATTCCGACTTCGATTCCCGGTTGCCGAAATTCAGTTGCCTTTGAATTTCGGGTGATCCCTCTTGAGCATGTATGCTTCTGCTACTTGTTCCACATCAGACTTCTTCCGCAAACGGCGAAACGCTTTGACTCGGTGAGTTTCGCGGCATTCCGACTTCGATTCCCGGTTGCCGAAATTCAGTTGCCTTTGAATTTCGGGTGATCCCTCTTGAGCATGTATGCTTCTGCTACTTGTTCCACATCAGACTTCTTCCGCAAACGGCGAAACGCTTTGACTCGGTGAGTTTCGCGGCATTCCGACTTCGATGCCCCGGTTGCCGAAATTCAGTTGCCTTTGAATTTCGGGTGATCCCTCTTGAGCATGTATGCTTCTGCTACTTGTTCCACATCAGACTTCTTCCGCAAACGGCGAAACGCTTTGACTCGGTGAGTTTCGCGGCATTCCGACTTCGATCCCCGGTTGCCGAAATTCAGTTGCCTTTGAATTTCGGGTGATCCCTCTTGAGCATGTATGCTTCTGCTACTTGTTCCACATCAGACTTCTTCCGCAAACGGCGAAACGCTTTGACTCGGTGAGTTTCGCGGCATTCCGACTTCGATTCCCCGGTTGCCGAAATTCAGTTGCCTTTGAATTTCGGGTGATCCCTCTTGAGCATGTATGCTTCTGCTACTTGTTCCACATCAGACTTCTTCCGCAAACGGCGAAACGCTTTGACTCGGTGAGTTTCGCGGCATTCCGACTTCGATTCCCCGGTTGCCGAAATTCAGTTGCCTTTGAATTTCGGGTGATCCCTCTTGAGCATGTATGCTTCTGCTACTTGTTCCCATCAGACTTCTTCCGCAAACGGCGAAACGCTTTGACTCGGTGAGTTTCGCGGCATTCCGACTTCGATCCCGGTTGCCGAAATTCAGTTGCCTTTGAATTTCGGGTGATCCCTCTTGAGCATGTATGCTTCTGCTACTTGTTCCACATCAGACTTCTTCCGCAAACGGCGAAACGCTTTGACTCGGTGAGTTTCGCGGCATTCCGACTTCGATGCCCGGTTGCCGAAATTCAGTTGCCTTTGAATTTCGGGTGATCCCTCTTGAGCATGTATGCTTCTGCTACTTGTTGCACATCAGACTTCTTCCGCAAACGGCGAAACGCTTTGACTCGGTGAGTTTCGCGGCATTCCGACTTCGATGCCCCGGTTGCCGAAATTCAGTTGCCTTTGAATTTCGGGTGATCCCTCTTGAGCATGTATGCTTCTGCTACTTGTTCCACATCAGACTTCTTCCGCAAACGGCGAAACGCTTTGACTCGGTGAGTTTCGCGGCATTCCGACTTCGATTCCCCGGTTGCCGAAATTCAGTTGCCTTTGAATTTCGGGTGATCCCTCTTGAGCATTTATGCTTCTGCTACTTGTTTCACATCAGACTTCTTCCGCAAACGGCGAAACGCTTTGACTCGGTGAGTTTCGCGGCATTCCGACTTCGATTCCCCGGTTGCCGAAATTCAGTTGCCTTTGAATTTCGGGTGATCCTTCTAGAGCATGCATGCTTCTTCTACTTGTGCCACATCAGACTTCTTCCGCAAACGGCGAAACGCTTTGACTCGGTGAGTTTTGCGGCATTCCGACTTCGATTCCCCGGTTGCTGAAATTCAGTTGCCTTTGATTTTCGGGTGATCCCTCTTGAGCATGTATGCTTCTGCTACTTGTTCCCCATCAGTCTTCTTCCCCAAACGGCGACACGCTTTGACTCGGTGAGTTTCGCGGCATTCCGTCATCGATGCCCCGTTTGCCGAAATTCAGTTGCCTTTGCATTTCGGGTGATCCCTCTTGAGCATGTATGCTTCTGCTACTTGTTCGACATCAGACTTCTTCCGCAAACGGCGAAACGCGTTGACTCGGGGAGTTTCGCGGCATTACTACTTCGATTCCCCGGTTGCCGAAAT
>CM055355.1:115644-136111 GCA_029228515.1 Populus alba x Populus x berolinensis | reverse complement strand
AACTGAATTTCGGCAACCGGGGCATCGAAGTCGGAATGCCGCGAAACTCACCGAGTCAAATGGTTTCGCCGTTTGCGGAAGAAGTCTGATGTGGAACAAGTAGCAGAAGCATACATGCTCAAGAGGGATCACCCGAAATTCAAAGGCAACTGAATTTCTGCAACCGGGGAATCGAATTCGGAATGCCGCGAAACTCACCGAGTCAACGCGTTTCGCTGTTTGCGGAAGAAGTCTGAAGTCGAACAAGTAGCAGAAGCATACATGCTCAAGAGGGATCACCCGAAATTCAAAGGCAACTGAATTTCGGCAACCGGGGAATCGAAGTCGGATGCCGCGAAACTCACCGAGTCAACGCGTTTCGCCGTTTGCGGAAGAAGTCCGATGTGGAACAAGTAGCAGAAGCATCCATGCTCAAGAGGGATCACACGAAATTCAAAGGCAACAGAATTTCGGCAACCGGGGCATCGAAGTCGGAATGCCGCGAAACTCACCGAGTCAAATTGTTTCGCCGTTTGCGGAAGAAGTCTGATGTGGAACAAGTAGCAGAAGCATACATGGTCAAGAGGGATCACCCGAAATTCAAAGGCAACAGAATTTCAGCAACCGGGGCATCGAAGTCGGAATGCCGCGAAACTCACCGAGTCAAATTGTTTCGCCGTTTGCGGAAGAAGTCTGATGTGGAACAAGTAGCAGAAGCATACATGGTCAAGAGGGATCACCCGAAATTCAAAGGCAACAGAATTTCAGCAACCGGGGCATCGAAGTCGGAATGCCGCGAAACTCACCGAGTCAAATTGTTTCGCCATTTGCGGAAGAAGTCTGATGTGGAACAAGTAGCAGAAGCATACATGCTCAAGAGGGATCACCCGAAATTCAAAGGCAACAGAATTTCGGCAACCGGGGCATTGAAGTCGGAATGCCGCGAAACTCACAGAGTCAAATTGTTTCGCCGTTTGCGGAAGAAGTCTGATGTGGAACAAGTCGCAGAAGCATACATGCTCAAGAGGGATCACCCGAAATTCATAGGCAACTGAATTTCGACAACCGGGGCATCGAAGTCGGAATGCCGCGAAACTCACCGAGTCAAAGCGTTTCGCCGTTTGCGGAAGAAGTCTGATGGAACAAGTAGCAGAAGCATACATGCTCAAGAGGGATCACCCGAAATTCAAAGGCAACTGAATTTCGGCAACCGGGGAATCGAAGTCGGAATGCCGCGAAACTCACCGAGTCAAAGCGTTCGCCGTTTGCGGAAGAAGTATGTGGAACAAGTCGCAGAAGCATACATGCTCAAGAGGGATCACCCGAAATTCATAGGCAACTGAATTTCGGCAACCGGGGCATCGAAGTCGGAATGCCGCGAAACTCACCGAGTCAAAGCGTTTTGCAGTTTGCGGAAGAAGTCTGATGTGGAACAAGTCGCAGAGCATACATGCTCAAGAGGGATCACCCGAAATTCATAGGCAACTGAATTTCGGCAACCGGGGCATCGAAGTCGGAATGCCGCGAAACTCACCGAGTCAAAGCGTTTTGCAGTTTGCGGAAGAAGTCTGATGTGGAACAAGTAGCAGAAGCATACATGCTCAAGAGGGATCACCCGAAATTCAAAGGCAACTCAATTTCGGCAACCGGGGCATCGAAGTCGGAATGCCGCGAAACTCACCGAGTCAAAGCGTTTCGCCGTTTGCGGAAGAAGTCTGATGTGGAACAATTAGCAGAAGCATACATGCCCATGAGTGATCACCCGAAATTCAAAGGAAACTCAATTTCGGCAACCGGGGCATCGAAGTCGGAATGCCGCGAAACTCACCGAGTCAAAGCGTTTCGCCGTTTGCGGAAGAAGTCTGATGTGGAAGAATTAGCAGAAGCATACATGCCCATGAGGGATCACCCGAAATTCAAAGGCAACTGAATTTCGGCAACCGGGGAATCGAAGTCGGAATGCCGCGAAACTCACCGAGTCAAAGCGTTTCGCCGTTTGCGGAAGAAGTCTGATATGGAACAAGTAGCAGAAGCATACATGCTCAAGAGGGATCACCCGAAATTCAAAGGCAACTGAATTTCGGCAACCGGGGCATTGAAGTCGGAATGCCGCGAAACTCACCGAGTCAAAGCGTTTTGCCGTTTGCAGAAGAAGTCTGATGTGGAACAAGTAGCAGAAGCATACATGCTCAAGAGGGATCACCTGAAATTCAAAGGCAACTGAATTTCGGCAACCGGGGAATCGAAGTCGGAATGCCGCGAAACTCTCCGAGTCAAAGCGTTTCGCCGTTTGCGGAAGAAGTCTGATGTGGAACAAGTAGCAGAAGCATACATGCTCAAGAGGGATCACCCGAAATTCAAAGGCAACTGAATTTCGGCAACCGGGGCATCGAAGTCGGAATGCCGCGAAACTCACCGAGTCAAAGCGTTTCGCCGTTTGCGGAAGAAGTCTGATGTGGAACAAGTAGCAGAAGCATACATGCTCAAGAGGGATCACCCGAAATTCAAAGGCAACTGAATTTCGGCAACCGGGAATCGAAGTCGGAATGCCGCGAAACTCACCGAGTCAAAGCGTTTCGCCGTTTGCGGAAGAAGTCTGATGTGGAACAAGTAGCAGAAGCATACATGCTCAAGAGGGATCACCCGAAATTCAAAGGCAACTGAATTTCGGCAACCGGGGCATCGAAGTCGGAATGCCGCGAAACTCACCGAGTCAAAGCGTTTCGCCGTTTGCGGAAGAAGTCTGATGTGGAACAAGTAGCAGAAGCATACATGCTCAAGAGGGATCACCCGAAATTCAAAGGCAACTGAATTTCGGCAACCGGGGAATCGAAGTCGGAATGCCGCGAAACTCACCGAGTCAAAGCGTTTCGCCGTTTGCGGAAGAAGTCTGATGTGGAACAAGTAGCAGAAGCATACATGCTCAAGAGGGATCACCCGAAATTCAAAGGCAACTGAATTTCGGCAACCGGGGCATCGAAGTCGGAATGCCGCGAAACTCACCGAGTCAAAGCGTTTCGCCGTTTGCGGAAGAAGTCTGATGTGAACAAGTAGCAGAAGCATACATGCTCAAGAGGGATCACCCGAAATTCAAAGGCAACTGAATTTCGGCAACCGGGGAATCGAAGTCGGAATGCCGCGAAACTCACCGAGTCAAAGCGTTTCGCCGTTTGCGGAAGAAGTCTGATGTGGAACAAGTAGCAGAAGCATACATGCTCAAGAGGGATCACCCGAAATTCAAAGGCAACTGAATTTCGGCAACCGGGGCATCGAAGTCGGAATGCCGCGAAACTCACCGAGTCAAAGCGTTTCGCCGTTTGCGGAAGAAGTCTGATGTGGAACAAGTAGCAGAAGCATACATGCTCAAGAGGGATCACCCGAAATTCAAAGGCAACTGAATTTCGGCAACCGGGAATCGAAGTCGGAATGCCGCGAAACTCACCGAGTCAAAGCGTTTCGCCGTTTGCGGAAGAAGTCTGATGTGGAACAAGTAGCAGAAGCATACATGCTCAAGAGGGATCACCCGAAATTCAAAGGCAACTGAATTTCGGCAACCGGGGAATCGAAGTCGGAATGCCGCGAAACTCACCGAGTCAAAGCGTTTCGCCGTTTGCGGAAGAAGTCTGATGTGGAACAAGTAGCAGAAGCATACATGCTCAAGAGGGATCACCCGAAATTCAAAGGCAACTGAATTTCGGCAACCGGGGAATCGAAGTCGGAATGCCGCGAAACTCACCGAGTCAAAGCGTTTCGCCGTTTGCGGAAGAAGTCTGATGTGGAACAAGTAGCAGAAGCATACATGCTCAAGAGGGATCACCCGAAATTCAAAGGCAACTGAATTTCGGCAACCGGGGAATCGAAGTCGGAATGCCGCGAAACTCACCGAGTCAAAGCGTTTCGCCGTTTGCGGAAGAAGTCTGATGTGGAACAAGTAGCAGAAGCATACATGCTCAAGAGGGATCACCCGAAATTCAAAGGCAACTGAATTTCGGCAACCGGGGATCGAAGTCGGAATGCCGCGAAACTCACCGAGTCAAAGCGTTTCGCCGTTTGCGGAAGAAGTCTGATGTGGAACAAGTAGCAGAAGCATACATGCTCAAGAGGGATCACCCGAAATTCAAAGGCAACTGAATTTCGGCAACCGGGGAATCGAAGTCGGAATGCCGCGAAACTCACCGAGTCAAAGCGTTTCGCCGTTTGCGGAAGAAGTCTGATGTGGAACAAGTAGCAGAAGCATACATGCTCAAGAGGGATCACCCGAAATTCAAAGGCAACTGAATTTCGGCAACCGGGGAATCGAAGTCGGAATGCCGCGAAACTCACCGAGTCAAAGCGTTTCGCCGTTTGCGGAAGAAGTCTGATGTGGAACAAGTAGCAGAAGCATACATGCTCAAGAGGGATCACCCGAAATTCAAAGGCAACTGAATTTCGGCAACCGGGATCGAAGTCGGAATGCCGCGAAACTCACCGAGTCAAAGCGTTTCGCCGTTTGCGGAAGAAGTCTGATGTGGAACAAGTAGCAGAAGCATACATGCTCAAGAGGGATCACCCGAAATTCAAAGGCAACTGAATTTCGGCAACCGGGGCATCGAAGTCGGAATGCCGCGAAACTCACCGAGTCAAAGCGTTTCGCCGTTTGCGGAAGAAGTCTGATGTGGAACAAGTAGCAGAAGCATACATGCTCAAGAGGGATCACCCGAAATTCAAAGGCAACTGAATTTCGGCAACCGGGAATCGAAGTCGGAATGCCGCGAAACTCACCGAGTCAAAGCGTTTCGCCGTTTGCGGAAGAAGTCTGATGTGGAACAAGTAGCAGAAGCATACATGCTCAAGAGGGATCACCCGAAATTCAAAGGCAACTGAATTTCGGCAACCGGGAATCGAAGTCGGAATGCCGCGAAACTCACCGAGTCAAAGCGTTTCGCCGTTTGCGGAAGAAGTCTGATGTGGAACAAGTAGCAGAAGCATACATGCTCAAGAGGGATCACCCGAAATTCAAAGGCAACTGAATTTCGGCAACCGGGGCATCGAAGTCGGAATGCCGCGAAACTCACCGAGTCAAAGCGTTTCGCCGTTTGCGGAAGAAGTCTGATGTGGAACAAGTAGCAGAAGCATACATGCTCAAGAGGGATCACCCGAAATTCAAAGGCAACTGAATTTCGGCAACCGGGGATCGAAGTCGGAATGCCGCGAAACTCACCGAGTCAAAGCGTTTCGCCGTTTGCGGAAGAAGTCTGATGTGGAACAAGTAGCAGAAGCATACATGCTCAAGAGGGATCACCCGAAATTCAAAGGCAACTGAATTTCGGCAACCGGGGAATCGAAGTCGGAATGCCGCGAAACTCACCGAGTCAAAGCGTTTCGCCGTTTGCGGAAGAAGTCTGATGTGGAACAAGTAGCAGAAGCATACATGCTCAAGAGGGATCACCCGAAATTCAAAGGCAACTGAATTTCGGCAACCGGGAATCGAAGTCGGAATGCCGCGAAACTCACCGAGTCAAAGCGTTTCGCCGTTTGCGGAAGAAGTCTGATGTGGAACAAGTAGCAGAAGCATACATGCTCAAGAGGGATCACCCGAAATTCAAAGGCAACTGAATTTCGGCAACCGGGGATCGAAGTCGGAATGCCGCGAAACTCACCGAGTCAAAGCGTTTCGCCTTTGCGGAAGAAGTCTGATGTGGAACAAGTAGCAGAAGCATACATGCTCAAGAGGGATCACCCGAAATTCAAAGGCAACTGAATTTCGGCAACCGGGCATCGAAGTCGGAATGCCGCGAAACTCACCGAGTCAAAGCGTTTCGCCGTTTGCGGAAGAAGTCTGATGTGGAACAAGTAGCAGAGCAGAGCATACATGCTCAAGAGGGATCACCCGAAATTCAAAGGCAACTGAATTTCGGCAACCGGGGAATCGAAGTCGGAATGCCGCGAAACTCACCGAGTCAAAGCGTTTCGCCGTTTGCGGAAGAAGTCTGATGTGGAACAAGTAGCAGAAGCATACATGCTCAAGAGGGATCACCCGAAATTCAAAGGCAACTGAATTTCGGCAACCGGGGATCGAAGTCGGAATGCCGCGAAACTCACCGAGTCAAAGCGTTTCGCCGTTTGCGGAAGAAGTCTGATGTGGAACAAGTAGCAGAAGCATACATGCTCAAGAGGGATCACCCGAAATTCAAAGGCAACTGAATTTCGGCAACCGGGGCATCGAAGTCGGAATGCCGCGAAACTCACCGAGTCAAAGCGTTTCGCCGTTTGCGGAAGAAGTCTGATGTGGAACAAGTAGCAGAAGCATACATGCTCAAGAGGGATCACCCGAAATTCAAAGGCAACTGAATTTCGGCAACCGGGGAATCGAAGTCGGAATGCCGCGAAACTCACCGAGTCAAAGCGTTTCGCCGTTTGCGGAAGAAGTCTGATGTGGAACAAGTAGCAGAAGCATACATGCTCAAGAGGGATCACCCGAAATTCAAAGGCAACTGAATTTCGGCATCCGGGGAATCGAAGTCGGAATGCCGCGAAACTCACCGAGTCAAAGCGTTTCGCCGTTTGCGGAAGAAGTCTGATGTGGAACAAGTAGCAGAAGCATACATGCTCAAGAGGGATCACCCGAAATTCAAAGGCAACTGAATTTCGGCATCCGGGGAATCGAAGTCGCAATGCCGCGAAACTCACCGAGTCAAAGCGTTGTGCCATTTGCGGAAGAAGTCTGATGTGGAACAAGTAGCAGAAGCATACATGCTCAAGAGGGATCACCCGAAATTCAAAGGCAACTGAATTTCGGCAACCGGGGAGTCGAAGTTGGAATGCCGCGAAACTAACCGAGTCAAAGTGTTGCGCCGTTTGCGGAAGAAGTCTGATGTGAAACAAGTAGCAGAAGCATACATGCTCAACAGGGATCACCCGAAATTCAAAGGCAACTGAATTTCGGCAACTGGGGCATCGAAGTAAGATTGCCGCGAAACTCACCGAGTTAAAGCGTTTCGCCGTTTGCGGATGAAGTCTGATTTGGAACAAGTAGCAGAAGCATAAATGCTCAAGAGGGATCACCCGAAATTCAAAGGAAACTGAATTTCGGCAACCGGGGCATCGAAGTCGGAATGCCGCGAAACTCACCGAGTCAAAGCGTTTCGCCGTTTGCGGAAGAAGTCTGATGTGGAACAAGTAGCATAAGCATAAATGCTCAAGAGGGATCACCCGAAATTCAAAGGCAACTGAATTTCGGCAATCGGGGAATCAAAGTCGGAATGCCGCGAAACTCACGGAGTCAAAGCGTTTCGCCGTTTGCGGTAGAAGTCTGATGTGGAACAAGTAGCAGAAGAATACATGCTCAAGAGGGATCACCCGAAATTCAAAGGCAACTGAATTTCGGCAACCGGGGCATCGAAGTCGGAATGCCGCGAAACTCACCGAGTCAAAGCGTTTCGCCGTTTGCGGAAGAAGTCTGATGTGAACAAGTAGCAGAAGCATACATGCTCAAGAGGGATCACCCGAAATTCAAAGGCAACTGAATTTCGGCAACCGGGGCATCGAAGTCGGAATGCCGCGAAACTCACCGAGTCAAAGCGTTTCGCCGTTTGCGGAAGAAGTCTGATGTGGAACAAGTAGCAGAAGCATACATGCTCAAGAGGGATCACCCGAAATTCAAAGGCAACTGAATTTCGGCAACCGGGGCATCGAAGTCGGAATGCCGCGAAACTCACCGAGTCAAAGCGTTTCGCCGTTTGCGGAAGAAGTCTGATGTGGAACAAGTAGCAGAAGCATACATGCTCAAGAGGGATCACCCGAAATTCAAAGGCAACTGAATTTCGGCAACCGGGGAATCGAAGTCGGAATGCCGCGAAACTCACCGAGTCAAAGCGTTTCGCCGTTTGCGGAAGAAGTCTGATGTAGAACAAGTAGCAGAAGCATACATGCTCAAGAGGGATCACCCGAAATTCAAAGGCAACTGAATTTCGGCAACCGGGGAATCGAAGTCGGAATGCCGCGAAACTCACCGAGTCAAAGCGTTTCGCCGTTTGCGGAAGAAGTCTGATGTGAACAAGTAGCAGAAGCATACATGCTCAAGAGGGATCACCCGAAATTCAAAGGCAACTGAATTTCGGCAACCGGGGCATCGAAGTCGGAATGCCGCGAAACTCACCGAGTCAAAGCGTTTCGCCGTTTGCGGAAGAAGTCTGATGTGAACAAGTAGCAGAAGCATACATGCTCAAGAGGGATCACCCGAAATTCAAAGGCAACTGAATTTCGGCAACCGGGGAATCGAAGTCGGAATGCCGCGAAACTCACCGAGTCAAAGCGTTTCGCCGTTTGCGGAAGAAGTCTGATGTGGAACAAGTAGCAGAAGCATACATGCTCAAGAGGGATCACCCGAAATTCAAAGGCAACTGAATTTCGGCAACCGGGGCATCGAAGTCGGAATGCCGCGAAACTCACCGAGTCAAAGCGTTTCGCCGTTTGCGGAAGAAGTCTGATGTGGAACAAGTAGCAGAAGCATACATGCTCAAGAGGGATCACCCGAAATTCAAAGGCAACTGAATTTCGGCAACCGGGGCATCGAAGTCGGAATGCCGCGAAACTCACCGAGTCAAAGCGTTTCGCCGTTTGCGGAAGAAGTCTGATGTGGAACAAGTAGCAGAAGCATACATGCTCAAGAGGGATCACCCGAAATTCAAAGGCAACTGAATTTCGGCAACCGGGGAATCGAAGTCGGAATGCCGCGAAACTCACCGAGTCAAAGCGTTTCGCCGTTTGCGGAAGAAGTCTGATGTGGAACAAGTAGCAGAAGCATACATGCTCAAGAGGGATCACCCGAAATTCAAAGGCAACTGAATTTCGGCAACCGGGGAATCGAAGTCGGAATGCCGCGAAACTCACCGAGTCAAAGCGTTTCGCCGTTTGCGGAAGAAGTCTGATGTGAACAAGTAGCAGAAGCATACATGCTCAAGAGGGATCACCCGAAATTCAAAGGCAACTGAATTTCGGCAACCGGGGCATCGAAGTCGGAATGCCGCGAAACTCACCGAGTCAAAGCGTTTCGCCGTTTGCGGAAGAAGTCTGATGTAACAAGTAGCAGAAGCATACATGCTCAAGAGGGATCACCCGAAATTCAAAGGCAACTGAATTTCGGCAACCGGGGATCGAAGTCGGAATGCCGCGAAACTCACCGAGTCAAAGCGTTTCGCCGTTTGCGGAAGAAGTCTGATGTGAACAAGTAGCAGAAGCATACATGCTCAAGAGGGATCACCCGAAATTCAAAGGCAACTGAATTTCGGCAACCGGGAATCGAAGTCGGAATGCCGCGAAACTCACCGAGTCAAAGCGTTTCGCCGTTTGCGGAAGAAGTCTGATGTGGAACAAGTAGCAGAAGCATACATGCTCAAGAGGGATCACCCGAAATTCAAAGGCAACTGAATTTCGGCAACCGGGGCATCGAAGTCGGAATGCCGCGAAACTCACCGAGTCAAAGCGTTTCGCCGTTTGCGGAAGAAGTCTGATGTGGAACAAGTAGCAGAAGCATACATGCTCAAGAGGGATCACCCGAAATTCAAAGGCAACTGAATTTCGGCAACCGGGGCATCGAAGTCGGAATGCCGCGAAACTCACCGAGTCAAAGCGTTTCGCCGTTTGCGGAAGAAGTCTGATGTGGAACAAGTAGCAGAAGCATACATGCTCAAGAGGGATCACCCGAAATTCAAAGGCAACTGAATTTCGGCAACCGGGGATCGAAGTCGGAATGCCGCGAAACTCACCGAGTCAAAGCGTTTCGCCGTTTGCGGAAGAAGTCTGATGTGGAACAAGTAGCAGAAGCATACATGCTCAAGAGGGATCACCCGAAATTCAAAGGCAACTGAATTTCGGCAACCGGGGCATCGAAGTCGGAATGCCGCGAAACTCACCGAGTCAAAGCGTTTCGCCGTTTGCGGAAGAAGTCTGATGTGGAACAAGTAGCAGAAGCATACATGCTCAAGAGGGATCACCCGAAATTCAAAGGCAACTGAATTTCGGCAACCGGGGCATCGAAGTCGGAATGCCGCGAAACTCACCGAGTCAAAGCGTTTCGCCGTTTGCGGAAGAAGTCTGATGTGGAACAAGTAGCAGAAGCATACATGCTCAAGAGGGATCACCCGAAATTCAAAGGCAACTGAATTTCGGCAACCGGGAATCGAAGTCGGAATGCCGCGAAACTCACCGAGTCAAAGCGTTTCGCCGTTTGCGGAAGAAGTCTGATGTGGAACAAGTAGCAGAAGCATACATGCTCAAGAGGGATCACCCGAAATTCAAAGGCAACTGAATTTCGGCAACCGGGGCATCGAAGTCGGAATGCCGCGAAACTCACCGAGTCAAAGCGTTTCGCCGTTTGCGGAAGAAGTCTGATGTGGAACAAGTAGCAGAAGCATACATGCTCAAGAGGGATCACCCGAAATTCAAAGGCAACTGAATTTCGGCAACCGGGGCATCGAAGTCGGAATGCCGCGAAACTCACCGAGTCAAAGCGTTTCGCCGTTTGCGGAAGAAGTCTGATGTGGAACAAGTAGCAGAAGCATACATGCTCAAGAGGGATCACCCGAAATTCAAAGGCAACTGAATTTCGGCAACCGGGGCATCGAAGTCGGAATGCCGCGAAACTCACCGAGTCAAAGCGTTTCGCCGTTTGCGGAAGAAGTCTGATGTGGAACAAGTAGCAGAAGCATACATGCTCAAGAGGGATCACCCGAAATTCAAAGGCAACTGAATTTCGGCAACCGGGGCATCGAAGTCGGAATGCCGCGAAACTCACCGAGTCAAAGCGTTTCGCCGTTTGCGGAAGAAGTCTGATGTGGAACAAGTAGCAGAAGCATACATGCTCAAGAGGGATCACCCGAAATTCAAAGGCAACTGAATTTCGGCAACCGGGAATCGAAGTCGGAATGCCGCGAAACTCACCGAGTCAAAGCGTTTCGCCGTTTGCGGAAGAAGTCTGATGTGGAACAAGTAGCAGAAGCATACATGCTCAAGAGGGATCACCCGAAATTCAAAGGCAACTGAATTTCGGCAACCGGGAATCGAAGTCGGAATGCCGCGAAACTCACCGAGTCAAAGCGTTTCGCCGTTTGCGGAAGAAGTCTGATGTAGAACAAGTAGCAGAAGCATACATGCTCAAGAGGGATCACCCGAAATTCAAAGGCAACTGAATTTCGGCAACCGGGGCATCGAAGTCGGAATGCCGCGAAACTCACCGAGTCAAAGCGTTTCGCCGTTTGCGGAAGAAGTCTGATGTGGAACAAGTAGCAGAAGCATACATGCTCAAGAGGGATCACCCGAAATTCAAAGGCAACTGAATTTCGGCAACCGGGGATCGAAGTCGGAATGCCGCGAAACTCACCGAGTCAAAGCGTTTCGCCGTTTGCGGAAGAAGTCTGATGTGAACAAGTAGCAGAAGCATACATGCTCAAGAGGGATCACCCGAAATTCAAAGGCAACTGAATTTCGGCAACCGGGAATCGAAGTCGGAATGCCGCGAAACTCACCGAGTCAAAGCGTTTCGCCGTTTGCGGAAGAAGTCTGATGTGGAACAAGTAGCAGAAGCATACATGCTCAAGAGGGATCACCCGAAATTCAAAGGCAACTGAATTTCGGCAACCGGGGAATCGAAGTCGGAATGCCGCGAAACTCACCGAGTCAAAGCGTTTCGCCGTTTGCGGAAGAAGTCTGATGTGGAACAAGTAGCAGAAGCATACATGCTCAAGAGGGATCACCCGAAATTCAAAGGCAACTGAATTTCGGCAACCGGGGAATCGAAGTCGGAATGCCGCGAAACTCACCGAGTCAAAGCGTTTCGCCGTTTGCGGAAGAAGTCTGATGTGGAACAAGTAGCAGAAGCATACATGCTCAAGAGGGATCACCCGAAATTCAAAGGCAACTGAATTTCGGCAACCGGGGAATCGAAGTCGGAATGCCGCGAAACTCACCGAGTCAAAGCGTTTCGCCGTTTGCGGAAGAAGTCTGATGTGGAACAAGTAGCAGAAGCATACATGCTCAAGAGGGATCACCCGAAATTCAAAGGCAACTGAATTTCGGCAACCGGGGAATCGAAGTCGGAATGCCGCGAAACTCACCGAGTCAAAGCGTTTCGCCGTTTGCGGAAGAAGTCTGATGTAGAACAAGTAGCAGAAGCATACATGCTCAAGAGGGATCACCCGAAATTCAAAGGCAACTGAATTTCGGCAACCGGGGAATCGAAGTCGGAATGCCGCGAAACTCACCGAGTCAAAGCGTTTCGCCGTTTGCGGAAGAAGTCTGATGTGGAACAAGTAGCAGAAGCATACATGCTCAAGAGGGATCACCCGAAATTCAAAGGCAACTGAATTTCGGCAACCGGGGCATCGAAGTCGGAATGCCGCGAAACTCACCGAGTCAAAGCGTTTCGCCGTTTGCGGAAGAAGTCTGATGTGGAACAAGTAGCAGAAGCATACATGCTCAAGAGGGATCACCCGAAATTCAAAGGCAACTGAATTTCGGCAACCGGGGCATCGAAGTCGGAATGCCGCGAAACTCACCGAGTCAAAGCGTTTCGCCGTTTGCGGAAGAAGTCTGATGTGGAACAAGTAGCAGAAGCATACATGCTCAAGAGGGATCACCCGAAATTCAAAGGCAACTGAATTTCGGCAACCGGGGAATCGAAGTCGGAATGCCGCGAAACTCACCGAGTCAAAGCGTTTCGCCGTTTGCGGAAGAAGTCTGATGTGGAACAAGTAGCAGAAGCATACATGCTCAAGAGGGATCACCCGAAATTCAAAGGCAACTGAATTTCGGCAACCGGGGAATCGAAGTCGGAATGCCGCGAAACTCACCGAGTCAAAGCGTTTCGCCGTTTGCGGAAGAAGTCTGATGTGGAACAAGTAGCAGAAGCATACATGCTCAAGAGGGATCACCCGAAATTCAAAGGCAACTGAATTTCGGCAACCGGGAATCGAAGTCGGAATGCCGCGAAACTCACCGAGTCAAAGCGTTTCGCCGTTTGCGGAAGAAGTCTGATGTGGAACAAGTAGCAGAAGCATACATGCTCAAGAGGGATCACCCGAAATTCAAAGGCAACTGAATTTCGGCAACCGGGGATCGAAGTCGGAATGCCGCGAAACTCACCGAGTCAAAGCGTTTCGCCGTTTGCGGAAGAAGTCTGATGTGGAACAAGTAGCAGAAGCATACATGCTCAAGAGGGATCACCCGAAATTCAAAGGCAACTGAATTTCGGCAACCGGGGAATCGAAGTCGGAATGCCGCGAAACTCACCGAGTCAAAGCGTTTCGCCGTTTGCGGAAGAAGTCTGATGTGGAACAAGTAGCAGAAGCATACATGCTCAAGAGGGATCACCCGAAATTCAAAGGCAACTGAATTTCGGCAACCGGGAATCGAAGTCGGAATGCCGCGAAACTCACCGAGTCAAAGCGTTTCGCCGTTTGCGGAAGAAGTCTGATGTGGAACAAGTAGCAGAAGCATACATGCTCAAGAGGGATCACCCGAAATTCAAAGGCAACTGAATTTCGGCAACCGGGGATCGAAGTCGGAATGCCGCGAAACTCACCGAGTCAAAGCGTTTCGCCGTTTGCGGAAGAAGTCTGATGTGGAACAAGTAGCAGAAGCATACATGCTCAAGAGGGATCACCCGAAATTCAAAGGCAACTGAATTTCGGCAACCGGGAATCGAAGTCGGAATGCCGCGAAACTCACCGAGTCAAAGCGTTTCGCCGTTTGCGGAAGAAGTCTGATGTGGAACAAGTAGCAGAAGCATACATGCTCAAGAGGGATCACCCGAAATTCAAAGGCAACTGAATTTCGGCAACCGGGGAATCGAAGTCGGAATGCCGCGAAACTCACCGAGTCAAAGCGTTTCGCCGTTTGCGGAAGAAGTCTGATGTGGAACAAGTAGCAGAAGCATACATGCTCAAGAGGGATCACCCGAAATTCAAAGGCAACTGAATTTCGGCAACCGGGGCATCGAAGTCGGAATGCCGCGAAACTCACCGAGTCAAAGCGTTTCGCCGTTTGCGGAAGAAGTCTGATGTGGAACAAGTAGCAGAAGCATACATGCTCAAGAGGGATCACCCGAAATTCAAAGGCAACTGAATTTCGGCAACCGGGAATCGAAGTCGGAATGCCGCGAAACTCACCGAGTCAAAGCGTTTCGCCGTTTGCGGAAGAAGTCTGATGTGAACAAGTAGCAGAAGCATACATGCTCAAGAGGGATCACCCGAAATTCAAAGGCAACTGAATTTCGGCAACCGGGGAATCGAAGTCGGAATGCCGCGAAACTCACCGAGTCAAAGCGTTTCGCCGTTTGCGGAAGAAGTCTGATGTGAACAAGTAGCAGAAGCATACATGCTCAAGAGGGATCACCCGAAATTCAAAGGCAACTGAATTTCGGCAACCGGGGCATCGAAGTCGGAATGCCGCGAAACTCACCGAGTCAAAGCGTTTCGCCGTTTGCGGAAGAAGTCTGATGTGGAACAAGTAGCAGAAGCATACATGCTCAAGAGGGATCACCCGAAATTCAAAGGCAACTGAATTTCGGCAACCGGGGCATCGAAGTCGGAATGCCGCGAAACTCACCGAGTCAAAGCGTTTCGCCGTTTGCGGAAGAAGTCTGATGTGGAACAAGTAGCAGAAGCATACATGCTCAAGAGGGATCACCCGAAATTCAAAGGCAACTGAATTTCGGCAACCGGGAATCGAAGTCGGAATGCCGCGAAACTCACCGAGTCAAAGCGTTTCGCCGTTTGCGGAAGAAGTCTGATGTGGAACAAGTAGCAGAAGCATACATGCTCAAGAGGGATCACCCGAAATTCAAAGGCAACTGAATTTCGGCAACCGGGGCATCGAAGTCGAATGCCGCGAAACTCACCGAGTCAAAGCGTTTCGCCGTTTGCGGAAGAAGTCTGATGTGGAACAAGTAGCAGAAGCATACATGCTCAAGAGGGATCACCCGAAATTCAAAGGCAACTGAATTTCGGCAACCGGGGCATCGAAGTCGGAATGCCGCGAAACTCACCGAGTCAAAGCGTTTCGCCGTTTGCGGAAGAAGTCTGATGTGGAACAAGTAGCAGAAGCATACATGCTCAAGAGGGATCACCCGAAATTCAAAGGCAACTGAATTTCGGCAACCGGGGATCGAAGTCGGAATGCCGCGAAACTCACCGAGTCAAAGCGTTTCGCCGTTTGCGGAAGAAGTCTGATGTGAACAAGTAGCAGAAGCATACATGCTCAAGAGGGATCACCCGAAATTCAAAGGCAACTGAATTTCGGCAACCGGGGCATCGAAGTCGGAATGCCGCGAAACTCACCGAGTCAAAGCGTTTCGCCGTTTGCGGAAGAAGTCTGATGTGGAACAAGTAGCAGAAGCATACATGCTCAAGAGGGATCACCCGAAATTCAAAGGCAACTGAATTTCGGCAACCGGGGAATCGAAGTCGGAATGCCGCGAAACTCACCGAGTCAAAGCGTTTCGCCGTTTGCGGAAGAAGTCTGATGTGGAACAAGTAGCAGAAGCATACATGCTCAAGAGGGATCACCCGAAATTCAAAGGCAACTGAATTTCGGCAACCGGGAATCGAAGTCGGAATGCCGCGAAACTCACCGAGTCAAAGCGTTTCGCCGTTTGCGGAAGAAGTCTGATGTGGAACAAGTAGCAGAAGCATACATGCTCAAGAGGGATCACCCGAAATTCAAAGGCAACTGAATTTCGGCAACCGGGGCATCGAAGTCGGAATGCCGCGAAACTCACCGAGTCAAAGCGTTTCGCCGTTTGCGGAAGAAGTCTGATGTGGAACAAGTAGCAGAAGCATACATGCTCAAGAGGGATCACCCGAAATTCAAAGGCAACTGAATTTCGGCAACCGGGGAATCGAAGTCGGAATGCCGCGAAACTCACCGAGTCAAAGCGTTTCGCCGTTTGCGGAAGAAGTCTGATGTGGAACAAGTAGCAGAAGCATACATGCTCAAGAGGGATCACCCGAAATTCAAAGGCAACTGAATTTCGGCAACCGGGGAATCGAAGTCGGAATGCCGCGAAACTCACCGAGTCAAAGCGTTTCGCCGTTTGCGGAAGAAGTCTGATGTAGAACAAGTAGCAGAAGCATACATGCTCAAGAGGGATCACCCGAAATTCAAAGGCAACTGAATTTCGGCAACCGGGGAATCGAAGTCGGAATGCCGCGAAACTCACCGAGTCAAAGCGTTTCGCCGTTTGCGGAAGAAGTCTGATGTGGAACAAGTAGCAGAAGCATACATGCTCAAGAGGGATCACCCGAAATTCAAAGGCAACTGAATTTCGGCAACCGGGGATCGAAGTCGGAATGCCGCGAAACTCACCGAGTCAAAGCGTTTCGCCGTTTGCGGAAGAAGTCTGATGTGGAACAAGTAGCAGAAGCATACATGCTCAAGAGGGATCACCCGAAATTCAAAGGCAACTGAATTTCGGCAACCGGGGAATCGAAGTCGGAATGCCGCGAAACTCACCGAGTCAAAGCGTTTCGCCGTTTGCGGAAGAAGTCTGATGTGGAACAAGTAGCAGAAGCATACATGCTCAAGAGGGATCACCCGAAATTCAAAGGCAACTGAATTTCGGCAACCGGGCATCGAAGTCGGAATGCCGCGAAACTCACCGAGTCAAAGCGTTTCGCCGTTTGCGGAAGAAGTCTGATGTGGAACAAGTAGCAGAAGCATACATGCTCAAGAGGGATCACCCGAAATTCAAAGGCAACTGAATTTCGGCAACCGGGAATCGAAGTCGGAATGCCGCGAAACTCACCGAGTCAAAGCGTTTCGCCGTTTGCGGAAGAAGTCTGATGTGGAACAAGTAGCAGAAGCATACATGCTCAAGAGGGATCACCCGAAATTCAAAGGCAACTGAATTTCGGCAACCGGGGAATCGAAGTCGGAATGCCGCGAAACTCACCGAGTCAAAGCGTTTCGCCGTTTGCGGAAGAAGTCTGATGTGGAACAAGTAGCAGAAGCATACATGCTCAAGAGGGATCACCCGAAATTCAAAGGCAACTGAATTTCGGCAACCGGGGAATCGAAGTCGGAATGCCGCGAAACTCACCGAGTCAAAGCGTTTCGCCGTTTGCGGAAGAAGTCTGATGTGGAACAAGTAGCAGAAGCATACATGCTCAAGAGGGATCACCCGAAATTCAAAGGCAACTGAATTTCGGCAACCGGGAATCGAAGTCGGAATGCCGCGAAACTCACCGAGTCAAAGCGTTTCGCCGTTTGCGGAAGAAGTCTGATGTGGAACAAGTAGCAGAAGCATACATGCTCAAGAGGGATCACCCGAAATTCAAAGGCAACTGAATTTCGGCAACCGGGGATCGAAGTCGGAATGCCGCGAAACTCACCGAGTCAAAGCGTTTCGCCGTTTGCGGAAGAAGTCTGATGTGGAACAAGTAGCAGAAGCATACATGCTCAAGAGGGATCACCCGAAATTCAAAGGCAACTGAATTTCGGCAACCGGGGCATCGAAGTCGGAATGCCGCGAAACTCACCGAGTCAAAGCGTTTCGCCGTTTGCGGAAGAAGTCTGATGTGGAACAAGTAGCAGAAGCATACATGCTCAAGAGGGATCACCCGAAATTCAAAGGCAACTGAATTTCGGCAACCGGGGAATCGAAGTCGGAATGCCGCGAAACTCACCGAGTCAAAGCGTTTCGCCGTTTGCGGAAGAAGTCTGATGTGGAACAAGTAGCAGAAGCATACATGCTCAAGAGGGATCACCCGAAATTCAAAGGCAACTGAATTTCGGCAACCGGGGATCGAAGTCGGAATGCCGCGAAACTCACCGAGTCAAAGCGTTTCGCCGTTTGCGGAAGAAGTCTGATGTGGAACAAGTAGCAGAAGCATACATGCTCAAGAGGGATCACCCGAAATTCAAAGGCAACTGAATTTCGGCAACCGGGGAATCGAAGTCGGAATGCCGCGAAACTCACCGAGTCAAAGCGTTTCGCCGTTTGCGGAAGAAGTCTGATGTGAAACAAGTAGCAGAAGCATACATGCTCAAGAGGGATCACCCGAAATTCAAAGGCAACTGAATTTCGGCAACCCGGAATCAAAGTCGGAATGCCGCGAAACTCACCGAGTCAAAGCGTTTCGCCGTTTGCGGAAGAAGTCTGATGTGGAACAAGTAGCAGAAGCATACATGCTCAAGAGGGATCACCCGAAATTCAAAGGCAACTGAATTTCGGCAACCGGGAATCGAAGTCGGAATGCCGCGAAACTCACCGAGTCAAAGCGTTTCGCCGTTTGCGGAAGAAGTCTGATGTGGAACAAGTAGCAGAAGCGTACATGCTCAAGAGGGATCACCCGAAATTCAAAGGCAACTGAATTTCGGCAACCGGGGAATCGAAGTCGGAATGCCGCGAAACTCACCGAGTAAAAGCGTTTCGCCGTTTGCGGAAGAAGTCTGATGTGGAACAAGTAGCAAAACAATACATGCTCAAGAGGGATCACCCGAAATTCAAAGGCAACTGAATTTCGGCAACCGGGGAATCGAAGTCGGAATACCGCGAAACTCACCGAGTCAAAGCGTTTCGCCCTTTGCGGAAGAAGTCTGATGTGGAACAAGTAGCAGAAGCATACATGCTGAAGAGGGATCAACTGAAATTCAAAGGCAACTGAATTTGTGCAACCGGGGAATCGAAGTCGGAATGCCGCGAAACTCACCGAGTAAAAGCGTTTCGCCGTTTGCGGAAGAAGTCTGATGTGGAACAAGTAGCAGAAGCATACATGCTCAAGAGGGATCACCTGAAATTCAAAGGCAACGGAATTTCGGCAACCGGGGAATGGAAGTCGGAATGCCGCGAAACTCACCGAGTCAAAGCGTTTCGCCGTTTGCGGAAGAAGTCTGATGTGGAACAAGTAGCAGAAGCATACATGCTCAAGAGGGATCACCCGAAATTCAAACGCAACTGAATTTCGGCAACCGGGGATCGAAGTCGGAATGCCGCGAAACTCACCGAGTCAAAGCGTTTCGCCGTTTGCGGAAGAAGTCTGATGTGGAACAAGTAGCAGAAGCATACATGCTCAAGAGGGATCACCCGAAATTCAAAGGCAACTGAATTTCGGCAACCGGGCATCGAAGTCGGAATGCCGCGAAACTCACCGAGTCAAAGCGTTTCGCCGTTTGCGGAAGAAGTCTGATGTGGAACAAGTAGCAGAAGCATACATGCTCAAGAGGGATCACCCGAAATTCAAAGGCAACTGAATTTCGGCAACCGGGGAATCGAAGTCGGAATGCCGCGAAACTCACCGAGTCAAAGCGTTTCGCCGTTTGCGGAAGAAGTCTGATGTGGAACAAGTAGCAGAAGCATACATGCTCAAGAGGGATCACCCGAAATTCAAAGGCAACTGAATTTCGGCAACCGGGGAATCGAAGTCGGAATGCCGCGAAACTCACCGAGTCAAAGCGTTTCGCCGTTTGCGGAAGAAGTCTGATGTGGAACAAGTAGCAGAAGCATACATGCTCAAGAGGGATCACCCGAAATTCAAAGGCAACTGAATTTCGGCAACCGGGGAATCGAAGTCGGAATGCCGCGAAACTCACCGAGTCAAAGCGTTTCGCCGTTTGCGGAAGAAGTCTGATGTGGAACAAGTAGCAGAAGCATACATGCTCAAGAGGGATCACCCGAAATTCAAAGGCAACTGAATTTCGGCAACCGGGGAATCGAAGTCGGAATGCCGCGAAACTCACCGAGTCAAAGCGTTTCGCCGTTTGCGGAAGAAGTCTGATGTGGAACAAGTAGCAGAAGCATACATGCTCAAGAGGGATCACCCGAAATTCAAAGGCAACTGAATTTCGGCAACCGGGGAATCGAAGTCGGAATGCCGCAAAACTCACCGAGTCAAAGCGTTTCGCCGTTTGCGGAAGAAGTCTGATGTGGAACAAGTAGCAGAAGCATACATGCTCAAGAGGGATCACCCGAAATTCAAAGGCAACTGAATTTCAGCAACCGGGGAATCGAAGTCGGAATGCCGCAAAACTCACCGAGTCAAAGCGTTTCGCCGTTTGCGGAAGAAGTCTGATGTGGCACAAGTAGAAGAAGCATGCATGCTCTAGAAGGATCACCCGAAATTCAAAGGCAACTGAATTTCGGCAACCGGGGAATCGAAGTCGGAATGCCTCGAAACTCACCGTGTCAAAGCGTGTCGCCGTTTGCGGAAGAAGACTGATGTGGAACAAGTAGCAGAAGCATACATGCTCAAGAGGGATCACCTGAAATTCAAACGCAACTGAATTTCGGCAACCGGGGAATAGAAGTTGGAATGTCGCGAAACTCACCGAGTCAACGCGTTTCGCCGTTTGCGGAAGAAGTCTGATGTGGAACAAGTAGCAGAAGCATACATGCTGAAGAGGGATCACCCGAAATTCTAAGGCAACTGAATTTCGGCAACCGGGGAATCAAAGGCGGAATGCCGCGAAACTCACCGAGTCAAAGCGTGTCGCCGTTTGCGGAAGAAGACTGATG
>CM055355.1:103277-105777 GCA_029228515.1 Populus alba x Populus x berolinensis | reverse complement strand
CGCGCCAAGCCGTTGGGCGCGTTGGGGCTGCCAGCACCTTGGCACGAGGGGAATCCTGTTAAGGCCCCACGCCCGAAGCCGCGGATAAGCAGCCCCAACGCGCCCAACGGCTTGGAGCGGGTCACGGGCAGGGATTCCGGCCACCGCCACCGGGACATCGCGGCAAGCTGAGAGGCGCGCGTCAGCTGCCAGCACCTTGGCACGAGCGCGGCTTGTTAAGGCCCCACGCCCACGCCGCGGATAAGCAGCCCCAACGCGCCCAACGGCTTGGAGCGGGTCCCGGGGACGGTGGAAGGAATCGTGACGTCGCGCCAAGCCGTTGGGCGCGTTGGGGCTGCCTATTGGTTGGCACGAGCGCTGGCAAATCAGAGTGCGTGCGCGCCCGCAGCCGCGGATAAGCAGCCCCAACGCGCCCAACGGCTTGGAGCGGGTCACAGGGACGGTGGCCGGAATCGGGTCGTCGCCGGCCGGAAAACGGGTCATCGATGGCGGCGTTACTTCGGGCCATGAGGCCCCCCACGTTAGTCCGAGTGTAGCAGCAGCTCACAAATCCCCCGCGGCAGGCCTATGGGCGCCAGCCAGCGCGCCCCATGGCCAGTCAGGGGGCACCCCCCTAAAGAGCTATAAGTGTTATTGCAGCTCTGGCAGGGGTAGACACTACTAGGTCCCAGCTGTCACCCCCCCTCTAAAAAATTCATTTCTTGGTATTTTGAGCTGAAATTTTGCACATAGGTTGGCAAAAATCCAATCCACCTTTATAAATTTTCCCAGATTTTTTCGAGGTCGGGAAGTATTTTTTTTTATTTTCCAACCATTAAAAATCAAGGAAATACGCAAAAATAGGAACCGGCCCGGAATGACCCCAAATTCGGCTGGCAGCCTCACAAAAATATGGCTGATTTTACTGGATTGATTTCATGTGGAAAGCACGACGTTTTCTAGGCGGAATGCGGGAAAACCAGCAGCGCGCATGCCGCGGCCAGCGACGTCGGGCTGGCCCCTGCAGCGCCTAGCCTCTCCCGCGCGGGGGGCAGGCAAGAGCGCGGGGGGCCAGGGCCCGAAGGCAGCCCCCCCGCGGGCAAGATAGCAAGCCAGCAGGGGCTGTCCCCGCGTCAGCCCCCGTTGCCGTGAGCCTGCCCCCTAGACGAATTTTCCTGCCTGGCCTGGCCAGCCCAGCGTCCAGCCCGTGTTCGTCAACAAATCTGCGCTGCCGATTTTCCGCGACGGGCCTCCAGCGGCACAAATCCACGCTGCCGATTTTTCCCACTGTCGGCATCGCTGCCGATTTTCCACGACGGGCCTGCAGGTTCACAAATCCGCGCTGCCGATTTTCCGCGACGGGCCTGCAGCGGCACAAATCCGCGCTGCCGATTTTTCTCACTGTCGGCATCGCTGCCGATTTTCCGCGACGGGCCTGCAGGTTCACAAATCCGCGCTGCCGATTTTCCGCGACGGGCCTGCAGCGGCACAAATCCGCGCTGCCGATTTTTCCCACTGTCGGCATCGGTGCCGATTTTCCGCGACGGGCCTGCAGGTTCACAAATCTGCGCTGCCGATTTTCCCGACGGGCCTGCAGCGGCACAAATCCGCGCTGCCGATTTTTCCCACTGTCGGCATCGCTGCCGCTGCCCCTGCCCCAGCGTGTACCTAGTAGCCTCTCCCGCGCGGGGGGCAGGCAAGAGCGCGGGGGGCCAGGGCCCGAAGGCAGCCCCCCCGCGGGTAAGATAGCAAGCCAGCAGGGGCTGTCCCCGCGTCAGCCCCCGTTGCGCAGCGCAGCATGGCTGCCTGGGAATCATTGCCGCGCGCGCGCGCGCCCAATCGCCCAAGAGCCCAAGGGCCCCCAAGGGCCCCAGGCCCTCAGGCCCCAGGCCCCCAGGCCCCAGCGCCCCAGCGCCAAGCGCGGGCGCGGGCGGGCGCGCGCGCGCGCGTGTGTGATTTTTATAGGGACGGTGGCCGGAATCGGGTCGTCGCCGGCCGGAAAACGGGTCATCGATGGCGGCGTTACTTCGGGCCGTGAGGCCCCCCACGTTAGTCCGAGCGTAGCAGCAGCTCGCAAATCCCCCGCGCCCCATGGCCAGTCGGGGGGCACCCCCCTAAAGAGCTATAAGTGTTATTGCAGCTCTGGCAGGGGTAGACACTACTAGGTCCCAGCTGTCACCCCCCCTCTAAAAAATTCATTTCTTGGTATTTTGAGCTGAAATTTTGCACATAGGTTGGCAAAAATCCAGTCCACCTCCAGAAATAATCCCGGAATTTTTCGGGGTGGGGAAGTATTTTTTTTTATTTTCCTACCATTAAAAATCAAGGAAATACGCAAAAATAGGAACCGGCCCGGAATGACCCCAAATTCGGCTGGCAGCCTCACAAAAATATGGCTGATTTTACTGGATTGATTTCATGTGGAAAGCACGACGTTTTCTTGGCGGAATGCGGGAAAACCAGCAGCCCGCATGCCGCGGCCACCGGAGGAGCCCCGGGAAAACTCTTGCTTTCACGGTCT
>CM055355.1:90777-93277 GCA_029228515.1 Populus alba x Populus x berolinensis | reverse complement strand
GCCAGCGCGCCCCATGGCCAGTCAGGGGGCACCCCCCTAAAGAGCTATAAGTGTTATTGCAGCTCTGGCAGGGGTAGACACTACTAGGTCCCAGCTGTCACCCCCCCTCTAAAAAATTCATTTCTTGGTATTTTGAGCTGAAATTTTGCACATAGGTTGGCAAAAATCCAATCCACCTTTATAAATTTTCCCAGATTTTTTCGAGGTCGGGAAGTATTTTTTTTTATTTTCCAACCATTAAAAATCAAGGAAATACGCAAAAATAGGAACCGGCCCGGAATGACCCCAAATTCGGCTGGCAGCCTCACAAAAATATGGCTGATTTTACTGGATTGATTTCATGTGGAAAGCACGACGTTTTCTAGGCGGAATGCGGGAAAACCAGCAGCGCGCATGCCGCGGCCAGCGACGTCGGGCTGGCCCCTGCAGCGCCTAGCCTCTCCCGCGCGGGGGGCAGGCAAGAGCGCGGGGGGCCAGGGCCCGAAGGCAGCCCCCCCGCGGGCAAGATAGCAAGCCAGCAGGGGCTGTCCCCGCGTCAGCCCCCGTTGCCGTGAGCCTGCCCCCTAGACGAATTTTCCTGCCTGGCCTGGCCAGCCCAGCGTCCAGCCCGTGTTCGTCAACAAATCTGCGCTGCCGATTTTCCGCGACGGGCCTCCAGCGGCACAAATCCACGCTGCCGATTTTTCCCACTGTCGGCATCGCTGCCGATTTTCCACGACGGGCCTGCAGGTTCACAAATCCGCGCTGCCGATTTTCCGCGACGGGCCTGCAGCGGCACAAATCCGCGCTGCCGATTTTTCTCACTGTCGGCATCGCTGCCGATTTTCCGCGACGGGCCTGCAGGTTCACAAATCCGCGCTGCCGATTTTCCGCGACGGGCCTGCAGCGGCACAAATCCGCGCTGCCGATTTTTCCCACTGTCGGCATCGGTGCCGATTTTCCGCGACGGGCCTGCAGGTTCACAAATCTGCGCTGCCGATTTTCCCCGACGGGCCTGCAGCGGCACAAATCCGCGCTGCCGATTTTTCCCACTGTCGGCATCGCTGCCGCTGCCCCTGCCCCAGCGTGTACCTAGTAGCCTCTCCCGCGCGGGGGGCAGGCAAGAGCGCGGGGGGCCAGGGCCCGAAGGCAGCCCCCCCGCGGGTAAGATAGCAAGCCAGCAGGGGCTGTCCCCGCGTCAGCCCCCGTTGCGCAGCGCAGCATGGCTGCCTGGGAATCATTGCCGCGCGCGCGCGCGCCCAATCGCCCAAGAGCCCAAGGGCCCCCAAGGGCCCCAGGCCCTCAGGCCCCAGGCCCCCAGGCCCCAGCGCCCCAGCGCCAAGCGCGGGCGCGGGCGGGCGCGCGCGCGCGTGTGTGATTTTTATAGGGACGGTGGCCGGAATCGGGTCGTCGCCGGCCGGAAAACGGGTCATCGATGGCGGCGTTACTTCGGGCCGTGAGGCCCCCCACGTTAGTCCGAGCGTAGCAGCAGCTCGCAAATCCCCCGCGCCCCATGGCCAGTCGGGGGGCACCCCCCTAAAGAGCTATAAGTGTTATTGCAGCTCTGGCAGGGGTAGACACTACTAGGTCCCAGCTGTCACCCCCCCTCTAAAAAATTCATTTCTTGGTATTTTGAGCTGAAATTTTGCACATAGGTTGGCAAAAATCCAGTCCACCTCCAGAAATAATCCCGGAATTTTTCGGGGTGGGGAAGTATTTTTTTTTATTTTCCTACCATTAAAAATCAAGGAAATACGCAAAAATAGGAACCGGCCCGGAATGACCCCAAATTCGGCTGGCAGCCTCACAAAAATATGGCTGATTTTACTGGATTGATTTCATGTGGAAAGCACGACGTTTTCTTGGCGGAATGCGGGAAAACCAGCAGCCCGCATGCCGCGGCCACCGGAGGAGCCCCGGGAAAACTCTTGCTTTCACGGTCTTCGCCTCCCCTCACCACCATGGCAGGCCTCTAATCCCCCCATCAGCAGTTGTAGCCGATAGGGCAGTGATTTGAACGCCGCCGCCGGGTAATCGCACCCGGCCATCCCGGGGAGGAAGAGATCTCTTCTTCCAAGATAGCGAACAACACATCGGGAGTTATGTTGATAGGGCAGAGAATTGAATGACTCGTTGAGGGCAGCCGGGTCATCTCACCCCGTCCATCCCGAGCGGTGTTTTTCCCGGCAGCCTCGGGGAAACTCTTGCTTTCACTGTCCGCTGCCCCCAGTCCCCACTCGCATCAGCCCACCGCACCAATAAGCCAACGCTGCGGACGAATCTGGCGACACAGTCCCACGGGCTGCCACTGCCCCAGTGTCTAGACCAACAGTCTTTTTCGTCAAGCCTTGGACTATGCAGTCCGTCCATCCAGACTCATCGTCACCACCTGCTGCCGATTCTGCCGACTTCGCCGATTTCGTCGGCGCTGCCGATTCCAGCACTGCCCGCTGTGTCTGAACAGCCCCTGCTTCGTCAGCGCATCCCCTTGACGATTTTTCCTGCCTGGCCTGGACAGCCC
>CM055355.1:69091-80677 GCA_029228515.1 Populus alba x Populus x berolinensis | reverse complement strand
CCCTCTAGTCGTTTCGTGGTAAGGTCCGACTGGCATCGTTGGGAGTGGGGTAACGGATTCCAAGATACTCCAAGTAAAACAGCCTCCGAAAACTCGTGAAAAAAATTTTATAGCGATCCAACGGTCGGATCTATTGTTAGGGACCTTTTCCGACGGTACACTAGTCATGTAAGTGGTAAGCCCGAGCAACAGCGTTCGGAGTGCGGTTCTGATTACACGCTACTCGAAGTAAAACAGCCTCCGAAAGTCGTGAAAAAAAATTTTAGACCGATCCAACGGTCGGATCTATAGTTATGGACCTTTTGAGCCGGTACTCTACTCCTGTCGGTGTTAAGGCCCGACCGGACATCGTCGGAGTGCGGTACTGATTCCACGCTACTCCAAGTAAAACAGCTTCCGGAAACTCGTGAAAAAAATTTTAGAGCGATCCAACGGTCCGGATCTACTTGTTATGGACCTTTTTACCCGTACCCTCTCGTGTCCGTGGTAAGGTCCGACTGGCATCGCTGGAGTGGGGTACTGATTCAAGCTACTCCAAGTAAAACAGCCTCCGAAACTCGTGAAAAAACTTTTATAGCGATCCAACGGTCGGATCTATTGTTATGGACCTTTTGAGCCGTACTCTAGTCATGTCGCTGGTAAGGCCCGACCGACATCTTCGGAAGTGCGGTTCTGATTACACGCTACTAAAAGTAAAAACAGCCTCCGGAAAGTCGTGAAAAAAAATTTTAGACCGATCCAACGGTCGGATCTATAGTTATGGACCTTTTCAGCCGGTACTACTACTCATGTCGGTGTTAAGGCCCGACCGGACATCGTCGGAGTGCGGTACTGATTCCACGCTACTCCAAGTAAAACAGCTTCCGGAAACTCGTGAAAAAAATTTTTAGAGCGATCCAACGGTCGGATATACTGTTATGGACCTTTTTACCCGTAACTCTAGTCATGTCGGCGGTAAGGTCCGACTGGGCATCGTCTGAGTACGTTACTGATTCCACGCTACTCCAAGTAAAACAGCCTCCGAAAACTCGTGAAAAAATTTTATAGCGATCCAACGGTCGGATCTATTGTTATGGACCTTTTGCGACGGTACACTAGTCATGTCGGTGGTAAGGCCCGACCGGACAAGCGTCGGAGTGCGGTTCTGATTACACGCTACTCGAAGTAAAACAATATCCGGAAAGTCGTGAAAAAAATTTTAGACCGATCCAACGGTCGGATCTTTAGTTATGGACTTTTTCAGCCGGTACTCTACTCATGTCGGTGTTAAGGCCCGACCGGACATCGTCGGAGTGCGGTACTGATTCCACGCTACTCCAAGTAAAACAGCTTCCGGAAACTCGTGAAAAAAAAAATTTAGAGCGATCCAACGGTCGGATCTATTGTTATGGACCTTTTTACCTGGACTCTAGTCGTGTCCGTGGTAAGGTCCGACTGGCATCGTCGGAGTGGGGTACGGATTCCAAGCTACTCCAAGTAAAACAGCCTCCGAAAACTCGTGAAAAAACTTTTATAGCGATCCAAACGGTCGGATCTATTGTTATGGACCTTTTGACGGTACACTAGTCATGTAAGTGGTAAGGCCCGAGCAGACAGCGTCGGAGTGCGGTTCTGATTACACGCTACTCGAAGTAAAACAGCCTCCGGAAAGTCGTGAAAAAAATTTTAGACCGATCCAACGTCGGATCTATAGTTATGGACCTTTTGAGCGGGTACTCTACTCCTGTCGTGTTAAGGCCCGACCGGACATCGTCGGAGTGCGGTACTGATTCCACGCTACTCCAAGTAAAACAGCTTCCGGAAACTCGTGAAAAAAATTTTAGAGCGATCCAACGGTCGGATCTATTGTTATGGACCTTTTTACCTGGCCCTCTCGTCGTGTCCGTGGTAAGGTCCGACTGGCATCGCTGGAGTGGGTACTGATTCCAAGCTACTCCAAGTAAAACAGCCTGCGGAAAACTCGTTGAAAAAACTTTTATAGCGATCCAACGGTCGGATCTATTGTTATGGACCTTTTGAGCCGGTAACTCTAGTCATGTCGCTGGTAAGGCCCGACCGGACAGCGTCGGAGTGCGGTTCTGATTACACGCTACTAAAAGTAAAACAGCCTCCGGAAAGTCGTGAAAAAAATTTTAGACCGATCCAACGGTCGGATCTATAGTTATGGACCTTTTCAGCCGGTACTCTACTCATGTCGGTGTTAAGGCCCGACCGGACATCGTCGGAGTGCGGTACTGATTCCACGCTACTCCAAGTAAAACAGCTTCCGGAAACTCGTGAAAAAAATTTTAGAGCGATCCAACGGTCGGATATACTGTTATGGACCTTTTTACCCGAACTCTAGTCATGTCGGCGGTAAGGTCCGACTGGGCATCGTCTGAGTACGTTACTGATTCCACGCTACTCCAAGTAAAACAGCCTCCGAAAACTCGTGAAAAAAATTTTATAGCGATCCAACGGTCGGATCTATTGTTATGGACCTTTTGCGACGGTACACTAGTCATGTCGGTGGTAAGGCCCGACCGGACAGCGTCGGAGTGCGGTTCTTATTACACGCTACTCGAAGTAAAACATATCCGGAAAGTCGTGAAAAAATTTTAGACCGATCCAACGGGCGGATCTTTAGTTATGGACCTTTTTAGCCGGTACTCTACTCATGTCGGTGTTAAGGCCCGACCGGACATCGTCGGAGTGCGGTACTGATTCCACGCTACTCCAAGTAAAACAGCTTCCGGAAAGTGGTGAAAAAAATTTTAGAGCGATCCAACGGTCGGATCTATTGTTATGGACCTTTTTACCTGGCCCTCTAGTCGTGTCCGTGGTAAGGTCCGACTGGCATCGTTGGAGTAGGGTACTGATTCCAACCTACTCCAAGTAAAACAGCCTGCGAAACTCGTGAAAAAACTTTTATAGCGATCCAACGGTCGGATCTATTGTTATGGACCTTTTGAGCCGGTACTCTAGTCATGTCGCTGGTAAGGCCCGACCGGACAGCGTCGGAGTGCGGTTCTGATTACACGCTACTCGAAGTAAAACAGCCTCCGGAAAGTCGTGAAAAAAATTTAGACCGATCCAACGGTCGGATCTATAGTTATGGACCTTTTGAGCCGGTACTCTACTCATGTCGGTGTTAAGGCCCGACCGGACATCGTCGGAGTGCGGTACTGATTCCACGCTACTCCAAGTAAAACAGCTTCCGGAAACTCGTGAAAAAAATTTTAGAGCGATCCAACGGTCGGATCTACTGTTATGGACCTTTTTAACCGGTACTCTAGTCATGTCGGCGGTAAGGTCCGACGGGGCATCGTCGGAGTACGGTACTGATTCTACGCTACTCCAAGTAAAACAGCCTCCGAAAACTCGTGAAAAAACCTTTATAGCGATCCAACGGTCGGATCTATTGTTATGGACCTTTTGAGACGGTACTCTAGTCATAGCGGTGGTAAGGCCCGACCGGACAGCGTCGGAGTGCGGTTCTGATTCCACGCTACTCCAAGTAAAACAGCTTCCGGAAACTCGTGAAAAAAATTTTAGACCGATCCAACGGTCGGATCTATAGTTATGGACCTTTTGAGCGGGTACTCTACTCCTGTCGGTGTTCAGGCCCGACCGGACATCGTCAGAGTGCGGTACTGATTCCACGCTACTCCAAGAAAAACAGCCTCCAGAAACTCGTGAAAAACATTTTAGAGCGATCCAATGGTCGGATCTACTGTTAGGGACCATTTTACCCGGTACTCTAGTCATGTCGGCGGTAAGGTCCGACTAGGCATCGTCGGAGTACGGTACTGATTCCACGCTACTCCAAGTAAAACAGCTTCCGGAAACTCGTGAAAAAAATTTTAGACTGATCCAACGGTCGGATCTATAGTTATGGACCTTTTCAGCCGGTACTCTACTCATGTCGGTGTTAAGGCCCGACTGGACATCGTCGGAGTGCGGTACTAATGCCACGCTACTCCAAGTAAAACAGCTTCCGTAAACTCGTGAAAAAATTTTAGAGCGATCCAACGGTCGGATCTATTGTTATGGACCTTTTTACCTGGTACTCTAGTCATGTCGTGGTAAGGTCCGACTGGCATCGTTGGAGTGGGGTACTGATTCCAAGCTACTCCAAGTAAAACAGCCTCCGAAAACTCGTGAAAAAACTTTTATAGCGATCCAACGGTCGGATCTATTGTTATGGACCTTTTGAGCCGTACTCTAGTCATGTCGTGGTAAGGCCCGACCGGACAGCGTCGGAGTGCGGTTCTGATTACACGCTACTCGAAGTAAAACAGCCTCCGGAAAGTCGTGAAAAAAATTTTAGACCGATCCAACGGTCGGATCTATAGTTATGGACCTTTTGAGCGGGTACTCTACTCCTGTCGGTGTTAAGGCCCGACCGGACATCGTCGGAGTGCGGTACTGATTCCACGCTACTCCAAGTAAAACAGCTTCCGGAAACTCGTGAAAAAAATTTTAGAGCGATCCAACGGTCGGATCTATTGTTATGGACCTTTTTACCTGGCCCTCTAGTCGTGTCCGTGGTAAGGTCCGACTGGCATCGCTGGAGTGGGGTACTGATTCCAAGCTACTCCAAGTAAAACAGCCTGCGGAAACTCGTGAAAAAACTTTTATAGCGATCCAACGGTCGGATCTATTGTTATGGACCTTTTGAGCCGGTACTCTAGTCATGTCGCTGGTAAGGCCCGACCGGACAGCGTCGGAGTGCGGTTCTGATTACACGCTACTCGAAGTAAAACAGCCTCCGGAAAGTCGTGAAAAAAATTTTAGACCGATCCAACGGTCGGATCTATAGTTATGGACCTTTTCAGCCGGTACTCTACTCATGTCGGTGTTAAGGCCCGACCGGACATCGTCGGAGTGCGGTACTGATTCCACGCTACTCCAAGTAAAACAGCTTCCGGAAACTCGTGAAAAAAATTTAGAGCGATCCAACGGTCGGATATACTGTTATGGACCTTTTTACCCGAACTCTAGTCATGTCGGCGGTAAGGTCCGACTGGGCATCGTCTGAGTACGTACTGATTCCACGCTACTCCAAGTAAAACAGCCTCCGAAAACTCGTGAAAAAAATTTTATAGCGATCCAACGGTCGGATCTATTGTTATGGACCTTTTGCGACGGTACACTAGTCATGTCGGTGGTAAGGCCCGACCGGACAGCGTCGGAGTGCGTTCTGATTACACGCTACTCGAAGTAAAACAATATCCGGAAAGTCGTGAAAAAATTTTAGACCGATCCAACGGTCGGATCTATAGTTATGGGACCTTTTGAGCCGGTACTCTACTCATGTCGGTGTTAAGGCCCGACCGGACATCGTCGGAGTGCGGTACTGATTCCACGCTACTCCAAGTAAAACAGCTTCCGAAACTCGTGAAAAAAATTTTAGAGCGATCCAACGGTCGGATCTATTGTTATGGACCTTTTTACCTGGCCCTCTAGTCGTGTCCGTGGTAAGGTCCGACTGGCATCGTTCGGAGTAGGGTACTGATTCCAAGCTACTCCAAGTAAAACAGCCTGCGGAAACTCGTGAAAAAACTTTTATAGCGATCCAACGGTGGGATCTATTGTTATGGACCTTTTGAGCCGGTACTCTAGTCATGTCGCTGGTAAGGCCCGACCGGACAGCGTCGGAGTGCGGTTCTGATTACACGCTACTCGAAGTAAAACAGCCTCCGAAAAGTCGTGAAAAAAATTTTAGACCGATCCAACGGTCGGATCTATAGTTATGGACCTTTTGAGCGGGTACTCTACTCCTGTCGGTGTTAAGGCCCGACCGGACACCGTCGGAGTGCGGTACTGATTCCACGCTACTCCAAGTAAAACAGCTTCCGGAAACTCGTGAAAAAAATTTTAGAGCGATCCAACGGTCGGATCTATTGTTATGGACCTTTTTACCTGGCCCTCTAGTCGTGTCCGTGGTAAGGTCCGACTGGCATCGCTGAGTACGGTACTGATTCCACGCTACTCCAAGTAAAACAGCCTCCGAAACTCGTGAAAAAAACTTTTATAGCGATCCAACGGTCGGATCTATTGTTATGGACCTTTTGAGCCGGTACTCTAGTCATGTCGCTGGTAAGGCCCGACCGGACAGCGTCGGAGTGCGGTTCTGATTACACGCTACTCGAAGTAAAACAGCCTCCGGAAAGTCGTGAAAAAAATTTTAGACCGATCCAACGGTCGGATCTATAGTTATGGACCTTTTAGCCGGTACTCTACTCATGTCGGTGTTAAGGCCCGACAGGACATCGTCGGAGTGCGGTACTGATTCCACGCTACTCCAAGTAAAACAGCTTCCGGAAACTCGTGAAAAACATTTTAGAGCGATCCAACGGTCGGATCTACTGTTATGGACCTTTTTACCCGGTACTCTAGTCATGTCGGCGGTAAGGTCCGACTGGGCATCGTCTGAGTACGTTACTGATTCCACGCTACTCCAACTAAAACAGCCTCCGGAAACTCGTGAAAAAACTTTTATAGCGATCCAACGGTCGGATCTATTATTATGGACCTTTTGAGACGGTACATTAGTCATATGGGTGGTAAGACCCGACCGGACAGCGTCGAATTGCGGTTCTGATTACACGCTACTCGAAGTAAAACAGCCTCCGGAAAGTCGTGAAAAAAATTTTAGACCGATCCAACGGTCGGATCTATAGTTATGGACCTTTTCAGCCGGTACTGTACTCATGTCGGTGTTAAGCCCCGACCGAACATCGTCGGACTGCGGTACTGATTCCACGCTACTCCAAGTAAAACAGCTTCCGGAAACTCGTGAAAAAAATTTTAGAGCGATCCAAAGGTCGAATCTATTGTTATGGACCTTTTAACCGGTACTCTAGTCATGTCGGCGGTAAGGTCCGACTGGGCATCGTCGGAGTACGGTACTGATTCCACGCTACTCCAAGTAAAACAGCCTCCGAAAACTCTGAAAAAACTTTTATAGCGATCCAACGGTCGGATCTATTGTTATGGACCTTTTGAGCCGGTACTCTAGTCATGTCGTGGTAAGGCCCGACCGGACAGCGTCGGAGTGCGGTTCTGATTACACGCTACTCGAAGTAAAACAGCCTCCGGAAAGTCGTGAAAAAAATTTTAGACCGATCCAACGGTCGGATCTATAGTTATGGACCTTTTGAGCGGGTACTCTACTCCTGTCGGTGTTAAGGCCGACCGGACATCGTCGGAGTGCGGTACTGATTCCACGCTACTCCAAGTAAAACAGCTTCCGTAAACTCGTGAAAAAATTTTAGAGCGATCCAACGGTCGGATCTATTGTTATGGACCTTTTTACCTGACCCTCTAGTCGTGTCCGTGGTAAGGTCCGACTGGCATCGCTGGAGTGGGGTACTGATTCCAAGCTACTCCAAGTAAAACAGCCTGCGGAAACTCGTGAAAAAACTTTTATAGCGATCCAACGGTCGGATCTATTGTTATAGACCTTTTGAGCCGTACTCTAGTCATGTCGCTGGTAAGGCCCGACCGGACAGCGTCGGAGTGCGGTTCTGATTACACGCTACTAAAGTAAAACAGCCTCCGGAAAGTCGTGAAAAAAATTTTAGACCGATCCAACGGTCGGATCTATTGTTATAGACCTTTTCAGCCGGTACTCTACTCATGTCGGTGTTAAGGCCCGACCGGACATCGTCGGAGTGCGGTACTGATTCCACGCTACCCAAGTAAAACAGCTTCCGAAAACTCGTGAAAAAAATTTTAGAGCGATCCAACGGTCAGATATACTGTTATGGACCTTTTTACCCGGAACTCTAGTCATGTCGGCGGTAAGGTCCGACTGGGCATCGTCTGAGTACGTTACTGATTCCACGCTACTCCAAGTAAAACAGCCTCCGAAAACTCGTGAAAAAAATTTTATAGCGATCCAACGGTCGGATCTATTGTTATGGACCTTTTGCGACGGTACACTAGTCATGTCGGTGGTAAGGCCCGACCGGACAGCGTCGGAGTGCGGTTCTGATTACACGCTACTCGAAGTAAAACAATATCCGGAAAGTCGTGAAAAAATTTTAGACCGATCCAACGGTCGGATCTTTAGTTATGGACCTTTTTGAGCCGGTACTCTACTCATGTCGGTGTTAAGGCCCGACCGGACATCGTCGGAGTGCGGTACTGATTCCACGCTACTCCAAGTAAAACAGCTTCCGGAAACTCGTGAAAAAATTTTTAGAGCGATCCAACGGTCGGATCTATTGTTATGGACTTTTTTACCCGGCCCTCTAGTCGTGTCCGTGGTAAGGTCCGACTGGCATCGTTGGAGTACGGTACTGATTCCAACGCTACTCCAAGTAAAACAGCCTGCGGAAACTCGTGAAAAAACTTTTATAGCGATCCAACGGTCGGATCTATTGTTATGGACCTTTTGAGCCGGTACTCTAGTCATGTCGCTGGTAAGGCCCGACCGGACAGCGTCGGAGTGCGGTTCTGATTACACGCTACTCGAAGTAAAACAGCCTCCGGAAAGTCGTGAAAAAATTTAGACCGATCCAACGGTCGGATCTATAGTTATGGACCTTTTGAGCGGGTACTCTACTCATGTCGGTGTTAAGGCCCGACCGGACATCGTCGGAGTGCGGTACTGATTCCACGCTACTCCAAGTAAAACTTCCGGAAAACTCGTGAAAAAAATTTTAGAGCGATCCAACGGTCGGATCTATTGTTATGGACCTTTTTACCTGGCCTCTCGTCGTGTCCGTGGTAAGGTCCGACTGGCATCGCTGGAGTGGGGTACTGATTCCAAACTACTCCAAGTAAAACAGCCTGCGGAAACTCGTGAAAAAACTTTTATAGCGATCCAACGGTCGGATCTATTGTTATGGACCTTTTGAGCCGGTACTCTAGTCATGTCGCTGGTAAGGCCCGACCGGACAGCGTCGGAGTGCGGTTCTGATTACACGCTACTAAAAGTAAAACAGCCTCCGGAAAGTCGTGAAAAAAATTTTAGACCGATCCAACGGTCGGATCTATAGTTATGGACCTTTTCAGCCGGTACTCTACTCATGTCGGTGTTAAGGCCCGACCGGACATCGTCGAGTGCGGTACTGATTCCACGCTACTCCAAGTAAAACAGCTTCCGGAAACTCGTGAAAAAAATTTTAGAGCGATCCAACGGTCGGATCTACTGTTATGGACCTTTTTACCCGGAACTCTAGTCATGTCGGCGGTAAGGTCCGACTGGCATCGTGAGTACGTTACTGATTCCACGCTACTCCAAGTAAAACAGCCTCCGAAAACTCGTGAAAAAATTTTATAGCGATCCAACGGTCGGATCTATTGTTATGGACCTTTTGCGACGGTACACTAGTCATGTCGGTGGTAAGGCCCGACCGACAGCGTCGGAGTGCGGTTCTGATTACACGCTACTCGAAGTAAAACAATATCCGGAAAGTCGTGAAAAAATTTTAGACCGATCCAACGGTCGGATCTATAGTTATGGACCTTTTCAGCCGGTACTCTACTCATGTCGGTGTTAAGGCCCGACCGGACATCGTCGGAGTGCGGTACTGATTCCACGCTACTCCAAGTAAAACAGCTTCCGGAAACTCGTGAAAAAAATTTTAGAGCGATCCAACGGTCGGATCTACTGTTATGGACCTTTTTACCCGTACTCTAGTCATGTCGGCGGTAAGGTCCGACTGGGCATCGTCGGAGTACGGTACTGATTCCACGCTACTCCAAGTAAAACAGCCTCCGAAAACTCGTGAAAAAACTTTTATAGCGATCCAACGGTCGGATCTATTGTTATGGACCTTTTGAGCCGTACTCTAGTCATGTCGGTGGTAAGGCCCGACCGGACAGCGTCGGAGTGCGGTTCTGATTACACACGCTACTCGAAGTAAAACAGCCTCCGGAAAGTCGTGAAAAAATTTTTAGACCGATCCAACGGTCGGATCTATAGTTATGGACCTTTTTAGCGGGTACTCTACACCTGTCGGTGTTAAGGCCCGACCGGACACCGTCGGAGTGCGGTACTGATTCCACGCTACTCCAAGTAAAACAGCTTCCGGAAACTCGTGAAAAAAATTTTAGAGCGATCCAACGGTCGGATCTATTGTTATGGACCTTTTTACCTGGCCCTCTAGTCATGTCCGTGGTAAGGTCCGACTGGCATCGCTGGAGTGGGGTACTGATTCCAAGCTACTCCAAGTAAAACAGCCTGCGGAAACTCGTGAAAAAACTTTTATAGCGATCCAACGGTCGGATCTATTGTTATGGACCTTTTGAGCCGGTACTCTAGTCATGTCGCTGGTAAGGCCCGACCGGACAGCGTCGGAGTGCGGTTCTGATTACACGCTACTAAAAGTAAAACAGCCTCCGGAAAGTCGTGAAAAAAATTTTAGAGCGATCCAACGGTCGGATCTATAGTTATGGACCTTTTCAGCCGTACTCTACTCATGTCGGTGTTAAGGCCCGACCGGACATCGTCGGAGTGCGGTACTGATTCCACGCTACCCAAGTAAAACAGCTTCCGGAAACTCGTGAAAAAAATTTTAGAGCGATCCAACGGTCGGATCTACTGTTATGGACCTTTTTACCCGGAACTCTAGTCATGTCGGCGGTAAGGTCCGACTGGGCATCGTCTGAGTACGTTACTGATTCCACGCTACTCCAAGTAAAACAGCCTCCGAAAACTCGTGAAAGAAATTTTATAGCGATCCAACGGTCGGATCTATTGTTATGGACCTTTTGCGACGGTACACTAGTCATGTCGCTGGTAAGGCCCGACCGGACAGCATCGGAGTGCGGTTCTGATTACACGCTACTCGAAGTAAAACAACATCAGGAAAGTCGTGAAAAAATTTTAGACCGATCCAACGGTAGGATCTTTAGTTATGGACCTTTTCAGCCGGTACTCTACTCATGTCGGTGTTAAGGCCCGACCGGACATCGTCGGAGTGCGGTACTGATTCCACGCTACTCCAAGTAAAACAGCTTCCGGAAACTCGTGAAAAAAATTTTAGAGCGATCCAACGGTCGGATCTATTGTTATGGACCATTTTACCTGGCCCTCTAGTCGTGTCCGTGGTAAGGTCCGACTGGCATCGTTGGAGTAGGGTACGGATTCCAAACTACTCCAAGTAAAACAGCCTGCGGAAACTCGTGAAAAAACTTTTATAGCGATCCAACGGTCGGATCTATTGTTATGGACCTTTTGCGACGGTACACTAGTCATGTCGGTGGTAAGGCCCGACCGGATAGCGTCGAAGTGCAGTTCTGATTACACGCTACTCGAAGTAAAACAGCCTCCGGAAAGTCGTGAAAAAAATTATAGACCGATCCAACGGTCGGATCTATAGTTATGGACCTTTTTAGCGGGTACTCTACTCTTGTCGGTGTTAAGGCCCGACCGGACATCGTCGGAGTGCGGTACTGATTCAACGCTACTCCAAGTAAAACAGCTTCCAGAAACTCGTGAAAAAAATTTTAGAGCGATCCAACGGTCGGATCTACTGTTATGGACCTTTTTACCCGGTACTCTAGTCATGTCGGCGGTAAGGTCCGACTGGGCATCGTATGAGTACGTTACTGATTCCACGCTACTCCAAGTAAAACAGCCTCCAAAAA
>CM055355.1:56824-59472 GCA_029228515.1 Populus alba x Populus x berolinensis | reverse complement strand
CGCCCGAAGCCGCGGATAAGCAGCCCCAACGCGCCCAACGGCTTGGAGCGGGTCACGGGCAGGGATTCCGGCCCACCGCCACCGGGACATCGCGGCAAGCTGAGAGGCGCGCGTCAGCTGCCAGCACCTTGGCACGAGCGCGGCTTGTTAAGGCCCCACGCCCACGCCGCGGATAAGCAGCCCCAACGCGCCCAACGGCTTGGAGCGGGTCCCGGGGACGGTGGAAGGAATCGTGACGTCGCGCCAAGCCGTTGGGCGCGTTGGGGCTGCCTATTGGTTGGCACGAGCGCTGGCAAATCAGAGTGCGTGCGCGCCCGCAGCCGCGGATAAGCAGCCCCAACGCGCCCAACGGCTTGGAGCGGGTCACAGGGACGGTGGCCGGAATCGGGTCGTCGCCGGCCGGAAAACGGGTCATCGATGGCGGCGTTACTTCGGGCCATGAGGCCCCCCACGTTAGTCCGAGTGTAGCAGCAGCTCACAAATCCCCGCGGCAGGCCTATGGGCGCCAGCCAGCGCGCCCCATGGCCAGTCAGGGGGCACCCCCCTAAAGAGCTATAAGTGTTATTGCAGCTCTGGCAGGGGTAGACACTACTAGGTCCCAGCTGTCACCCCCCCTCTAAAAAATTCATTTCTTGGTATTTTGAGCTGAAATTTTGCACATAGGTTGGCAAAAATCCAATCCACCTTTATAAATTTTCCCAGATTTTTTCGAGGTCGGGAAGTATTTTTTTTTATTTTCCAACCATTAAAAATCAAGGAAATACGCAAAAATAGGAACCGGCCCGGAATGACCCCAAATTCGGCTGGCAGCCTCACAAAAATATGGCTGATTTTACTGGATTGATTTCATGTGGAAAGCACGACGTTTTCTAGGCGGAATGCGGGAAAACCAGCAGCGCGCATGCCGCGGCCAGCGACGTCGGGCTGGCCCCTGCAGCGCCTAGCCTCTCCCGCGCGGGGGGCAGGCAAGAGCGCGGGGGGCCAGGGCCCGAAGGCAGCCCCCCCGCGGGCAAGATAGCAAGCCAGCAGGGGCTGTCCCCGCGTCAGCCCCCGTTGCCGTGAGCCTGCCCCCTAGACGAATTTTCCTGCCTGGCCTGGCCAGCCCAGCGTCCAGCCCGTGTTCGTCAACAAATCTGCGCTGCCGATTTTCCGCGACGGGCCTCCAGCGGCACAAATCCACGCTGCCGATTTTTCCCACTGTCGGCATCGCTGCCGATTTTCCACGACGGGCCTGCAGGTTCACAAATCCGCGCTGCCGATTTTCCGCGACGGGCCTGCAGCGGCACAAATCCGCGCTGCCGATTTTTCTCACTGTCGGCATCGCTGCCGATTTTCCGCGACGGGCCTGCAGGTTCACAAATCCGCGCTGCCGATTTTCCGCGACGGGCCTGCAGCGGCACAAATCCGCGCTGCCGATTTTTCCCACTGTCGGCATCGGTGCCGATTTTCCGCGACGGGCCTGCAGGTTCACAAATCTGCGCTGCCGATTTTCCCCGACGGGCCTGCAGCGGCACAAATCCGCGCTGCCGATTTTTCCCACTGTCGGCATCGCTGCCGCTGCCCCTGCCCCAGCGTGTACCTAGTAGCCTCTCCCGCGCGGGGGGCAGGCAAGAGCGCGGGGGGCCAGGGCCCGAAGGCAGCCCCCCCGCGGGTAAGATAGCAAGCCAGCAGGGGCTGTCCCCGCGTCAGCCCCCGTTGCGCAGCGCAGCATGGCTGCCTGGGAATCATTGCCGCGCGCGCGCGCGCGCCCAATCGCCCAAGAGCCCAAGGGCCCCCAAGGGCCCCAGGCCCTCAGGCCCCAGGCCCCCAGGCCCCAGCGCCCCAGCGCCAAGCGCGGGCGCGGGCGGGCGCGCGCGCGCGCGCGTGTGTGATTTTTATAGGGACGGTGGCCGGAATCGGGTCGTCGCCGGCCGGAAAACGGGTCATCGATGGCGGCGTTACTTCGGGCCGTGAGGCCCCCCACGTTAGTCCGAGCGTAGCAGCAGCTCGCAAATCCCCCGCGCCCCATGGCCAGTCGGGGGGCACCCCCTAAAGAGCTATAAGTGTTATTGCAGCTCTGGCAGGGGTAGACACTACTAGGTCCCAGCTGTCACCCCCCCTCTAAAAAATTCATTTCTTGGTATTTTGAGCTGAAATTTTGCACATAGGTTGGCAAAAATCCAGTCCACCTCCAGAAATAATCCCGGAATTTTTCGGGGTGGGGAAGTATTTTTTTTTATTTTCCTACCATTAAAAATCAAGGAAATACGCAAAAATAGGAACCGGCCCGGAATGACCCCAAATTCGGCTGGCAGCCTCACAAAAATATGGCTGATTTTACTGGATTGATTTCATGTGGAAAGCACGACGTTTTCTTGGCGGAATGCGGGAAAACCAGCAGCCCGCATGCCGCGGCCACCGGAGGAGCCCGGGAAAAACTCTTGCTTTCACGGTCTTCGCCTCCCCTCACCACCATGGCAGGCCTCTAATCCCCCCATCAGCAGTTGTAGCCGATAGGGCAGTGATTTGAACGCCGCCGCCGGGTAATCGCACCCGGCCATCCCGGGGAGGAAGAGATCTCTTCTTCCAAGATAGCGAACAACACATCGGGAGTTATGTTGATAGGGCAGAGAATTGAATGACTCGTTGAGGGCAGCCGGGTCATCTCA
>CM055355.1:44324-46824 GCA_029228515.1 Populus alba x Populus x berolinensis | reverse complement strand
GCTGGCCCCTGCAGCGCCTAGCCTCTCCCGCGCGGGGGGCAGGCAAGAGCGCGGGGGGCCAGGGCCCGAAGGCAGCCCCCCCGCGGGCAAGATAGCAAGCCAGCAGGGGCTGTCCCCGCGTCAGCCCCGTTGCCGTGAGCCTGCCCCCTAGACGAATTTTCCTGCCTGGCCTGGCCAGCCCAGCGTCCAGCCGTGTTCGTCAACAAATCTGCGCTGCCGATTTTCCGCGACGGGCCTCCAGCGGCACAAATCCACGCTGCCGATTTTTCCCACTGTCGGCATCGCTGCCGATTTTCCACGACGGGCCTGCAGGTTCACAAATCCGCGCTGCCGATTTTCCGCGACGGGCCTGCAGCGGCACAAATCCGCGCTGCCGATTTTTCTCACTGTCGGCATCGCTGCCGATTTTCCGCGACGGGCCTGCAGGTTCACAAATCCGCGCTGCCGATTTTCCGCGACGGGCCTGCAGCGGCACAAATCCGCGCTGCCGATTTTTCCCACTGTCGGCATCGGTGCCGATTTTCCGCGACGGGCCTGCAGGTTCACAAATCTGCGCTGCCGATTTTCCCGACGGGCCTGCAGCGGCACAAATCCGCGCTGCCGATTTTTCCCACTGTCGGCATCGCTGCCGCTGCCCCTGCCCCAGCGTGTACCTAGTAGCCTCTCCCGCGCGGGGGGCAGGCAAGAGCGCGGGGGGCCAGGGCCCGAAGGCAGCCCCCCCGCGGGTAAGATAGCAAGCCAGCAGGGGCTGTCCCCGCGTCAGCCCCCGTTGCGCAGCGCAGCATGGCTGCCTGGGAATCATTGCCGCGCGCGCGCGCGCCCAATCGCCCAAGAGCCCAAGGGCCCCCAAGGGCCCCAGGCCCTCAGGCCCCAGGCCCCCAGGCCCCAGCGCCCCAGCGCCAAGCGCGGGCGCGGGCGGCGGCGCGCGCGCGCGTGTGTGATTTTTATAGGGACGGTGGCCGGAATCGGGTCGTCGCCGGCCGGAAAACGGGTCATCGATGGCGGCGTTACTTCGGGCCGTGAGGCCCCCCACGTTAGTCCGAGCGTAGCAGCAGCTCGCAAATCCCCCGCGCCCCATGGCCAGTCGGGGGGCACCCCCCTAAAGAGCTATAAGTGTTATTGCAGCTCTGGCAGGGGTAGACACTACTAGGTCCCAGCTGTCACCCCCCCTCTAAAAAATTCATTTCTTGGTATTTTGAGCTGAAATTTTGCACATAGGTTGGCAAAAATCCAGTCCACCTCCAGAAATAATCCCGGAATTTTTCGGGGTGGGGAAGTATTTTTTTTTATTTTCCTACCATTAAAAATCAAGGAAATACGCAAAAATAGGAACCGGCCCGGAATGACCCCAAATTCGGCTGGCAGCCTCACAAAAATATGGCTGATTTTACTGGATTGATTTCATGTGGAAAGCACGACGTTTTCTTGGCGGAATGCGGGAAAACCAGCAGCCCGCATGCCGCGGCCACCGGAGGAGCCCGGGAAAACTCTTGCTTTCACGGTCTTCGCCTCCCCTCACCACCATGGCAGGCCTCTAATCCCCCCATCAGCAGTTGTAGCCGATAGGGCAGTGATTTGAACGCCGCCGCCGGGTAATCGCACCCGGCCATCCCGGGGAGGAAGAGATCTCTTCTTCCAAGATAGCGAACAACACATCGGGAGTTATGTTGATAGGGCAGAGAATTGAATGACTCGTTGAGGGCAGCCGGGTCATCTCACCCCGTCCATCCCGAGCGGTGTTTTTCCCGGCAGCCTCGGGGAAACTCTTGCTTTCACTGTCCGCTGCCCCCAGTCCCCACTCGCATCAGCCCACCGCACCAATAAGCCAACGCTGCGGACGAATCTGGCGACACAGTCCCACGGGCTGCCACTGCCCAGTGTCTAGACCAACAGTCTTTTTCGTCAAGCCTTGGACTATGCAGTCGTCCATCCAGACTCATCGTCACCACCTGCTGCCGATTCTGCCGACTTCGCCGATTTCGTCGGCGCTGCCGATTCCAGCACTGCCCGCTGTGTCTGAACAGCCCCTGCTTCGTCAGCGCATCCCCTTGACGATTTTTCCTGCCTGGCCTGGACAGCCCAGCGTCCAGCCCATGTTCGTCAAAAAATCTGCGCTGCCGATTTTTCCCACTGTTGGCATCGCTGCCGATTTTTCCCACTGTTGGCATCGCTGCCACTGCCCAGCGTGAGCCTAGGCCCCCAGTCGTTTTCGTCAAGCCTAGGACTATAAATCGTCCGGACTCATCGTCAGCACCGGCTGCCGATTCTGCCGACTTCGCCGATTTCGTCGGCGCTGCCGATTCCAGCACTGCCCGCTGTGTCTGAACAGCCCCTGCTTCGTCAGCGCATCCCCTTGACGATTTTTCCTGCCTGGCCTGGACAGCCCAGCGTCCAGCCCATGTTCGTCAAAAAATCTGCGCTGCCGATTTTTCCCACTGTTGGCATCGCTGCCACTGCCCCAGCGTGAGCCTAGGCCCCCAGTCGTTTTCGTCAAGCCTAG
>CM055355.1:21824-24324 GCA_029228515.1 Populus alba x Populus x berolinensis | reverse complement strand
TAGTCCGAGTGTAGCAGCAGCTCACAAATCCCCCGCGGCAGGCCTATGGGCGCCAGCCAGCGCGCCCCATGGCCAGTCAGGGGGCACCCCCCTAAAGAGCTATAAGTGTTATTGCAGCTCTGGCAGGGGTAGACACTACTAGGTCCCAGCTGTCACCCCCCCTCTAAAAAATTCATTTCTTGGTATTTTGAGCTGAAATTTTGCACATAGGTTGGCAAAAATCCAATCCACCTTTATAAATTTTCCCAGATTTTTTCGAGGTCGGGAAGTATTTTTTTTTATTTTCCAACCATTAAAAATCAAGGAAATACGCAAAAATAGGAACCGGCCCGGAATGACCCCAAATTCGGCTGGCAGCCTCACAAAAATATGGCTGATTTTACTGGATTGATTTCATGTGGAAAGCACGACGTTTTCTAGGCGGAATGCGGGAAAACCAGCAGCGCGCATGCCGCGGCCAGCGACGTCGGGCTGGCCCCTGCAGCGCCTAGCCTCTCCCGCGCGGGGGGCAGGCAAGAGCGCGGGGGGCCAGGGCCCGAAGGCAGCCCCCCCGCGGGTAAGATAGCAAGCCAGCAGGGGCTGTCCCCGCGTCAGCCCCCGTTGCGCAGCGCAGCATGGCTGCCTGGGAATCATTGCCGCGCGCGCGCGCGCCCAATCGCCCAAGAGCCCAAGGGCCCCCAAGGGCCCCAGGCCCTCAGGCCCCAGGCCCCCAGGCCCCAGCGCCCCAGCGCCAAGCGCGGGCGCGGGCGCGGGCGCGCGCGCGCGTGTGTGATTTTTATAGGGACGGTGGCCGGAATCGGGTCGTCGCCGGCCGGAAAACGGGTCATCGATGGCGGCGTTACTTCGGGCCGTGAGGCCCCCCACGTTAGTCCGAGCGTAGCAGCAGCTCGCAAATCCCCCGCGCCCCATGGCCAGTCGGGGGGCACCCCCCTAAAGAGCTATAAGTGTTATTGCAGCTCTGGCAGGGGTAGACACTACTAGGTCCCAGCTGTCACCCCCCCTCTAAAAAATTCATTTCTTGGTATTTTGAGCTGAAATTTTGCACATAGGTTGGCAAAAATCCAGTCCACCTCCAGAAATAATCCCGGAATTTTTCGGGGTGGGGAAGTATTTTTTTTTATTTTCCTACCATTAAAAATCAAGGAAATACGCAAAAATAGGAACCGGCCCGGAATGACCCAAATTCGGCTGGCAGCCTCACAAAAATATGGCTGATTTTACTGGATTGATTTCATGTGGAAAGCACGACGTTTTCTTGGCGGAATGCGGGAAAACCAGCAGCCCGCATGCCGCGGCCACCGGAGGAGCCCCGGGAAAACTCTTGCTTTCACGGTCTTCGCCTCCCCTCACCACCATGGCAGGCCTCTAATCCCCCCATCAGCAGTTGTAGCCGATAGGGCAGTGATTTGAACGCCGCCGCCGGGTAATCGCACCCGGCCATCCCGGGGAGGAAGAGATCTCTTCTTCCAAGATAGCGAACAACACATCGGGAGTTATGTTGATAGGGCAGAGAATTGAATGACTCGTTGAGGGCAGCCGGGTCATCTCACCCCGTCCATCCCGAGCGGTGTTTTTCCCGGCAGCCTCGGGGAAACTCTTGCTTTCACTGTCCGCTGCCCCCAGTCCCCACTCGCATCAGCCCACCGCACCAATAAGCCAACGCTGCGGACGAATCTGGCGACACAGTCCCACGGGCTGCCACTGCCCCAGTGTCTAGACCAACAGTCTTTTTCGTCAAGCCTTGGACTATGCAGTCCGTCCATCCAGACTCATCGTCACCACCTGCTGCCGATTCTGCCGACTTCGCCGATTTCGTCGGCGCTGCCGATTCCAGCACTGCCCGCTGTGTCTGAACAGCCCCTGCTTCGTCAGCGCATCCCCTTGACGATTTTTCCTGCCTGGCCTGGACAGCCCAGCGTCCAGCCCATGTTCGTCAAAAAATCTGCGCTGCCGATTTTTCCCACTGTTGGCATCGCTGCCGATTTTTCCCACTGTTGGCATCGCTGCCACTGCCCCAGCGTGAGCCTAGGCCCCCAGTCGTTTTCGTCAAGCCTAGGACTATAAATCGTCCGGACTCATCGTCAGCACCGGCTGCCGATTCTGCCGACTTCGCCGATTTCGTCGGCGCTGCCGATTCCAGCACTGCCCGCTGTGTCTGAACAGCCCCTGCTTCGTCAGCGCATCCCCTTGACGATTTTTCCTGCCTGGCCTGGACAGCCCAGCGTCCAGCCCATGTTCGTCAAAAAATCTGCGCTGCCGATTTTTCCCACTGTTGGCATCGCTGCCACTGCCCCAGCGTGAGCCTAGGCCCCCAGTCGTTTTCGTCAAGCCTAGGACTATAAATCGTCCGGACTCATCGTCAGCACCGGCTGCCGATTCTGCCGACTTCGCCGATTTCGTCGGCGCTGCCGATTCCAGCACTGCCCGCTGTGTCTGAACAGCCCCTGCTTCGTCAGCGCATCCCCTTGACGATTTTTCCTGCCTGGCCTGGACAGCCCAG
>CM055355.1:0-14224 GCA_029228515.1 Populus alba x Populus x berolinensis | reverse complement strand
ATGTGTATTTGTATATAAAAAACTATAGAATATAAAATGAGAAAGTTTATCCAGTTATAAATCTAATAAAATTTGAGAATCATGTGTGTTAAAAATAAAATAAAAAAATCATGAACAATAATTGAAGATGAAAATAAAAAGTGATAAACATACACTAAATCAATATTTTGAACATTTGCAACATAAACCTTGTGACCCGATTGCATCTTTTGGTTTTTTTGGATAATTTATTTATGTTTTTTTTTTTTTATCTTTTATATGAATGAACTTTATTTATAAAATAAAAAAAAAATATTTAGAATAAATATTTAATAATGTGTTGCCTTGTGTGGTGTTTTGTTTTTATTCCTTTTATTTTATTCCATCAATTATATTTATATTATTTTTTATTTATTATTATGTTTTAAATAAAAAAAATATTTTAATAAAAACACTTAACAAAACAAATTAGGAAAATAACACCATCTTTCAAGACCGAAAACTCTTAATTTGTATCAGTTATCGATATTTAAGTTCTATTTTAAGTATCATTAATGAATTTTTATTTATTATCTTTCCCAAATAATTTTATTAATTTATATGATTATATATATCGTATTTTAATTTTTTTATTGAATTTACTTTTATACAACTACAAAGAAATATAAATTTGTTTATGCATGTACAATTCTTTTTATATAAAAAAACAAAATACTAACTCACAATCAGAAAAGACTATTTATATTACTATATACAATTCAAGTTTGAAGAGGTATAATTTAATTATTTGGAATTATACAATTACTCCTGAAGAAATTATATAAATTTTAAAAAACATTAAAAATTTTATAATTATTAAATTTAAAATCCATAAAAAAAATAGGTTATCAGCCCATCCCCATTAATCTCCCCAATAATCTACTAATAATAAAAATAAACAAAACCCCTTCAGTTCGTCTGTTTGTTAGCCCAAATCGATCAGTGAATGATGTGATCCCTACCCAAGCAGTAACAGAGACAGAGATTGAGACTGATGCGGTAGAACCTTCGCAGACAAGGAGGAGCAAGGATCGACTGTGGCGCTGGACGTAGATGACGTTTACACACAGGAAGATGCTCGGGTAGGGAGACATCAACACGGAAAGAAGCTCGCCGAACGCCGCTTTCTTCAACTAATTCGAAGACGATATCGACGACTTCGACATCAACTAATCAGACCCTCCTTGTACCTGCTTAGCCGTGGCCTGGCTTTTTATAGCTTCTGAACATTGGAGAGTGGAGAAGGGAAAGAAACCCAACTTGTATTTCTCGTGTTCTGCTTTAAAAACTATAAATAAAATATATCTAATCGATAATTATTATTATTCTTATTGATTGCGGATAAACTATAATGTAAGAAATTGTGTTTCATTCTTGTAGAAGGTTTAGCAAAAAAATGGGATTTTTTGGCGGTTTATGATGAAGTATGGTGCAATGACTGGAGAAGTCAGGAATTTGAAGAAATTACTTTACATGCAATTATCTTCTTTGAAATGTTATAGTTACTGGAGACATGCAACAATCTTTTGGTTTGATGACATGTTTTAGGCTCAGGCGTGTTGAACCTGAAGGCACTCTATGTTTTGGCAAACAAGATAGAGATCACGAGTTTTCATTTAATTCAGTATATCTGGTCCTGTAAATTAACACTGTGGTTTGTGGTGTAAATTGTGATAAAAGATAAGATGTGTTTCTTTAGGTGTCATAATACTTTCCATCTGCCACAAACATGTGCTTAAGTTTGTAGTGCTTCCCGAAGTTTTATTTTTTACCACTGTGGTGCTGCTAAGGGCAATTACAAAGACCTTTATGAAGACTTATGACAATTCGCTTGCATTTTTAAGTTCATCCAGCATGGTTTTCATTTGGAAAAACAAGTGGATTTGGTGCTTGAGATGGTTAAATCTTCGTTGTTGCCCAGAAATATAACGTGAAACCAGGTCTAAGCATTTCAATATCTACATCGAATAATAAGGCTTAAAATCACTTATGTTCTTCTTCAATTGGAGTGATGAATATGAAGGTTCGAGGAGTTGTGTCTGTGGCTTTCGTGGAACTAGGATTATTTAGGTGTCTTGATGGCATGTAGTTGAGTTTAATAGGAATGTTTTTTCTGGTTCTTTGTTATAAGGGGTATGCAGATGTAGGGGTAGTTCTGGGAAATTTTAGAAAATTTCTTTTTTTATGGTAGTGATAACCTCAAGATTTATTAAAGACTAGTTACAATGACTCGTCGCGATATTGTTAGTTAATTTTCTTTGCGATAAAAAATATATAAAAAAACAAAAATTTAAAAATCTTGAGTTTTTTCTGTAAAGCTATACCATGAATCTTGGGTTTGGCTGCAATGCATGACCTAAAAGTAATATTTATAATATTAATAATAACATAAAACTTGCATGATCCAAGTTTAAGTGAACCTAGCTGGCAAACACCAGACCTAAGAATAATGGATGTGAGTCTGGCTATAAGATCATGTCATAAAAGTATGATAATTAAATAGATTAATTATAAGAAATAAAGAAATAACAAATCAAACAGGAAGAAACAAACTAATAGAGAAAAAGAAAAAAATTTGTATTAAATGGGTTAAACTGTTAAACTAGGTTAACCCGTAAAACCTGGAAATCGCGTCATGAAAGTTTAATAATTAAATTAGAAAAAAAAATTCATTAAAAAAACTAACAAATAAAACATTTATATAATATCATAATAATATAATATACTAATAAGTAAATATATTAGTCACCTTTTCGAGTATAACTTAATGTTTCTGAGTTGTTCCCTGTCATTTGCCGGGATTATCTGAGGTGTGAGGTGATTGAGCAATTGATTCAAAAATATAACTCGGACGGTATAATGTTCAACGTTTTGAATGCAACGGCGGTAGGGCTAGCTGCTGAGCTATTGTGCCATGAAGCAGGTCTTGTAGTCAGTGGACTGGGTATATTAACTATTGATTGTTCGAGGCTTATTTTGAAGATTATTTGGAGGCCCTCTTCCTCGTCCGCAACTCTCTGAGGTGTAAGCTTTTGATTTGTGACCATAGCTTTAAAATTATTTCAGACAACAATTTACCTCTTCTTTTATAAAAAACAAAGACGATTTATGATGACGGTAAGCCTCCTTCTAATCTAAGAAATAATCAAAAAAATGGCAAATATAAAAAAATACTAAAATAATCTAAAATATTAAAAATATAGATTTCAGGTAATCAATAATGCAGAACCTGCCTTAGCCGCGGCAGATTCCTAACTTTTACTATTCAAATACTAAAATAATCTAAAAAAATAAAAAAATAATTTAAATTTTAAAAAACACGTTTACTAAACACTAGCATAATTTCAAATATCCAATAGGCCTGTCACTGTTAAGAGTTTTTATTAGTTGTTTTTCCTTAATAAATTCCTAGTTATTAGAAAATCAGATGTTTTTACCTATTTCTTATGAGAATCCCAGTTGATTAAGATATTGTTAGTCATAGGTATAGTCGTTGCTATTTTTCTGCAAATTTACAATTATTTATAATTCAATTTAAATATTGAATAAAGATAGTTTTTATTTGGTTGTTTTCATAATAAATACCTAGTTACTAGGAAAATCAGTTTGTCTTTTATCTATTTTTTTACTGAGAATCCCAGTTGATTAAGAGATTGTTAGTCAGTGGGATTAATCGTTGCTAATTTTTCTGCAATGCAGTTATTTATAGATTCTATTTAAATATGAATAAAGGTCGTTTTTCCACGTATCTATCTACGTTTGTACACTGAATAAAGCTTTCAGTTTCTAACCGTCGCCGGGAAAATGAAATTTGTAGCCGAATGTCGTTTTCCAAATTGAGAGTTTCGTCTCTATGGTGGAAATGAATAGCGCTCTGTGAACAGAGAACCAGAGATAGTAAAATGGAGCCATGGCACCAGAAATGCTGCTGCAGTTGTCAGCAAGCGACATCGTTTTACTTGCTTTCATTCATTTTATCTTGCTTTCTCTCACATATCGCTGCATCAAAAGGCTTGTCTGTTTCAATCAATAAAGAGAAGGCCATTTCCATTTATTTAATTCAATTAAAAAAAAATTATATTTTAGAGGAAGAATGATTGGATCATCTTCATTATCGCTAGTTGCTTTTTTATCAATAACTTTAATTGTCTTTTTTTGATTGATGTCGTCGTGGATCCTGCCAGGTTAGCTGGTTTTAATTAATGTATAGTTAGTGTTTTGTGGTTAGTTTTTAAAATGTTTTTTATTTAAAAAATTATTAAATAATATATTTTTTATTTAAAAAAATTTATTATTAATATCAACTTATGATCTAAAATACTAAAAGAATTAATTTAAAATAAAAAAAAAAAATTTTAACAAAATACAGGCTAAAAATCTCTACTCAAACATAATAATAACATTGCCTTACTACATCAAAAGGCATGTCTATTTCAATCATTAAAGAGAAGGCCATTACCATTTAACATAATTTAATTTTAAAAAATTTATGTCCTAAAGGAAGAATGATTCGATGATCATGTAGAGTTGTGGCAAGTTGGTCTCTTATCAATAACCTTAAGGTCTCTTTTTTTGAGTGATGTTGTCATGATCTTCCTAAATTATTTTTAGGTATATGCTTGGTTGTGATAATATATCAAAACAATCCAAAATAATATAATAAAATTAATTTAAAGCAATAAAATCTAAATCTTAATAAATAATAAAAAACATTTTTTTGCAAATCTCGCTCAAACATGGTAACAATTAATAACATCGCCTTGCAATGAGGGTAAAGTCCAATTATATTAGTTCATCCATCCGAGAGAGTCGGCCAAAATTTAAGTTCTTGCCTTAAATAAACATTTGCATGCAATTGACAGCCCTGAATTAAACGAATGTGAAACTGGAACGTTTAATCCAGACACCTAAGGTATAATAAATTAATAATACATTGTTAAATGTGAAGGGAAAAGAGAAGAGGGCAGTCCAAACTCCTCTATAAAAGCATGCGTCTTCTTGCAGAATAGCAGTCCACCATCACGGCATCCTGCGAAGAAGAAGAATTCTCTGTCCCTGAGTTTCATCTTTCTTTCTCCTTCACTCTTCACCGCCACCCTTACTGCTAGCAAGCCAGTGCATTACTGTCCAGTCTGCTGCCAATGATCTGATAGCACAAACATGCAAGCAGACACCATACTACAGCCTCTGTGTCGCTTCTCTTAAGTCTGTCCCTAAAAGCTCCGGCGCAGATGTCCGGGGGCTAGCCTCATCATGGTCGATATAGTGAGGGCTAAAGCAAGCACAGCACTGAGATTCATCAACCAGGAGCTTAAAAGGAGCCCTGGATTAAGCGACCTTTGAGGTTTTGTGCTAGCGGCTACGATGCAATTTTAACGGCCGACATCCCGGAAGCCATTGAAGCGCTGCAGAAGGGCGACCCTAAATTTGCTGAAAATGGTACAAATGATGCCGCCGTTGAAGCCACTTCTTGCGAAGACGGTTTCCACGGCAAATCTCCCCTGGCCAATCTGAACAAGGAAGTGCATGACACCTCGGTGGTTGCTTCTGCCATCACGAGGCTGTTACTTTAAATCCTGTTTATTTGGCAAAGCACCTTTATTTTGAAAATAAAAGTGAATTATGGAAAATATTAATTTCAAGAAAGTATTTTCCAATATTTGGTAATGTAATAGAAAATAAGTTGGAAAATATTTTCAGTATTTGGTTATGTCATGAAAAATAAGTTGGAAAATAACTTATTAATATTTTATTTTTCTTAAATTTATTAAAATAACGAGGAACAAATGTTACAAATTAAAAAGTTGAATGAGAATAAAATTAAAAAAATATAATTTCATAAATTATCGTCAAATAAAATAAATAATAATCAAAATAATAGAGATCAAATCTAAAAAATAAAAAAATTGAAAGATGAAGAAATTAAAATAATAATAATTAACATTTCATAAATTATTTCAAATAAAATAAGTAACAATCAAAAGAACGAGGACTAAATTTGATAGATAAAAAAATTTAATTAAAAAATAATAAGAAAAAATCAAATAACAATTATAAAAATAAGAACCAAAGTTAATTAAATTCTAAAGATGAAATTGAAAAACAAATATTCAAAACAATATATATATATATAGCAATCAAAAGTTTGAGGACCAAATTTGATATAATCAGTAAATAATATGACATTTCTAAATTTTTCACAATTTTCGGAAAGTGTTTTCCGTTCAAAATAAAAGGAAAACACTTTCTTGAAAATCAAGTTAAATTTTCCTTTAATTAGAAAATGTTTTTTATTTATTAACTTTTCTAATAACAAACCAACATAAAAAAATTTAAAATTTAAAAAGTGGTTTTCCACAATCAAACATAGCCTGATAGATTTTTCTATTGCTTGTGGATTCAAATGTCTTATAAACGAGTCCTTGGAGGCTAATTCCCAGTTAATTGTGCCTGATAGCAATTATAGCCTCGTTCGTTATAAGCAATGAGATGATATAAGAAAAGGGGATTCTATTTTATTATAAGAAATAAGCAAAAAAAAATTTTATATATATAGATCTTGTTCTCAAATAATTTTCATTTTCAATTGAGACTTTCTATTAAAATTACTTGACAGAAATTATTAAATTCTTTATAAATGATATTTATATCACCCGAAGATACAGTTTGGATGGAATCCAAGACCATATACGCATGAAAAGATTTAACCTGTAATTTCTTAAATTTAAAGGATTAAATTGATACAAAAACTTGTTTGGAGGTAAAATTGAAACTATCTTTATAGATGGGGGCCAGTTTTAATATTTTTCCCTATATCATTTCACAAATGGGTGAAATGTGGAGGGTCAATTACAAAGTATTTATACAATCACTTATTTAAACATGGCTTCCCCTTGTATGTATAATAACCAGGGAAATATTTCAAGATTACAATTGAAAATTGAAAATATGTACTATAGCCCAAGATATATTTTTCCATTCATTGTAATAGTATAGTTATTAATTTGTCATTAACAAAAAACCAAAGAACTAAACTTTGGAGATTATATTATCTTTCCTGACTAAAAATTACGTGAGATTATATTTGTTATTTTTTTAATGCACGATGTAATTACAAATATAGCATTGGAATAAAAAAATCTAAAGCTTTTGGCTTAAATGTGTTTTTGCCCTTTTATTTTTATAAAATAGTGCAATTATTTTGACACTTTTAGAGGTTGAAACAACACAACTCTCTCGTAATGAGTTTTTTGATCATTTTATATTGGTTTTGTTGTTGATTTGGCTGTTGCCTGGGGATATTATTGTAAATAGTCATGCATTAAATATCATTACAAAAAAAAAAAAAGCACACTTAGCAAGTGAACAACCTTAACATCGTTCAAACAACAGGTGTGAGATCCTCGTCGATCACCAAATGCCACCTTCTAAGGTGGCATTTGATAAATCACGGTGCCTTGAACATGGTGGTGCAGTGTGTGCATTGAACACGATGGTGCAACACGTATACATAACACATTACTTGTTTGGTGACAAAGGGTGTTTCTTTTTTTTTTCCTTCTCCTCAAATTTCATGCCACCTCCAGTGATATTTTAAAACATCCTTTGCAATTTGTTTTCCTTCACATTTGGTCCCTGTGCTTTTTATCACTATTTTTTATATAAGCTATAAAATTATAAATGCTTTTTAATTTCACCCCTACTATTTTTTAATACATAAATAATCTTTCAAATTATAAATTTTCTCATTTTTAAAATATATGAATAATCTATCAAATTACAAATATTTTCCCATTTAACCCCCCATGATTTTTTTTTTAATTTTTCAAATTGATCTTTATTCTTTTAATTGCTACTTTTTTTGACATCATTTAATATATTTTTTTCAAATTTCATCATTCATGGGTTTTTTTTTCTATCAAATTTCATCATTGTGGTTGTTACTATTTTTTTGCTTTTGCAAGTTTTTTTTTTGTTATTTTCCACAGACTTCATCCTTTAAAATTATGTTCGTTGAGAATTAAGTTTTCTTAATTAAAACCTGGGTCCGAGATTTTACGGATTACGAGTTTTAGAGGTTAGACCAGGTTTATAAGGTTTGCCCAGATTCACCTGTTGTTTTTTTCCTTTTTTTTTGTTTTGTTTTATTATTTTTTGCGATTTTCATACTATTATTTTTCAATTTCATCCCATATCATTTTTCAATCACTTAATGATCCATGAAATTACAAATGTTTTTTTTGTTTCACCCCTTGTTTTTTTTTTATCTTTCAAATTATGTTCTCATTTTTTCAATTGCTATTTATTTTATTTTATTCATTTAAATTTTTTTTTTCCAAATTTCATTCTCCTTGGGGTTTTGTTTTTCTATCAATTTTCATCTGTATTTTTTTTGTTGCTGTTTTTCGGGTTTTGCATTTTTTTATTGTTATTTTTTCACAGACTTCATCGTTTAAAATCATGTTGGTTAAGAATTAAGTTTTTTGATTAAGCTCGAATCCAAAATTTTACAGGTTTGTGAGTTTTAATGTTAGACCAGGTTTAGAAGGTTTGTTCGGGTTTCACTTAAGGTTTTTTTTTTTTTAAGGTGATTTGTTTTTTTAATTTTTTATCCTTTTGTTTTGTTTTGTTTTGTTTTGTGGTTTGCATACTATGGTTTTCGATTTAACCCCTGTCATTTTTTAATTCCTTAATGGTCATTGAAATTACAAATGTTTTTTGATTTTCACCTCTTATTGTTTTTTTTCTTTCAGATTTTGTTCTTTATCCTTTCAGTTGCTATGTTATTTTATTTGTGTTCCTTTTAATTTTTTTTTTTCAAATTTCATTATACTTGGGTTTTTTTCTATCATATTTTACCGCTAGTTTTTTTCTTTTTTCTTTTTGTTTTTCCTTTTGCAAGCTTTGTTTAGTAATAGTTTTTTCACCGATTTCATCATTAAAAATTAAATTAATTGATAATTTGAGTTTCTTAATTTAATTTAGGTCCAAGATTTTTAAAAATTAGACTAGGTTTTGAAAGTTCACCTTGGTTTGTATATTTTTTTTCATCTTTTAATTTGGTGTTTGCTAATTTTTATCCTTTTTTGGCATCTTTTTCTTATTTTTGTGTGATTTTATTCAATTGGGTTAGCCCTCTTCAATTTGTTTTATCAATTTCAACCCCTATGATTTTATTATCTTTCAAATCCGATTCTTATTTTGTTAACTGCTATTTATTTTGTTTGTGATTATTTTTTTTAGATTTCATCGTCCTTGCACTTTTTTTCTATTAAATTTTATCCTCATTATTTTTATTGTTATTTTTTTATTTGCAAGATTTTTTATTAATTTTTGTTTTCACAATTTCATCATTCAAAAATAAATTTATTGACAATTGAACTTCTTGATTGAACTCGGGTCTATGATTTCTCAGATTGTGAGTTTTAGTGATTATACTAGATTTAGAAGGTCCATCCAAGTTTGCTTGGTATTTGTTTTTTTAAGTTGATATTTTATCATTTTCCATCATTCTATTTTTTTGGGGGGCATTTTCTTATTTTTGCTACTTTATTCTATTGGATTAGTCCTCTATTTCTTTTTTTTTTTTTAAATCCCACCCTATGATTTTTTAATCCATAAATAACCTATCAAATTGCAAATGTTTTTTAATTTCACTCGCTGTAATTTTTTAATTTTTTTCAATTGGTACTCATTATTTTAATTGCTATTTATTTTATTTGAGAATATTTTTAATTTAGGTTTTTTTTCTCAAATTTTTTCTTATTCTTATGTTGTTGTTTTTTTTTTTTTTTTTTTTGCTTTTACAACAAGTTTTTTTATTAATATTTTCCCAACAATTTCATCTTTCAAAATTAATTTGGTTGAGAGTTAAGATTCTTCATTGCACCGAGTTCATAATTCAATGAATTGCAAGTTTTAAAAGATTAAACCGGAAGATTTATTTGGGTTTGTTTTTTTTTTTTCTCTTGTTTTAAATTGATTTTTTTTGGAATTCTGCTTTGTTTTTATTTTCCTATAGTTTACCTTTTTACTAGGTTAGTATTGGATTATTTGATAATCTGGATTGGCTAAGGCTTGGAATTTTTACTTTTTTTATTATTATTTTATTTTTTTTTGTTTATTGTTATGCATTTTTATTTTTATATTATTCTAATTATTAATTGGACTGATGACTCGGAACTTGATTTTTTTTTCACTCTGTTATTTTTTTACATTTTTTTCTTAGACCGTAGCCCGCGGGGAAGCGCAAACAACAAATCTAAATTACTTCTGCCCGCAGCTGTGGGCACAGACAACAAATCTAGTTACTTCTATGTTGATCTTGTAATTTAACCTTCATCGGTTGAGCTTGATTGCTATCCTAAAAATCTAGTTTCTGCATCTGGTTGAATTGGGTTTGTTTGTACTACCCGAGGCCCAAACTTTAGAGCTTAAGGCCTTCTTCAAGGCCTATTCTTGTACTCGTGGGCTGAACCCCTGCTCTCTAATGAAGGCCTCTGCTTGTCTCCCCACCTCTCTTTATCAATCAATCAATCAATCACGGCTGCCAGATAAAGTAACGACTAACGAACGCCACATTTTAAATTACCTCATAGCTGCTCGCCACATGCCAGACACTGCCAAGGATTTATCCTAACACGTGTCGCAGTTAAGTCCTTCCACCCACCTCCTCCTTCCACCGGTTGCCACCTGTCATCAGCTTTTCCTCTAAAGGCATCAAAGATTCAAAATCCTTTCTTGCCGTCAAAGCAGCCACAGAAAAGAAAATAAAAAAAGAAAAAGACCCAAAAGACCCTATCACACATGTCTTAAGCGTTAAGCCTAAAAGGCAGGACACGAGCAACGTGACCAATCACGTTCCTATCACGCCTCTCCATTCCCTTATTCCGCTCCTCCCCACTTTAAAAAAAATATAAACCGTGCTGCCATCCAGAACTTTCACGCGGATTCGCATCCCAACCGTCCATCACCACCTGTACAAGAGAAATCTTAGCCGTGTCCTTGCATCGCGCCTCTATTTCCGCCACGTGGCATACAGGACACGTGTCGTTTCATTTGCGGTACGAAAAAGGGTTTGACTTAAATATTATCCTCGCAGTATCTATAAATAAATTCGCCCTCCAACTTCGCTTTCTTCATTTTCTACACATTCAAAATTCAACGGCTCTCGTCGTAGCTGAAAAGCAAAAGGCAAAAAGAAAAGGAAGGTTTTTTTTTTTTGGTTGTATAATTTGTACAGAAATGGCAATGAATATAACATTTCAGATCGGAGCTCTAGCTGGAACACCAATCCAAGCAGAATCAATAACGAGCGCAAGCACCGGCAGTGACTCCAGCGCCGCGGCGGCGGCGTGGAAAACTCCAATCCCAAGCATCCGATGCAAAATCATAAAACCGGAAATGTTAGAGCAAAAATCACAACCAACAAGCCCTTGCAGATCTCCAATACTAAGCGGAAATAACGGCATCCGTCCAGATCTATCAGTGGCATGCCGAGCATTCGCGGCAGAAACATTGGAATTTATGACGTTGGATGAGAGTAAGGCAGCAGAAGAAGAGAAGATGTATAAAGAGGGGAAGACAGAGAAGGAGAAGGGAGTGCCAGTTTATGTGATGATGCCATTGGATAGTGTGACGATGGGGAACACGTTGAATAGAAAAAAGCAATGAATGCTAGTTTGCAGGCGTTGAAGAGTGCAGGTGTGGAAGGGTTGATGGTGGATGTTTGGTGGGGATTAGTGGAGAGAGATGCGCCGGGTGTGTATAATTGGGGAGGGTATACCGAGCTGTTAGAAATGGCTAAACGACATGGTCTCAAGGTTCAAGCTGTTATGTCGTTTCATCAGTGTGGTGGCAACGTTGGAGATTCTTGCACGTATGTTTTATTTCCTTCTTTTTTAGAATTTAGTGTAGCTGACCTTTTACCTATGAGCGTGAAATACACGCGCTTTGTTGGCCACATATGTCTAAGCTTGCGTGGGCGGTTGGCTTGGGATCTGTCAGAAAACGTGGAGTTTTCTAGATTCCTTGGCACTTGAAAAAGTACCTTTTCTTTTTCTTTTTTCTTTTTTCTGTGACATGAACAAAAATTACCATCCGATGAGCATCGGTAGGGTGAAACTGAGGAAGGTGAATGTAAAATCTGTTTTTGATAGTTCCCTGAACTGCTTGTATTGGAAGTGTAAATTGGTTTTTATATTACTGGATGCAGGATTCCATTACCCAAATGGGCCGTGGAGGAGATTGATAAAGATCAAGACCTAGCATACACTGATCAGTGGGGAAGGAGGAATTATGAGTATATATCACTTGGATGCGATACCCTTCCAGTTCTCAAGGGGAGGACACCTGTGCAATGTTACTCTGATTTTATGCGGGCCTTTAGAGACAACTTCAAACACCTTCTTGGTGACACCATTGTGGTAATTGCTTAATCACGGCTATTTCTTCCTTTTTCAATAGTTATAAATAATGATTGTGTTAAGCTGTTTTGGGTTGAATATGATTAGTTTTGATTCTGCTCCATTACAGCTTTCATTTTTCGAGGATAATCTGTCTCTGTTGGCCTGCATCTTTGCTTAATTATGCGTGTGGTTTGCTTTGTCATTTCCCTGCATGATAGAGCCCTTTCAGTACTCGAATAATTGATTCTAGTGGTTTGATGTCTTTGCTTGAATAATTTGTCATCATTGGTAACGAATTGATATTGTCAACAAGTTAGAGCAATGATGTCATAAGTATGTCTTGAAAGAAGTTTGTTGTCTAAACTATTTAGAATTTGTTCTATCCAGGAAATCCAAGTGGGAATGGGTCCAGCAGGTGAGCTCCGCTATCCTTCATACCCGGAGCAGAATGGAACCTGGAGATTTCCAGGAATCGGAGCTTTCCAATGTTATGACAAGGTATTTACTTTCTCTATTACTTCTTAAGGATTAAACCACCAACTTGTAATCTTGTGAATCTTACTTGATATCTGTAACATGATGCAGTATATGATGAGTAGCTTGAAAGCAGCAGCTGAAGCTGCTGGTAAGCCAGAATGGGGTAGTACAGGCCCTACTGATGCTGGTGAGTACAACAACTGGCCGGAAGACACCCAGTTTTTCAGAAAAGAAGGTGGTGGCTGGACCAGTCCCTACGGTGAATTCTTCCTCACTTGGTACTCTCAGATGCTCTTGGACCATGGTGAGAGAATATTGTCATCTGCAAAGGCAACCTTTGAGAATATTGGTGTAAAGATCTCAGTGAAGATTGCAGGAATTCATTGGCACTATGGAACCCGGTCTCATGCCCCAGAACTCACGGCAGGATATTATAACACAAGATTCAGAGATGGTTACCTTCCTATTGCTCGAATGTTAGCCCGCATGGTGCTATATTCAATTTCACTTGCATAGAAATGCGTGACCATGAACAGCCACAGGATGCCCTTTGTGCCCCCGAGAAGCTTGTGAGGCAAGTGGCTCTGGCAACTCGGGAAGCAGGTATTCCTCTTGCCGGGGAAAATGCACTGCCAAGATATGGATGAGTACGCACACGAGCAAATTTTGCAAGCATCATCATTGAATATTGATGAAAGTTCAGATGATAAGGAGATGTGTGCGTTTACGTACTTGAGAATGAACCCTCACTTATTCCAGCCAGATAACTGGAGACGCTTTGTGGCATTTGTGAAGAAGATGAAGGAAGGGAAGAGTGCTGACCGGTGTTGGGAGGAGGTTGAGAGGGAAGCTGAGCATTTTGTGCATGTAAGTCAACCTTTAGTGCAGGAGGCTGCTGTGGCTCTCATGCACTAGGATTAGGCGGACTTCTTGTAACAAGCCACGGAAACAGCAGCCCACGTCCCCTGCTTTAGCCATGGCTGCTTTTCATATGCTATGGCTATAAAAGTAGCTGAGAAAGGGCTGTGAAATGTGCCATATTGTTCTTATAATGTAGGAACTCTCTGGAAATGTTCTATGCAAAGAATTTGTAATTTTTCCTGAACAAAAAAATAACATTATATATGTATCACTTGCTTTCCTTTATTTTGATGAACTTTATCACGTCTGGATTGTAATTTTCACTCAACAGGGTAATATTAGTTGTGTGTTTTTGTTTTTCTGTTTCGAAATTTCTTTATTTATTTTAATTAATTTTAGATTATTATAATATGTTGATATTAAAAATAAAATAAATTATTTTAATATATTAAAAAAAAAAC
>CM055354.1:21453803-21475886 GCA_029228515.1 Populus alba x Populus x berolinensis | reverse complement strand
CTGCTACTTGTTCTACATACCAATTCCTTCCGCAAACAGCGAAACGCTTTGACTCGGTGAGTTTCGCGGCATTCCGACTTCGATGCCCGGTTGCCGAAATTCAGTTGCCTTTGAATTTCGGGTGATCCCTCTTGAGCATGTATGCTTCTGCTACTTGTTCTACATCACCTTCTTCCGCAAACGGCGAAACGCTTTGACTCGGTGAGTTTCGCGGCATTCCGACTTCGATGCCCGGTTGCCGAAATTCAGTTGCCTTTGAATTTCGGGTGATCCCTCTTGAGCATGTATGCTTCTGCTACTTGTTCTACATCACACTTCTTCCGCAAACGGCGAAACGCTTTGACTCGTGAGTTTCGCGGCATTCCGACTTCGATGCCCGGTTGCCGAAATTCAGTTGCCTTTGAATTTCGGGTGATCCCTCTTGAGCATGTATGCTTCTGCTACTTGTTCTACATCAGACTTCTTCCGCAAACGGCGAAACGCTTTGACTCGGTGAGTTTCGCGGCATTCCGACTTCGATGCCCCGGTTGCCGAAATTCAGTTGCCTTTGAATTTCGGGTGATCCCTCTTGAGCATGTATGCTTTGCTACTTGTTCTACATCAGACTTCTTCCGCAAACGGCGAAACGCTTTGACTCGGTGAGTTTCGCGGCATTCCGACTTCGATGCCCCGGTTGCCAAATTCAGTTGCCTTTGAATTTCGGGTGATCCCTCTTGAGCATGTATGCTTCTGCTACTTGTTCTACATCACACTTCTTCCGCAAACAGCGAAACGCTTTGACTCGGGAGTTTCGCGGCATTCCGACTTTGATCCCGGTTGCCGAAATTCAGTTGCCTTTGAATTTCGGGTGATCCCTCTTGAGCATGTATGCTTCTGCTACTTGTTCTACATCAGACTTCTTCCGCAAACGGCGAAACGCTTTGACTCGGTGAGTTTCGCGGCATTCCGACTTCGATGCCCCGGTTGCCGAAATTCAGTTGCCTTTGAATTTCGGGTGATCCCTCTTGAGCATGTATGCTTCTGCTACTTGTTCTACATCACACTTCCTTCCGCAAACAGCGAAACGCTTTGACTCGGTGAGTTTCGCGGCATTCCGACTTCGATGCCCCGGTTGCCGAAATTCAGTTGCCTTTGAATTTCGGGTGATCCCTCTTGAGCATGTATGCTTCTGCTACTTGTTCTACATCACACTTCTTCCGCAAACGGCGAAACGCTTTGACTCGGTGAGTTTCGCGGCATTCCGACTTCGATGCCCCGGTTGCCGAAATTCAGTTGCCTTTGAATTTCGGGTGATCCCTCTTGAGCATGTATGCTTCTGCTACTTGTTCTACATCAGACTTCCTTCCGCAAACGGCGAAACGCTTTGACTCGGTGAGTTTCGCGGCATTCCGACTTCGATGCCCCGGTTGCCGAAATTCAGTTGCCTTTGAATTTCGGGTGATCCCTCTTGAGCATGTATGCTTCTGCTACTTGTTCTACATCACACTTCTTCCGCAAACGGCGAAACGCTTTGACTCGGTGAGTTTCGCGGCATTCCGACTTCGATGCCCCGGTTGCCGAAATTCAGTTGCCTTTGAATTTCGGGTGATCCCTCTTGAGCATGTATGCTTCTGCTACTTGTTCTACATCACACTTCCTTCCGCAAACGGCGAAACGCTTTGACTCGGTGAGTTTCGCGGCATTCCGACTTCGATGCCCCGGTTGCCGAAATTCAGTTGCCTTTGAATTTCGGGTGATCCCTCTTGAGCATGTATGCTTCTGCTACTTGTTCTACATCACACTTCCTTCCGCAAACGGCGAAACGCTTTGACTCGGTGAGTTTCGCGGCATTCCGACTTCGATGCCCCGGTTGCCGAAATTCAGTTGCCTTTGAATTTCGGGTGATCCCTCTTGAGCATGTATGCTTCTGCTACTTGTTCTACATCACACTTCCTTCCGCAAAGGCGAAACGCTTTGACTCGGTGAGTTTCGCGGCATTCCGACTTCGATGCCCCGGTTGCCGAAATTCAGTTGCCTTTGAATTTCGGGTGATCCCTCTTGAGCATGTATGCTTCTGCTACTTGTTCTACATCACACTTCCTTCCGCAAACGCGAAACGCTTTGACTCGGTGAGTTTCGCGGCATTCCGACTTCGATGCCCCGGTTGCCGAAATTCAGTTGCCTTTGAATTTCGGGTGATCCCTCTTGAGCATGTATGCTTCTGCTACTTGTTCTACATCAGACTTCCTTCCGCAAACGGCGAAACGCTTTGACTCGGTGAGTTTCGCGGCATTCCGACTTCGATGCCCCGGTTGCCGAAATTCAGTTGCCTTTGAATTTCGGGTGATCCCTCTTGAGCATGTATGCTTCTGCTACTTGTTCTACATCACACTTCTTCCGCAAACGGCGAAACGCTTTGACTCGGTGAGTTTCGCGGCATTCCGACTTCGATGCCCCGGTTGCCGAAATTCAGTTGCCTTTGAATTTCGGGTGATCCCTCTTGAGCATGTATGCTTCTGCTACTTGTTCTACATCACACTTCTTCCGCAAACGGCGAAACGCTTTGACTCGGTGAGTTTCGCGGCATTCCGACTTCGATGCCCCGGTTGCCGAAATTCAGTTGCCTTTGAATTTCGGGTGATCCCTCTTGAGCATGTATGCTTCTGCTACTTGTTCTACATCACACTTCCTTCCGCAAACGGCGAAACGCTTTGACTCGGTGAGTTTCGCGGCATTCCGACTTCGATGCCCCGGTTGCCGAAATTCAGTTGCCTTTGAATTTCGGGTGATCCCTCTTGAGCATGTATGCTTCTGCTACTTGTTCTACATCACACTTCCTTCCGCAAACGGCGAAACGCTTTGACTCGGTGAGTTTCGCGGCATTCCGACTTCGATGCCCCGGTTGCCGAAATTCAGTTGCCTTTGAATTTCGGGTGATCCCTCTTGAGCATGTATGCTTCTGCTACTTGTTCTACATCAACTTCTTCCGCAAACGGCGAAACGCTTTGACTCGGTGAGTTTCGCGGCATTCCGACTTCGATGCCCGGTTGCCGAAATTCAGTTGCCTTTGAATTTCGGGTGATCCCTCTTGAGCATGTATGCTTCTGCTACTTGTTCTACATCACACTTCCTTCCGCAAACGGCGAAACGCTTTGACTCGGTGAGTTTCGCGGCATTCCGACTTCGATGCCCCGGTTGCCGAAATTCAGTTGCCTTTGAATTTCGGGTGATCCCTCTTGAGCATGTATGCTTCTGCTACTTGTTCTACATCACACTTCTTCCGCAAACGGCGAAACGCTTTGACTCGGTGAGTTTCGCGGCATTCCGACTTCGATGCCCCGGTTGCCGAAATTCAGTTGCCTTTGAATTTCGGGTGATCCCTCTTGAGCATGTATGCTTCTGCTACTTGTTCTACATCACACTTCTTCCGCAAACGGCGAAACGCTTTGACTCGGTGAGTTTCGCGGCATTCCGACTTCGATGCCCCGGTTGCCGAAATTCAGTTGCCTTTGAATTTCGGGTGATCCCTCTTGAGCATGTATGCTTCTGCTACTTGTTCTACATCACACTTCCTTCCGCAAACGGCGAAACGCTTTGACTCGGTGAGTTTCGCGGCATTCCGACTTCGATGCCCCGGTTGCCGAAATTCAGTTGCCTTTGAATTTCGGGTGATCCCTCTTGAGCATGTATGCTTCTGCTACTTGTTCTACATCACACTTCCTTCCGCAAACGGCGAAACGCTTTGACTCGGTGAGTTTCGCGGCATTCCGACTTCGATGCCCCGGTTGCCGAAATTCAGTTGCCTTTGAATTTCGGGTGATCCCTCTTGAGCATGTATGCTTCTGCTACTTGTTCTACATCACACTTTCTTCCGCAAAGGCGAAACGCTTTGACTCGGTGAGTTTCGCGGCATTCCGACTTCGATGCCCCGGTTGCCGAAATTCAGTTGCCTTTGAATTTCGGGTGATCCCTCTTGAGCATGTATGCTTCTGCTACTTGTTCTACATCACACTTCCTTCCGCAAACGGCGAAACGCTTTGACTCGGTGAGTTTCGCGGCATTCCGACTTCGATGCCCCGGTTGCCGAAATTCAGTTGCCTTTGAATTTCGGGTGATCCCTCTTGAGCATGTATGCTTCTGCTACTTGTTCTACATCACACTTCCTTCCGCAAACGGCGAAACGCTTTGACTCGGTGAGTTTCGCGGCATTCCGACTTCGATGCCCCGGTTGCCGAAATTCAGTTGCCTTTGAATTTCGGGTGATCCCTCTTGAGCATGTATGCTTCTGCTACTTGTTCTACATCACACTTCTTCCGCAAACGGCGAAACGCTTTGACTCGGTGAGTTTCGCGGCATTCCGACTTCGATGCCCGGTTGCCGAAATTCAGTTGCCTTTGAATTTCGGGTGATCCCTCTTGAGCATGTATGCTTCTGCTACTTGTTCTACATCACACTTCCTTCCGCAAACGGCGAAACGCTTTGACTCGGTGAGTTTCGCGGCATTCCGACTTCGATGCCCCGGTTGCCGAAATTCAGTTGCCTTTGAATTTCGGGTGATCCCTCTTGAGCATGTATGCTTCTGCTACTTGTTCTACATCACACTTCCTTCCGCAAACGGCGAAACGCTTTGACTCGGTGAGTTTCGCGGCATTCCGACTTCGATGCCCCGGTTGCCGAAATTCAGTTGCCTTTGAATTTCGGGTGATCCCTCTTGAGCATGTATGCTTCTGCTACTTGTTCTACATCACACTTCCTTCCGCAAACGGCGAAACGCTTTGACTCGGTGAGTTTCGCGGCATTCCGACTTCGATGCCCCGGTTGCCGAAATTCAGTTGCCTTTGAATTTCGGGTGATCCCTCTTGAGCATGTATGCTTCTGCTACTTGTTCTACATCACACTTCTTCCGCAAACGGCGAAACGCTTTGACTCGGTGAGTTTCGCGGCATTCCGACTTCGATGCCCCGGTTGCCGAAATTCAGTTGCCTTTGAATTTCGGGTGATCCCTCTTGAGCATGTATGCTTCTGCTACTTGTTCTACATCAGACTTCTTCCGCAAACGGCGAAACGCTTTGACTCGGTGAGTTTCGCGGCATTCCGACTTCGATGCCCGGTTGCCGAAATTCAGTTGCCTTTGAATTTCGGGTGATCCCTCTTGAGCATGTATGCTTCTGCTACTTGTTCTACATCACACTTCCTTCCGCAAACGGCGAAACGCTTTGACTCGGTGAGTTTCGCGGCATTCCGACTTCGATGCCCCGGTTGCCGAAATTCAGTTGCCTTTGAATTTCGGGTGATCCCTCTTGAGCATGTATGCTTCTGCTACTTGTTCTACATCACACTTCCTTCCGCAAACGGCGAAACGCTTTGACTCGGTGAGTTTCGCGGCATTCCGACTTCGATGCCCCGGTTGCCGAAATTCAGTTGCCTTTGAATTTCGGGTGATCCCTCTTGAGCATGTATGCTTCTGCTACTTGTTCTACATCACACTTCCTTCCGCAAACGGCGAAACGCTTTGACTCGGTGAGTTTCGCGGCATTCCGACTTCGATGCCCCGGTTGCCGAAATTCAGTTGCCTTTGAATTTCGGGTGATCCCTCTTGAGCATGTATGCTTCTGCTACTTGTTCTACATCACACTTCCTTCCGCAAACGGCGAAACGCTTTGACTCGGTGAGTTTCGCGGCATTCCGACTTCGATGCCCCGGTTGCCGAAATTCAGTTGCCTTTGAATTTCGGGTGATCCCTCTTGAGCATGTATGCTTCTGCTACTTGTTCTACATCACACTTCCTTCCGCAAACGGCGAAACGCTTTGACTCGGTGAGTTTCGCGGCATTCCGACTTCGATGCCCCGGTTGCCGAAATTCAGTTGCCTTTGAATTTCGGGTGATCCCTCTTGAGCATGTATGCTTCTGCTACTTGTTCTACATCAGACTTCCTTCCGCAAACGGCGAAACGCTTTGACTCGGTGAGTTTCGCGGCATTCCGACTTCGATGCCCCGGTTGCCGAAATTCAGTTGCCTTTGAATTTCGGGTGATCCCTCTTGAGCATGTATGCTTCTGCTACTTGTTCTACATCACACTTCCTTCCGCAAACGGCGAAACGCTTTGACTCGGTGAGTTTCGCGGCATTCCGACTTCGATGCCCGGTTGCCGAAATTCAGTTGCCTTTGAATTTCGGGTGATCCCTCTTGAGCATGTATGCTTCTGCTACTTGTTCTACATCACACTTCTTCCGCAAACGGCGAAACGCTTTGACTCGGTGAGTTTCGCGGCATTCCGACTTCGATGCCCCGGTTGCCGAAATTCAGTTGCCTTTGAATTTCGGGTGATCCCTCTTGAGCATGTATGCTTCTGCTACTTGTTCTACATCAGACTTCCTTCCGCAAACGGCGAAACGCTTTGACTCGGTGAGTTTCGCGGCATTCCGACTTCGATGCCCCGGTTGCCGAAATTCAGTTGCCTTTGAATTTCGGGTGATCCCTCTTGAGCATGTATGCTTCTGCTACTTGTTCTACATCACACTTCTTCCGCAAACGGCGAAACGCTTTGACTCGGTGAGTTTCGCGGCATTCCGACTTCGATGCCCCGGTTGCCGAAATTCAGTTGCCTTTGAATTTCGGGTGATCCCTCTTGAGCATGTATGCTTCTGCTACTTGTTCTACATCACACTTCCTTCCGCAAACGGCGAAACGCTTTGACTCGGTGAGTTTCGCGGCATTCCGACTTCGATGCCCCGGTTGCCGAAATTCAGTTGCCTTTGAATTTCGGGTGATCCCTCTTGAGCATGTATGCTTCTGCTACTTGTTCTACATCACACTTCTTCCGCAAACGGCGAAACGCTTTGACTCGGTGAGTTTCGCGGCATTCCGACTTCGATGCCCGGTTGCCGAAATTCAGTTGCCTTTGAATTTCGGGTGATCCCTCTTGAGCATGTATGCTTCTGCTACTTGTTCTACATCACACTTCTTCCGCAAACGGCGAAACGCTTTGACTCGGTGAGTTTCGCGGCATTCCGACTTCGATGCCCCGGTTGCCGAAATTCAGTTGCCTTTGAATTTCGGGTGATCCCTCTTGAGCATGTATGCTTCTGCTACTTGTTCTACATCACACTTCCTTCCGCAAACGGCGAAACGCTTTGACTCGGTGAGTTTCGCGGCATTCCGACTTCGATGCCCCGGTTGCCGAAATTCAGTTGCCTTTGAATTTCGGGTGATCCCTCTTGAGCATGTATGCTTCTGCTACTTGTTCTACATCACACTTCCTTCCGCAAACGGCGAAACGCTTTGACTCGGTGAGTTTCGCGGCATTCCGACTTCGATGCCCCGGTTGCCGAAATTCAGTTGCCTTTGAATTTCGGGTGATCCCTCTTGAGCATGTATGCTTCTGCTACTTGTTCTACATCACACTTTCTTCCGCAAACGGCGAAACGCTTTGACTCGGTGAGTTTCGCGGCATTCCGACTTCGATGCCCCGGTTGCCGAAATTCAGTTGCCTTTGAATTTCGGGTGATCCCTCTTGAGCATGTATGCTTCTGCTACTTGTTCTACATCAGACTTCCTTCCGCAAACGGCGAAACGCTTTGACTCGGTGAGTTTCGCGGCATTCCGACTTCGATGCCCCGGTTGCCGAAATTCAGTTGCCTTTGAATTTCGGGTGATCCCTCTTGAGCATGTATGCTTCTGCTACTTGTTCTACATCACACTTCCTTCCGCAAACGGCGAAACGCTTTGACTCGGTGAGTTTCGCGGCATTCCGACTTCGATGCCCCGGTTGCCGAAATTCAGTTGCCTTTGAATTTCGGGTGATCCCTCTTGAGCATGTATGCTTCTGCTACTTGTTCTACATCAGACTTCTTCCGCAAACGGCGAAACGCTTTGACTCGGTGAGTTTCGCGGCATTCCGACTTCGATGCCCCGGTTGCCGAAATTCAGTTGCCTTTGAATTTCGGGTGATCCCTCTTGAGCATGTATGCTTCTGCTACTTGTTCTACATCACACTTCCTTCCGCAAACGGCGAAACGCTTTGACTCGGTGAGTTTCGCGGCATTCCGACTTCGATGCCCCGGTTGCCGAAATTCAGTTGCCTTTGAATTTCGGGTGATCCCTCTTGAGCATGTATGCTTCTGCTACTTGTTCTACATCAGACTTCCTTCCGCAAACGGCGAAACGCTTTGACTCGGTGAGTTTCGCGGCATTCCGACTTCGATGCCCCGGTTGCCGAAATTCAGTTGCCTTTGAATTTCGGGTGATCCCTCTTGAGCATGTATGCTTCTGCTACTTGTTCTACATCACACTTCCTTCCGCAAACGGCGAAACGCTTTGACTCGGTGAGTTTCGCGGCATTCCGACTTCGATGCCCCGGTTGCCGAAATTCAGTTGCCTTTGAATTTCGGGTGATCCCTCTTGAGCATGTATGCTTCTGCTACTTGTTCTACATCACACTTCTTCCGCAAACGGCGAAACGCTTTGACTCGGTGAGTTTCGCGGCATTCCGACTTCGATGCCCCGGTTGCCGAAATTCAGTTGCCTTTGAATTTCGGGTGATCCCTCTTGAGCATGTATGCTTCTGCTACTTGTTCTACATCACACTTCCTTCCGCAAACGGCGAAACGCTTTGACTCGGTGAGTTTCGCGGCATTCCGACTTCGATGCCCCGGTTGCCGAAATTCAGTTGCCTTTGAATTTCGGGTGATCCCTCTTGAGCATGTATGCTTCTGCTACTTGTTCTACATCACACTTCCTTCCGCAAACGGCGAAACGCTTTGACTCGGTGAGTTTCGCGGCATTCCGACTTCGATGCCCCGGTTGCCGAAATTCAGTTGCCTTTGAATTTCGGGTGATCCCTCTTGAGCATGTATGCTTCTGCTACTTGTTCTACATCACACTTTCTTCCGCAAACGGCGAAACGCTTTGACTCGGTGAGTTTCGCGGCATTCCGACTTCGATGCCCCGGTTGCCGAAATTCAGTTGCCTTTGAATTTCGGGTGATCCCTCTTGAGCATGTATGCTTCTGCTACTTGTTCTACATCACACTTCCTTCCGCAAACGGCGAAACGCTTTGACTCGGTGAGTTTCGCGGCATTCCGACTTCGATGCCCCGGTTGCCGAAATTCAGTTGCCTTTGAATTTCGGGTGATCCCTCTTGAGCATGTATGCTTCTGCTACTTGTTCTACATCACACTTCCTTCCGCAAACGGCGAAACGCTTTGACTCGGTGAGTTTCGCGGCATTCCGACTTCGATGCCCCGGTTGCCGAAATTCAGTTGCCTTTGAATTTCGGGTGATCCCTCTTGAGCATGTATGCTTCTGCTACTTGTTCTACATCACACTTCCTTCCGCAAACGGCGAAACGCTTTGACTCGGTGAGTTTCGCGGCATTCCGACTTCGATGCCCGGTTGCCGAAATTCAGTTGCCTTTGAATTTCGGGTGATCCCTCTTGAGCATGTATGCTTCTGCTACTTGTTCTACATCACACTTCCTTCCGCAAACGGCGAAACGCTTTGACTCGGTGAGTTTCGCGGCATTCCGACTTCGATGCCCCGGTTGCCGAAATTCAGTTGCCTTTGAATTTCGGGTGATCCCTCTTGAGCATGTATGCTTCTGCTACTTGTTCTACATCACACTTCCTTCCGCAAACGGCGAAACGCTTTGACTCGGTGAGTTTCGCGGCATTCCGACTTCGATGCCCCGGTTGCCGAAATTCAGTTGCCTTTGAATTTCGGGTGATCCCTCTTGAGCATGTATGCTTCTGCTACTTGTTCTACATCACACTTCCTTCCGCAAACGGCGAAACGCTTTGACTCGGTGAGTTTCGCGGCATTCCGACTTCGATGCCCCGGTTGCCGAAATTCAGTTGCCTTTGAATTTCGGGTGATCCCTCTTGAGCATGTATGCTTCTGCTACTTGTTCTACATCACACTTCCTTCCGCAAACGGCGAAACGCTTTGACTCGGTGAGTTTCGCGGCATTCCGACTTCGATGCCCCGGTTGCCGAAATTCAGTTGCCTTTGAATTTCGGGTGATCCCTCTTGAGCATGTATGCTTCTGCTACTTGTTCTACATCACACTTCTTCCGCAAACGGCGAAACGCTTTGACTCGGTGAGTTTCGCGGCATTCCGACTTCGATGCCCCGGTTGCCGAAATTCAGTTGCCTTTGAATTTCGGGTGATCCCTCTTGAGCATGTATGCTTCTGCTACTTGTTCTACATCACACTTCCTTCCGCAAACGGCGAAACGCTTTGACTCGGTGAGTTTCGCGGCATTCCGACTTCGATGCCCCGGTTGCCGAAATTCAGTTGCCTTTGAATTTCGGGTGATCCCTCTTGAGCATGTATGCTTCTGCTACTTGTTCTACATCACACTTCCTTCCGCAAACGGCGAAACGCTTTGACTCGGTGAGTTTCGCGGCATTCCGACTTCGATGCCCCGGTTGCCGAAATTCAGTTGCCTTTGAATTTCGGGTGATCCCTCTTGAGCATGTATGCTTCTGCTACTTGTTCTACATCACACTTCCTTCCGCAAACGGCGAAACGCTTTGACTCGGTGAGTTTCGCGGCATTCCGACTTCGATGCCCCGGTTGCCGAAATTCAGTTGCCTTTGAATTTCGGGTGATCCCTCTTGAGCATGTATGCTTCTGCTACTTGTTCTACATCACACTTTCTTCCGCAAACGGCGAAACGCTTTGACTCGGTGAGTTTCGCGGCATTCCGACTTCGATGCCCCGGTTGCCGAAATTCAGTTGCCTTTGAATTTCGGGTGATCCCTCTTGAGCATGTATGCTTCTGCTACTTGTTCTACATCACACTTCCTTCCGCAAACGGCGAAACGCTTTGACTCGGTGAGTTTCGCGGCATTCCGACTTCGATGCCCGGTTGCCGAAATTCAGTTGCCTTTGAATTTCGGGTGATCCCTCTTGAGCATGTATGCTTCTGCTACTTGTTCTACATCACACTTCCTTCCGCAAACGGCGAAACGCTTTGACTCGGTGAGTTTCGCGGCATTCCGACTTCGATGCCCCGGTTGCCGAAATTCAGTTGCCTTTGAATTTCGGGTGATCCCTCTTGAGCATGTATGCTTCTGCTACTTGTTCTACATCACACTTCCTTCCGCAAACGGCGAAACGCTTTGACTCGGTGAGTTTCGCGGCATTCCGACTTCGATGCCCCGGTTGCCGAAATTCAGTTGCCTTTGAATTTCGGGTGATCCCTCTTGAGCATGTATGCTTCTGCTACTTGTTCTACATCACACTTCTTCCGCAAACGGCGAAACGCTTTGACTCGGTGAGTTTCGCGGCATTCCGACTTCGATGCCCCGGTTGCCGAAATTCAGTTGCCTTTGAATTTCGGGTGATCCCTCTTGAGCATGTATGCTTCTGCTACTTGTTCTACATCACACTTCCTTCCGCAAACGGCGAAACGCTTTGACTCGGTGAGTTTCGCGGCATTCCGACTTCGATGCCCGGTTGCCGAAATTCAGTTGCCTTTGAATTTCGGGTGATCCCTCTTGAGCATGTATGCTTCTGCTACTTGTTCTACATCACACTTCTTCCGCAAACGGCGAAACGCTTTGACTCGGTGAGTTTCGCGGCATTCCGACTTCGATGCCCCGGTTGCCGAAATTCAGTTGCCTTTGAATTTCGGGTGATCCCTCTTGAGCATGTATGCTTCTGCTACTTGTTCTACATCACACTTCCTTCCGCAAACGGCGAAACGCTTTGACTCGGTGAGTTTCGCGGCATTCCGACTTCGATGCCCCGGTTGCCGAAATTCAGTTGCCTTTGAATTTCGGGTGATCCCTCTTGAGCATGTATGCTTCTGCTACTTGTTCTACATCACACTTCCTTCCGCAAACGGCGAAACGCTTTGACTCGGTGAGTTTCGCGGCATTCCGACTTCGATGCCCCGGTTGCCGAAATTCAGTTGCCTTTGAATTTCGGGTGATCCCTCTTGAGCATGTATGCTTCTGCTACTTGTTCTACATCACACTTCTTCCGCAAACGGCGAAACGCTTTGACTCGGTGAGTTTCGCGGCATTCCGACTTCGATGCCCCGGTTGCCGAAATTCAGTTGCCTTTGAATTTCGGGTGATCCCTCTTGAGCATGTATGCTTCTGCTACTTGTTCTACATCACACTTCCTTCCGCAAACGGCGAAACGCTTTGACTCGGTGAGTTTCGCGGCATTCCGACTTCGATGCCCGGTTGCCGAAATTCAGTTGCCTTTGAATTTCGGGTGATCCCTCTTGAGCATGTATGCTTCTGCTACTTGTTCTACATCACACTTCTTCCGCAAACGGCGAAACGCTTTGACTCGGTGAGTTTCGCGGCATTCCGACTTCGATGCCCCGGTTGCCGAAATTCAGTTGCCTTTGAATTTCGGGTGATCCCTCTTGAGCATGTATGCTTCTGCTACTTGTTCTACATCACACTTCCTTCCGCAAACGGCGAAACGCTTTGACTCGGTGAGTTTCGCGGCATTCCGACTTCGATGCCCCGGTTGCCGAAATTCAGTTGCCTTTGAATTTCGGGTGATCCCTCTTGAGCATGTATGCTTCTGCTACTTGTTCTACATCACACTTTCTTCCGCAAACGGCGAAACGCTTTGACTCGGTGAGTTTCGCGGCATTCCGACTTCGATGCCCCGGTTGCCGAAATTCAGTTGCCTTTGAATTTCGGGTGATCCCTCTTGAGCATGTATGCTTCTGCTACTTGTTCTACATCACACTTCCTTCCGCAAACGGCGAAACGCTTTGACTCGGTGAGTTTCGCGGCATTCCGACTTCGATGCCCCGGTTGCCGAAATTCAGTTGCCTTTGAATTTCGGGTGATCCCTCTTGAGCATGTATGCTTCTGCTACTTGTTCTACATCACACTTCTTCCGCAAACGGCGAAACGCTTTGACTCGGTGAGTTTCGCGGCATTCCGACTTCGATGCCCCGGTTGCCGAAATTCAGTTGCCTTTGAATTTCGGGTGATCCCTCTTGAGCATGTATGCTTCTGCTACTTGTTCTACATCACACTTCCTTCCGCAAACGGCGAAACGCTTTGACTCGGTGAGTTTCGCGGCATTCCGACTTCGATGCCCCGGTTGCCGAAATTCAGTTGCCTTTGAATTTCGGGTGATCCCTCTTGAGCATGTATGCTTCTGCTACTTGTTCTACATCACACTTCCTTCCGCAAACGGCGAAACGCTTTGACTCGGTGAGTTTCGCGGCATTCCGACTTCGATGCCCCGGTTGCCGAAATTCAGTTGCCTTTGAATTTCGGGTGATCCCTCTTGAGCATGTATGCTTCTGCTACTTGTTCTACATCACACTTCCTTCCGCAAACGGCGAAACGCTTTGACTCGGTGAGTTTCGCGGCATTCCGACTTCGATGCCCCGGTTGCCGAAATTCAGTTGCCTTTGAATTTCGGGTGATCCCTCTTGAGCATGTATGCTTCTGCTACTTGTTCTACATCACACTTCCTTCCGCAAACGGCGAAACGCTTTGACTCGGTGAGTTTCGCGGCATTCCGACTTCGATGCCCCGGTTGCCGAAATTCAGTTGCCTTTGAATTTCGGGTGATCCCTCTTGAGCATGTATGCTTCTGCTACTTGTTCTACATCACACTTCCTTCCGCAAACGGCGAAACGCTTTGACTCGGTGAGTTTCGCGGCATTCCGACTTCGATGCCCCGGTTGCCGAAATTCAGTTGCCTTTGAATTTCGGGTGATCCCTCTTGAGCATGTATGCTTCTGCTACTTGTTCTACATCACACTTCCTTCCGCAAACGGCGAAACGCTTTGACTCGGTGAGTTTCGCGGCATTCCGACTTCGATGCCCCGGTTGCCGAAATTCAGTTGCCTTTGAATTTCGGGTGATCCCTCTTGAGCATGTATGCTTCTGCTACTTGTTCTACATCACACTTCCTTCCGCAAACGGCGAAACGCTTTGACTCGGTGAGTTTCGCGGCATTCCGACTTCGATGCCCCGGTTGCCGAAATTCAGTTGCCTTTGAATTTCGGGTGATCCCTCTTGAGCATGTATGCTTCTGCTACTTGTTCTACATCACACTTCCTTCCGCAAACGGCGAAACGCTTTGACTCGGTGAGTTTCGCGGCATTCCGACTTCGATGCCCCGGTTGCCGAAATTCAGTTGCCTTTGAATTTCGGGTGATCCCTCTTGAGCATGTATGCTTCTGCTACTTGTTCTACATCACACTTCCTTCCGCAAACGGCGAAACGCTTTGACTCGGTGAGTTTCGCGGCATTCCGACTTCGATGCCCGGTTGCCGAAATTCAGTTGCCTTTGAATTTCGGGTGATCCCTCTTGAGCATGTATGCTTCTGCTACTTGTTCTACATCACACTTCCTTCCGCAAACGGCGAAACGCTTTGACTCGGTGAGTTTCGCGGCATTCCGACTTCGATGCCCCGGTTGCCGAAATTCAGTTGCCTTTGAATTTCGGGTGATCCCTCTTGAGCATGTATGCTTCTGCTACTTGTTCTACATCACACTTCTTCCGCAAACGGCGAAACGCTTTGACTCGGTGAGTTTCGCGGCATTCCGACTTCGATGCCCCGGTTGCCGAAATTCAGTTGCCTTTGAATTTCGGGTGATCCCTCTTGAGCATGTATGCTTCTGCTACTTGTTCTACATCACACTTCCTTCCGCAAACGGCGAAACGCTTTGACTCGGTGAGTTTCGCGGCATTCCGACTTCGATGCCCCGGTTGCCGAAATTCAGTTGCCTTTGAATTTCGGGTGATCCCTCTTGAGCATGTATGCTTCTGCTACTTGTTCTACATCACACTTCCTTCCGCAAACGGCGAAACGCTTTGACTCGGTGAGTTTCGCGGCATTCCGACTTCGATGCCCCGGTTGCCGAAATTCAGTTGCCTTTGAATTTCGGGTGATCCCTCTTGAGCATGTATGCTTCTGCTACTTGTTCTACATCACACTTCCTTCCGCAAACGGCGAAACGCTTTGACTCGGTGAGTTTCGCGGCATTCCGACTTCGATGCCCCGGTTGCCGAAATTCAGTTGCCTTTGAATTTCGGGTGATCCCTCTTGAGCATGTATGCTTCTGCTACTTGTTCTACATCACACTTCTTCCGCAAACGGCGAAACGCTTTGACTCGGTGAGTTTCGCGGCATTCCGACTTCGATGCCCCGGTTGCCGAAATTCAGTTGCCTTTGAATTTCGGGTGATCCCTCTTGAGCATGTATGCTTCTGCTACTTGTTCTACATCACACTTCTTCCGCAAACGGCGAAACGCTTTGACTCGGTGAGTTTCGCGGCATTCCGACTTCGATGCCCCGGTTGCCGAAATTCAGTTGCCTTTGAATTTCGGGTGATCCCTCTTGAGCATGTATGCTTCTGCTACTTGTTCTACATCACACTTCTTCCGCAAACGGCGAAACGCTTTGACTCGGTGAGTTTCGCGGCATTCCGACTTCGATGCCCCGGTTGCCGAAATTCAGTTGCCTTTGAATTTCGGGTGATCCCTCTTGAGCATGTATGCTTCTGCTACTTGTTCTACATCACACTTCCTTCCGCAAACGGCGAAACGCTTTGACTCGGTGAGTTTCGCGGCATTCCGACTTCGATGCCCCGGTTGCCGAAATTCAGTTGCCTTTGAATTTCGGGTGATCCCTCTTGAGCATGTATGCTTCTGCTACTTGTTCTACATCACACTTCCTTCCGCAAACGGCGAAACGCTTTGACTCGGTGAGTTTCGCGGCATTCCGACTTCGATGCCCCGGTTGCCGAAATTCAGTTGCCTTTGAATTTCGGGTGATCCCTCTTGAGCATGTATGCTTCTGCTACTTGTTCTACATCACACTTCCTTCCGCAAACGGCGAAACGCTTTGACTCGGTGAGTTTCGCGGCATTCCGACTTCGATGCCCCGGTTGCCGAAATTCAGTTGCCTTTGAATTTCGGGTGATCCCTCTTGAGCATGTATGCTTCTGCTACTTGTTCTACATCAGACTTCCTTCCGCAAACGGCGAAACGCTTTGACTCGGTGAGTTTCGCGGCATTCCGACTTCGATGCCCGGTTGCCGAAATTCAGTTGCCTTTGAATTTCGGGTGATCCCTCTTGAGCATGTATGCTTCTGCTACTTGTTCTACATCACACTTCCTTCCGCAAACGGCGAAACGCTTTGACTCGGTGAGTTTCGCGGCATTCCGACTTCGATGCCCGGTTGCCGAAATTCAGTTGCCTTTGAATTTCGGGTGATCCCTCTTGAGCATGTATGCTTCTGCTACTTGTTCTACATCACACTTCTTCCGCAAACGGCGAAACGCTTTGACTCGGTGAGTTTCGCGGCATTCCGACTTCGATGCCCGGTTGCCGAAATTCAGTTGCCTTTGAATTTCGGGTGATCCCTCTTGAGCATGTATGCTTCTGCTACTTGTTCTACATCACACTTCCTTCCGCAAACGGCGAAACGCTTTGACTCGGTGAGTTTCGCGGCATTCCGACTTCGATGCCCGGTTGCCGAAATTCAGTTGCCTTTGAATTTCGGGTGATCCCTCTTGAGCATGTATGCTTCTGCTACTTGTTCTACATCACACTTCCTTCCGCAAACGGCGAAACGCTTTGACTCGGTGAGTTTCGCGGCATTCCGACTTCGATGCCCCGGTTGCCGAAATTCAGTTGCCTTTGAATTTCGGGTGATCCCTCTTGAGCATGTATGCTTCTGCTACTTGTTCTACATCACACTTCTTCCGCAAACGGCGAAACGCTTTGACTCGGTGAGTTTCGCGGCATTCCGACTTCGATGCCCGGTTGCCGAAATTCAGTTGCCTTTGAATTTCGGGTGATCCCTCTTGAGCATGTATGCTTCTGCTACTTGTTCTACATCACACTTCCTTCCGCAAACGGCGAAACGCTTTGACTCGGTGAGTTTCGCGGCATTCCGACTTCGATGCCCCGGTTGCCGAAATTCAGTTGCCTTTGAATTTCGGGTGATCCCTCTTGAGCATGTATGCTTCTGCTACTTGTTCTACATCACACTTCCTTCCGCAAACGGCGAAACGCTTTGACTCGGTGAGTTTCGCGGCATTCCGACTTCGATGCCCCGGTTGCCGAAATTCAGTTGCCTTTGAATTTCGGGTGATCCCTCTTGAGCATGTATGCTTCTGCTACTTGTTCTACATCACACTTCCTTCCGCAAACGGCGAAACGCTTTGACTCGGTGAGTTTCGCGGCATTCCGACTTCGATGCCCCGGTTGCCGAAATTCAGTTGCCTTTGAATTTCGGGTGATCCCTCTTGAGCATGTATGCTTCTGCTACTTGTTCTACATCACACTTCCTTCCGCAAACGGCGAAACGCTTTGACTCGGTGAGTTTCGCGGCATTCCGACTTCGATGCCCCGGTTGCCGAAATTCAGTTGCCTTTGAATTTCGGGTGATCCCTCTTGAGCATGTATGCTTCTGCTACTTGTTCTACATCACACTTCCTTCCGCAAACGGCGAAACGCTTTGACTCGGTGAGTTTCGCGGCATTCCGACTTCGATGCCCCGGTTGCCGAAATTCAGTTGCCTTTGAATTTCGGGTGATCCCTCTTGAGCATGTATGCTTCTGCTACTTGTTCTACATCACACTTCTTCCGCAAACGGCGAAACGCTTTGACTCGGTGAGTTTCGCGGCATTCCGACTTCGATGCCCGGTTGCCGAAATTCAGTTGCCTTTGAATTTCGGGTGATCCCTCTTGAGCATGTATGCTTCTGCTACTTGTTCTACATCCACTTCTTCCGCAAACGGCGAAACGCTTTGACTCGGTGAGTTTCGCGGCATTCCGACTTCGATGCCCCGGTTGCCGAAATTCAGTTGCCTTTGAATTTCGGGTGATCCCTCTTGAGCATGTATGCTTCTGCTACTTGTTCTACATCACACTTCCTTCCGCAAACGGCGAAACGCTTTGACTCGGTGAGTTTCGCGCATTCCGACTTCGATGCCCCGGTTGCCGAAATTCAGTTGCCTTTGAATTTCGGGTGATCCCTCTTGAGCATGTATGCTTCTGCTACTTGTTCTACATCACACTTCCTTCCGCAAACGGCGAAACGCTTTGACTCGGTGAGTTTCGCGGCATTCCGACTTCGATGCCCCGGTTGCCGAAATTCAGTTGCCTTTGAATTTCGGGTGATCCCTCTTGAGCATGTATGCTTCTGCTACTTGTTCTACATCACACTTCCTTCCGCAAACGGCGAAACGCTTTGACTCGGTGAGTTTCGCGGCATTCCGACTTCGATGCCCGGTTGCCGAAATTCAGTTGCCTTTGAATTTCGGGTGATCCCTCTTGAGCATGTATGCTTCTGCTACTTGTTCTACATCACACTTCCTTCCGCAAACGGCGAAACGCTTTGACTCGGTGAGTTTCGCGGCATTCCGACTTCGATGCCCCGGTTGCCGAAATTCAGTTGCCTTTGAATTTCGGGTGATCCCTCTTGAGCATGTATGCTTCTGCTACTTGTTCTACATCACACTTCCTTCCGCAAACGGCGAAACGCTTTGACTCGGTGAGTTTCGCGGCATTCCGACTTCGATGCCCCGGTTGCCGAAATTCAGTTGCCTTTGAATTTCGGGTGATCCCTCTTGAGCATGTATGCTTCTGCTACTTGTTCTACATCACTTCCTTCCGCAAACGGCGAAACGCTTTGACTCGGTGAGTTTCGCGGCATTCCGACTTCGATGCCCCGGTTGCCGAAATTCAGTTGCCTTTGAATTTCGGGTGATCCCTCTTGAGCATGTATGCTTCTGCTACTTGTTCTACATCACACTTCCTTCCGCAAACGGCGAAACGCTTTGACTCGGTGAGTTTCGCGGCATTCCGACTTCGATGCCCGGTTGCCGAAATTCAGTTGCCTTTGAATTTCGGGTGATCCCTCTTGAGCATGTATGCTTCTGCTACTTGTTCTACATCACACTTCCTTCCGCAAACGGCGAAACGCTTTGACTCGGTGAGTTTCGCGGCATTCCGACTTCGATGCCCCGGTTGCCGAAATTCAGTTGCCTTTGAATTTCGGGTGATCCCTCTTGAGCATGTATGCTTCTGCTACTTGTTCTACATCACACTTCCTTCCGCAAACGGCGAAACGCTTTGACTCGGTGAGTTTCGCGGCATTCCGACTTCGATGCCCGGTTGCCGAAATTCAGTTGCCTTTGAATTTCGGGTGATCCCTCTTGAGCATGTATGCTTCTGCTACTTGTTCTACATCACACTTCCTTCCGCAAACGGCGAAACGCTTTGACTCGGTGAGTTTCGCGGCATTCCGACTTCGATGCCCCGGTTGCCGAAATTCAGTTGCCTTTGAATTTCGGGTGATCCCTCTTGAGCATGTATGCTTCTGCTACTTGTTCTACATCACACTTCCTTCCGCAAACGGCGAAACGCTTTGACTCGGTGAGTTTCGCGGCATTCCGACTTCGATGCCCCGGTTGCCGAAATTCAGTTGCCTTTGAATTTCGGGTGATCCCTCTTGAGCATGTATGCTTCTGCTACTTGTTCTACATCACTTCCTTCCGCAAACGGCGAAACGCTTTGACTCGGTGAGTTTCGCGGCATTCCGACTTCGATGCCCCGGTTGCCGAAATTCAGTTGCCTTTGAATTTCGGGTGATCCCTCTTGAGCATGTATGCTTCTGCTACTTGTTCTACATCAGACTTTCTTCCGCAAACGGCGAAACGCTTTGACTCGGTGAGTTTCGCGGCATTCCGACTTCGATGCCCCGGTTGCCGAAATTCAATTGCCTTTGAATTTCGGGTGATCCCTCTTGACCATGTATGCTTCTGCTACTTGTTCTACATAACACTTCTTCCGCAAACGGCGAAACGCTTTGCCTCGGTGAGTTTCGCGGCATTCCGACTTCGATGCCGCGGTTGCCGAAATTCAGTTGCTTTTGAATTTCGGGTGATCCCTCTGGAGCATGTATGCTTCTGCTACTTTTTCTACATCAGACCTCTTCCGCAAACGGCGAAATGCTTTGCCTCAGTGAGTTTCGCGGCATTCAAACTTCGATGCCCCGGTTGTCGAAATTCAGTTCCCTTTGAATTTCGGGTGATCCGTCATGAGCATGTATGCTTCTGCTACTTGTTCTACATAACACTTCTTCGCAAACGCCGAAACGGTTTACCTCGGTGAGTTTCGCGGCATTCCGACTTCGATGCCCCGGTTGCCGAAATTCAGTTGCCTTTGAATTTCGGGTGATCCCTCTTGAGCATGTATGCTTCTGCTACTTGTTCTACATCACACTTCCTTCCGCAAACGGCGAAACGCTTTGACTCGGTGAGTTTCGCGGCATTCCGACTTCGATGCCCGGTTGCCGAAATTCAGTTGCCTTTGAATTTCGGGTGATCCCTCTTGAGCATGTATGCTTCTGCTACTTGTTCTACATCACCTTCCTTCCGCAAACGGCGAAACGCTTTGACTCGGTGAGTTTCGCGGCATTCCGACTTCGATGCCCGGTTGCCGAAATTCAGTTGCCTTTGAATTTCGGGTGATCCCTCTTGAGCATGTATGCTTCTGCTACTTGTTCTACATCACACTTCTTCCGCAAACGGCGAAACGCTTTGACTCGGTGAGTTTCGCGGCATTCCGACTTCGATGCCCCGGTTGCCGAAATTCAGTTGCCTTTGAATTTCGGGTGATCCCCTTGAGCATGTATGCTTCTGCTACTTGTTCTACATCACACTTCCTTCCGCAAACGGCGAAACGCTTTGACTCGGTGAGTTTCGCGGCATTCCGACTTCGATGCCCCGGTTGCCGAAATTCAGTTGCCTTTGAATTTCGGGTGATCCCTCTTGAGCATGTATGCTTCTGCTACTTGTTCTACATCACACTTCTTCCGCAAACGGCGAAACGCTTTGACTCGGTGAGTTTCGCGGCATTCCGACTTCGATGCCCCGGTTGCCGAAATTCAGTTGCCTTTGAATTTCGGGTGATCCCTCTTGAGCATGTATGCTTCTGCTACTTGTTCTACATCACACTTCTTCCGCAAACGGCGAAACGCTTTGACTCGGTGAGTTTCGCGCATTCCGACTTCGATGCCCCGGTTGCCGAAATTCAGTTGCCTTTGAATTTCGGGTGATCCCTCTTGAGCATGTATGCTTCTGCTACTTGTTCTACATCACACTTCCTTCCGCAAACGGCGAAACGCTTTGACTCGGTGAGTTTCGCGGCATTCCGACTTCGATGCCCCGGTTGCCGAAATTCAGTTGCCTTTGAATTTCGGGTGATCCCTCTTGAGCATGTATGCTTCTGCTACTTGTTCTACATCACACTTCCTTCCGCAAACGGCGAAACGCTTTGACTCGGTGAGTTTCGCGGCATTCCGACTTCGATGCCCGGTTGCCGAAATTCAGTTGCCTTTGAATTTCGGGTGATCCCTCTTGAGCATGTATGCTTCTGCTACTTGTTCTACATCACACTTCCGCAAACGGCGAAACGCTTTGACTCGGTGAGTTTCGCGGCATTCCGACTTCGATGCCCCGGTTGCCGAAATTCAGTTGCCTTTGAATTTCGGGTGATCCCTCTTGAGCATGTATGCTTCTGCTACTTGTTCTACATCAGACACTTCTTCCGCAAACGGCGAAACGCTTTGACTCGGTGAGTTTCGCGGCATTCCGACTTCGATGCCCCGGTTGCCGAAATTCAGTTGCCTTTGAATTTCGGGTGATCCCTCTTGAGCATGTATGCTTCTGCTACTTGTTCTACATCAGACTTCTTCCGCAAACGGCGAAACGCTTTGACTCGGTGAGTTTCGCGGCATTCCGACTTCGATGCCCCGGTTGCCGAAATTCAGTTGCCTTTGAATTTCGGGTGATCCCTCTTGAGCATGTATGCTTCTGCTACTTGTTCTACATCACACTTCTTCCGCAAACGGCGAAACGCTTTGACTCGGTGAGTTTCGCGGCATTCCGACTTCGATGCCCGGTTGCCGAAATTCAGTTGCCTTTGAATTTCGGGTGATCCCTCTTGAGCATGTATGCTTCTGCTACTTGTTCTACATCACACTTCTTCCGCAAACGGCGAAACGCTTTGACTCGGTGAGTTTCGCGGCATTCCGACTTCGATGCCCGGTTGCCGAAATTCAGTTGCCTTTGAATTTCGGGTGAT
>CM055354.1:21437108-21453703 GCA_029228515.1 Populus alba x Populus x berolinensis | reverse complement strand
TGATTTCTCCAACCAGGGTGGATATGTTTGTGAGTTTGGGTTCATGGTTGGCGTCTTTTGGAAATACTGTTTAAAATGCTTGGGATTATTCATGGAGGCATTCCCTAATAGAAGGCCAATAAGTTGGGCAATCATTTGTTGAAATGTTTCATATGGTTTCAAAGATTTGACTCAAAATGTCTTGGAATAGTTTTTAATTGGACCATCCTTTTTAAATTAAGTGGCCTGTCGATTTTCTAGCTAAAGGATGCAAACGTGGCCCTTGGAGGTCATGATCTTCCTTAAGGTTGTGCATTACCCCTACTAGATGTATGAGTGTAGAGGTTTTACATGGTGCCTCATAACGTTACCTGTGGTGGTCCCAATTTTGAGCATTTTCAGCTAGCAAGTCCTAGGTACTCCATTTGGCTTTCAATATTAGGGTCTTTATCTTTCAAAAGATTCCATTGCACATCAATATCAACCATTTTGCCTATCTCTAAGTGTTAAACCTTCATAAAAATGTGAAACCAATCTCCATGTTTCAAAACCATGATGTGGGCAAGTATTAAGCCAAATCTCGATACCTATCCAACATTGGTAAAATGTTTCTCCTGGCTTTTGAGTGAAAGTGATGATTTGTCTTTTGAAAGAGTTTGTTCTGTGAGATGGAAAAAACTTCTTTAAAAATTGTTGTTGCATATCATCCCAAGCACGAATGGATCCTGGTCTCAAATTTTGTAGCCATGTTTTAGCTTTATCTTTTAATGAAAAAGGAAAAAGCTTTAATCGAATGGTGTTCATGCTACAATTTGAGTCATTATAGGTATTACAGTCCTCCTCAAAATTCCCTTAAATGCAAGTATGGATTTTCTAGGTCTAAACCATGAAAAGAAGGTAGGAGTTGAATAATGCCTGGCTTAAAAATTTAAATGAGATGCATCAGGAGGGAAAAACTATGCTATGAGGGTGCACTTGTTCTTGTGGGATTCATATGGTCTCTAAGTGTTCTCATACGGTTATTCTCATTATTCTCATTATGAAGCGATTGATTATCTTCTTCAGCCATATTTTCTGAAAATGATGAGGATACCCTACAAAGTCGACCACTTAATGTACGTGACCAAATTCTCATGCACGTGTAAGAAGAGAATAAAAGCAAGAAAAGAAAATAGAAGAAAAAGAAACAAAACAAAACAAAGGAAACAAAAATAGATAAAATGAAAAGTGAAAAGAGAAAATAAATTAAATATTATAATTTATACAAGAATTTACCTCCCCGGCAACGGCGCCAAAAACTTGACACGACCAAAAGATTGATGTCTTTTTCCCAAGTGCAGGAGTGTCGAAGTAATAAATAACCCGGCAAGACCGGGGTCGAACCACAGAGAGGTTAATTGTATAAATTATAAATAACAATACAACAACAACAACAATAACAACAATAATAACAATAATAATACTCAGTACGTGGCGTTGTTATACCTGAGAATGATCTAAAAGATCGGGTCACAGGTTTCCAGCCTATATACTGAGTTTATGAAAAGGTCAAAGATATATATTATATAATATAGACAGAATGTAAATAATAACAATAATAATAATAATAAAAGCAGAAGATGAAGAAATTAATGAGAACTTTGAGATGAAAGATTAACGTAAGGATTAAACAATGATAAAAACAAATGTCAAGGTTAGAGGATCCACTAATTGGTACTTCAAACAAGTATAATATAAACTCTTATTACTCAATTGGAAACCACACATAAAGGAGGTTCCAATCAGATTATAAATTGTTAACATGATTACATTAATTATCTTATTCGAATAAAGCTAATACTTGTAAATGTTGGCAGGCATTCATGAATTATAACTTATGTTAACAAACAAATCAAGTTCCTTTCATAGCTCAGGTGTCGGTTAAACCATACAGTATGGGCTATGAAAGTGCCAAGTATTTGTTGTACCAAATATTATACAACATAAATTCTAGATTAAACCATTTAACAAGCAAAGTATTAAAAGTGAACAAGATAACAAATATAAAACATGTTAGTATCCAACGTTAAGGTCCATGTAAGTTTATATTATACTTATTCTTACACCATTAGTGTACCCTTTTCACCTTGACATAATTAACTTAGCTGAACATAATGAAAGAAAGAAACATAAATGAACAAGATTAAGAACATAAATGAGGAAAGAGGTTAACTAAGTAAAAGGAAAGGAAATGAAGTGCATAAACTTGATATTAATAAAAGCAAGGACATAAGCAATACAAAGAGAGAAAGCAATAGCATGATCTTGATCTGAACACCAAGATGCCTCAATACATGGTAAGTGCCTCCTTTTATAGGCCAAAATTTGGAACTATTGATTTGTTGACTAATTGATGAGTGGATGGCCACATCTTGACTAGATAACAATCCTTATCTTCTTGTCTGATCAAGACGTCATTGCTAACATCATAATTTGCCCAAAATCCTCAAGAATGTTCTAGGAAATTGTCTCAGCTTTCCAACAAAAAAAAGATGAGGTCATTTGGGACTTTCTAGAACTCAAGATATGGGCTGAACACTAAATAGTGTTTGGGCTGCAGGACAGCTTCGGACTTCTTCGTTGTTCCTTCAATTTGGACTTCAAAACGACCTTTTCAAATCTTGGGCTCCTCATGAAAGTTGTAGGCCTTTGTCTTACCTTTCCATCCATATAAAGTGGACCTAAATCCGAAATCTAGAGCTCCAGATATGATCCAATTACCGAGCAATGTTCCGGTTTGGACTGCACCGACATCTCTTTTTCTAAGTTTGGCCATCTCTTTGTCCTTTAACTTTCAATGCTTAAACTCATCAATCAATCCTTTTATTTATGTGATAGTCCTGAATTTAAAATGAGCATTTACCATAAATTAAGGTATCTTATAATTATCAAACTTGTTATTATAAAACATGCTTTTAGTTAAGGAGTTATTGATACTTCAAGTGCAAAATGATGATATAAAACCTTGATAAAACATGCACTTTTAAGTACTAATCACACCCCCCAACCTGCTTATTACTAGTCCCTAGTAATCTAAAGCGTTAAAATAGAGAAACAATTTGCAAGTTCCACAAAGCAAGGCATTCATCATTCATATTCCATTAATCTATCCAGATAAACAAACTCTCATTAAATTTATATTCCTGCTTCATACTTCTTAAACAAGATATTAATAAACCTTCTTTTTGTGTGCTCAATGAAAACATAGATGATGGGGCTTTTGTTGGAAGAAAACAATATTATGTTCAAATATTTAAGGTGAACTTCCTTGGGTTGGATTAGTATTATTTTTTTTTCTTTTTTTTTTCTTTTTATTTATATACACATACAACTTAAAACACAATGTATCTTTAACCCATGTAACGAGTTTTAGGCTAATGACTCCCAGACCAGTTGGTCTTAGGGCATTAGGTGTTGAGACACCCCTACGAGCTTAACAACTCGGGTTGCAGATACTGATACGTAGATAGTGCAATGTTTGATTCCCTTAAGCTTTTCTCCTTAACCCATGTAGGCAAGCTTTTGGGCCAATAGCTCCCAAGTCAGTTGACTTTAGGGTTTTAGGTGTTAAAACACCCCTTCGGGCTTAATTGCTTAGGTTAGGGAGGCTTCGAAACCAAACTTATCCACGTTTTATTATCATCAATACTATCTTTTTTCTTTCTCTTTTTTTTTTTTTTTTTTTTTTTTTTTTTTTTTGCAAATTATATACTATCCTTTTCCCTTAGTTGTTACCTTCAACAAAAGAACATAATTAATGTAATAATCCAATGTGCAACCCACAATCATATGTTAAAGTGTGTGTGTGAAAATGAAGGTTTAATAACACTTGTTAAATGAGTATATGAGCTGAATCAAGTGATAACAATGGGAGAGTTTGTAAACCTGAATATTTCAAGAAGTATTATGATAGACCTTGGTAATGAAACTTACTAAGATGCGTCTCTAGAGTCAATAAAATTGATTCCATACTCTGCCATCCTAATAACAATTTTGTCAAATGGTTTTAATAATAGCAAAAACAGTTAGCAAGTTAGTATTTTTTTTTTTTTTTTTTTAACTACTACCCTCTCCCCCCAACCAAAACGAGACATTGTCCTCAATGTTCGAAGGTAGAAAGATAGAGTATAGAAGACATCACCTGAAACAGTGAACAATGACAAACCTGAAACACACTTAAACAAACATAAGAAGTAACAAAACAAAATAATATGCCTATTAATAAAACCAAAAGACACATGTTTTCACAGATGAAGGCTCAAATCTAATCTAAGCTTTTTTACGGGCTTTCCTTAGTTGACCAATCTAGGCGACTCATGCAGGGATCAATGATAGGGATGAAAGATTGTAGTTGGTCAATCAATTGTTCAGCAGTAGCAGCAGAGATTATGATTTGTCGTGCCGAAGATGTTAGAAATTCCTGTTCCACAGCTTGATCAAGGAAAGACAGCAACTTATCATAAAAACCATTAACATTTAACAAACCTATAGGTTTATGGTGAATGTGCAGTTGGGCCCAAGATGAAATATGAAAGATTTCTTCCAATGTGCCCAAACCTCCTGGTAAGGCAATGAAGGCATCAGCATGGCTAAACATGGTATTCAGTCGGTCAGGACATTGTTGGGACCTGTAGTTCCTCCTCCAATTGTTTTTCCAATGATGTCCCCATTTGCTAAAGCTTTGGGGACAAACCCCAAAACTTGACTGCCTCCTAAAAATGCAGCCATTGACACACCTCCCATTAACCCAAGGCTGCCTCCCCCATACACTAAATGAATCTTTCTTTCAGCTAGTACCCGACCAAGATGATTTGCTGATTCTAAAAACTCTTTTTCTTTCCCAGAACTGGATCCACCGAAAACACAAATATTTCTTATCTGATGACTTGAGGAACCTGCCATTTCTACACACTTCTATATTTGATGAATGTATGGGATGAGTAGAAATGAAGGGAAGGAAGAAAAGAATTTATAGATGAAAAAGTGAAAATGCAATCATACCACCTATATGTAGGCCAGCTGTAGTCTCACAAACTCTCTCTCTCTCTCTTTATTAATTATTTATTTTGAAAAAGCATGTATGTACATGTAGTTGTGATTGTGGCTCACATCTTCCCTTGGTTTTACGTCCAAGAACGGCTTAAACGCCCTCTATGGGTCGGGGATAGGCTTCCCATCCAGTTTTCTTAAAAACTGGCAAACAGGGTCTTTTTTAGTCAGATTCCCAAGACTAAGTCGATCATGTTCTTTATGGAATTGTGGCCATAAATCATGAATTACACGATGCACATCTCCACTAGGATGCGTCTCAAGGGTCAACAAAAGATTATCTAAAGACCCCTTACTCAGGCCATCCTTAATGAATTGTATCTTATCTTCACGGTTTACAGATATCATTCCTAAAGAACGACATGTCGTATTACAAGTCCATCTGGCACATCTGTGACAGACTTTTTAGTCGTTTTGCACGACGTTTCTTTGCAAAAGTGCTTTTACCTGTTCCAGGCATGTGTGAAATGAAAGAATTGGAGGAACTCACCTGATAATCGAAACCTTTGCTTAATTAACCAACGGATATCTTCAGGAATTCCATGATTCATTAACAACCTCAATCTTGCACACCTAGCACGGTAAATTTTATTAATCGCATTTGGAGGCAAAGCGGGAAAATACCTTTTCAACTTTTCAAGAGTGGTGTCCATTTTCAAAAGAGAATTAGAGAAAGAGATTCAAAGAAGGAAGAAAGAGCTAAGAATTATACAAATATATACAGATATCAGTTATTTGGGAAACAGAAAGAAACGACTTAAGTCACGGAGTACCGTTATCCGCCATTTGACCGGGCTGAAAGAGAGACTAGCAAAACAATAGATACAACAAAACACAAAAAAAAATGTGAGAAAAAGAATCAATCTTTATATACGGATCACTCAATTCAATAGAGTCATTTTCAACCGAAAAATTATCAAAATAAACTTTCAAACGATGCCCATTTACCTTGAAAACATTGCCATTCTTTGGATTCTCAATATCACAGGCCCATATGGATACACATGTTTCACAATAAAAAGACCACTCCATCTTGATCTTAGTTTTCCAGGAAATAAATGGAGTCGAGAATTATAAAGCAAGACTTTTTTGACCAACATTGAATGTTTTTTCTCAGTATTTTCTTGTCATGAAACTCTTTAATTCTTGCTTTATGAATTTTCGAATTGTCATATGCATCATTTCTTATTTCTTCAAGCTCATTTATTTGCAATTTTCGCAGCTGACTAGCATCATCAAGGCTTGAATTGAAAGCTTTAATAGCCCAATAAGCTTTATGTTCAATTTCCACAGGCAAGTGACAAGGTTTTCCATAGACTAGTCTATAAGGTGACATACCTAATGATGTTTTATAAGCAGTTCGATAAGCCCAAAGTGCATCATTAAGTCTTAAAGACCAGTCTTTCCTATTAGGGTTCACTGTTTTCTCCAAGATTTGTTTGATTTCCCTATTAGCAAGCTCTACTTGTCCACTTGTCTGAGGATGATAAGGGGTGGCAAACTTTGTGTGTGATTCCATATTTCTTCATTAAAGAAGCAAATGGCTTGTTGCAGAAATGTGTTCCACCATCACTTATCATGGCTCGAGGGATTCCAAATCGACTTAAAATGTTTTCTTTCAAAAACTTTATCACTGTTTTGTGATCATTGGTTCGACTTGGAATTGCCTCTATCCATTTTGAAACATAATCTACTGCGACCAATATGTACAAGAAACCAAATGATGGAGGAAATGGACCCATGAAATCTATACCCCAACAGTCAAAGATCTCAATGACAAGAATAGGATTTAAAGGCATCATGTGACGTTTCGAAATAGATCCCAACTTTTGACAATTTTCACAAAATCTTACAAAATGCATGTGAGTCTTTGAACATGGTGGGCCAGTAAAATCCACTTTGTAAGATTTTTGCAGTTGTCTTTCTTGATGAGAAATGACCTCCACATGCCTCAGAATGACAAAACTGAATGACACTACTTACCTCATTGTCAGGAATGCATCTTCGAAATATTTGGTCAGGACAATATTTGAACAAATAAGGGTCATCCCAATAAAAGTTCTTCACTTCGTTCAAGAACTTTCTTTTGTCTTGGGTACTCCAATGAGCTGGCAATTGTCCTGAAACAAGAAAATTAACAATATTAGCAAACCAAGGCATCGTATAAACGACAATAAAGATTCATCGGAAAGTAGTCATCGATTGGTGTGATGTCAGATTTCGAATCTGTTGTTAATCTTGATAATGATCTGCAACAACATTTTCGGTGCCTTTCTTGTCTTTGATTGTGATATCAAATTCTTGAAGTAACAAAATCCACCGCACCAATCTAGCCTTAGAATCTTTCTTAGAAAGAAGATATTTCAATGCTGCATGATCACTAAAAACAACAACAGGTGAGCCAACAAGATAAGATCTGAATTTATCACAAGCAAATACTACTGCAAGTAATTCTTTTTCAGTGGTGGTGTAATTCATTTGAGCACTATTTAAAGTTTTACTTGCATAGTAAATCACATAAGGTTTCTTATCTTTTCTTTGTCCCAAGACAGCACCCACGGCATAATCACTAGCATCACACATTATTTCAAAAGGTAATGACCAATCAGGAGGTTGAATGACAGGAGCAGAAGTAAGCAAGTTTTTAAGTTTAACAAAGGCTTCCTCACAATGTTCAGTCCATTCAAAAATATTAACCTTTGTTAGAAGGTTACTCAAGGGCTTAGATAGTACACTAAAATCTTTGATGAACCTTCTGTAAAAACCAGCATGTCCTAAGAATGATCTAACATCCTTAACAGATTTTGGTGTTGGTAAGTTGGCAATTAACTCGATTTTTGATTTATCAACCTCAATTCCTTTCGATGAAACAATGTGACCAAGTACAATGCCGTTTGTTACCATAAAGTGACATTTTTCCCAATTCAGTACAAGATTCTTCTCTTCACACCTACTCAAAAACCTTTTCTAAGTTAGTCAAACAATCATCAAATGAATCACCAAAAACAGAAAAATCATCCATAAAAATTTCAAGAAAACGTTCAACCATATCACTGAATATGCTAAGCATGCATCTTTGAAACGTGGCTGGTGCATTACATAATCCAAAAAGGCATCCTTCGATATGCAAAAGTACCAAATGGACCATGTGAAAGTAGTCTTCTCTTGATCTTCCAATGCAATTTCAATTTGATTGTAACCTGAATAACCATCTAGGAAACAATAAAATTCATGACCTGCAACTCTTTCTAGGATTTGGTCCATGAAAGGTAAAGGGAAATGATCTTTTCTAGTCATTGAATTAAGTTTCCTATAGTCAATGCACATACGCCAACCCGTAACAGTCCTAGTTGGAATTAACTCATTTTTCTCATTCGTTATCACAGTGACTCCAGACTTTTTGGGTACAACTTGGGTAGGACTTACCCATTTGCTGTCAGAAATAGGATAAATGATTCCATTATCTAGAAGCTTAATGACTTCATTTTTCACTACTTCTTTCATATTAGGATTAAGCCTTCGTTGCATTTCTCTAGAGGGTTTAGCATTTTCCTCCAAATAATATCCTGTGTGTGCAAATCAAAGGGCTAATTCCTTTTATGTCAGCTATGGTCCATCCTAATGCATTTTTGTGCATTTTCAGAGTCTGTAATAACTTACCTTCTTGATGTGCATTAAGTTTGGAAGAGATTATTACCGGAAAAGTTTCATTTTCTCCCAAAAATGAGTATTTGAGATTAAATGGTAACGGCTTCAATTCAGGTTTTGGTGGTTGAACACTTGAAGGTATGGGCTCAATTGATCGTGGTGGCAATTCTTCAATTTGTGGTCTCCAATTGCATGCCTTTGATTCCTGAAAGTAGACCATTTGCAAATCATCAGATTCATCAATCTCAGTTTCACTAGAAGTGGCTTGAAATTGATCATGAACTAATTTTTCAATAAAGTCCACTTCCTGTAAATCATTATCATCTCCAGGTTGTTTGTAAATGTTGAAAATATTCATCTCCAATGTCATGTTTCCAAATGATAGCTTCATCAGTCCATTCCTACAATTAATCAATGCATTAGAAGTGGCAAGAAATGGACGTCCTAAAATGACAGGAATTGAATTACATGCTTCAACAGGTTGCGTGTCCAAGACAACAAAATCCACAGGATAAATGAATTTATCAACTTGTACTAACACATCTTCAATTATTCCTCTAGGCACTTTTACAGATCTATCGGCGAGTAAAAGAGTTACAGAGGTTGGTTTTAACTCACCTAGATTGAGACTCTGAAAAACTGAATATGGAAGTAAATTCACACTAGCTCCAAGATCAAGTAAGGCTCTTTCAATTTTATGTTCTCCAATAAAGCAAGAAATTGTAGGACAACCAGGGTCTTTATATTTCAAAGCATTATTGTTCTGAAGAATGGCACTTACTTGTTCGGCTAAAAAGGCTTTCTTTTTCACATTCAGTTTTCTCTTCACAGTGCACAGATCTTTCAAAAATTTAGCATAAGAAGGAACCTGTTTAATAGCATCCAACAAAGGTATATTGATCCTTACCTGTTTGAAAGTTTCAAAGATTTCAGAGTTGTGATTGACTTTCCTTTGTTTGGTCCTGGCATGAGGAAATGGAAGTGCTGGCGGGGAATCAGCCTTTTCTTTGCAATGTTCAGGTTCAACCCCTTCCTTACCCTCAGAGATAGACTCATCATCTTTCTCACAAGGTTCAAGAATAGGTTTTTCAATAACCTTACCACTACGAAGAGTGATGACTGATTTGACTTGATCCATGTGTTGGCTTCCAGAACTACTTGCATTTGCATTGTATTGCCCCTTTGGATTTTGCTGTGGTTGAGAAGGAAACTTACCTTTCTCTTGGAAACTGAGAGCAGATGTTAATTTTGCAAGAGCATCTTTAAAATCGGTCATGCTTTGAGCAAGTTGAGTGTTGATTGTCTCCTGCTTTTCAATGAATGCATGCAATGTTTTTTCCTCAAAAATTTCTGTCTAGGAGGTGGAGCATTAAGGAGGTGCAAATCCAAGTGAATTTTTGGAAATTATGGTGTGCTTGCAACGGTGGATGTGAAGTTTGTGCATTGTTGTTATCACTCTTCCAACTAGAAAGTTTGGGTGATTTCTCCAACCAGGGTTATATGTTTGTGGAGTAATGGGTTATTGGTTGGAGTTTCTTTGGAAACTGTTTAAAGCATGGGGCTTATTCATGGAGGCATTCCCTAAGTAAGAAGGCAAAGTTGGGCAATCATTTGTTGAATGTTCAATGGTTTCTACAGATTTGACACACAATGTTCTTGAATAGATTTTAATTGACCACTCTTTTCAATTTCAAGTGCTTTCGACTTTTCTAGCTAAAGATGCAAACTTGGCTTGGATGGTCATGATCTACCTTAAGGTTGTGCATACCCCCACTAGATGTATGAGGTTTGAGTTTTAACCTGGTGCCTCATCAGTACCTGTGGTGTCCCAATTTTGAGCATTTTCAGCTAGCAAGTCTAGGTACTCCATTGCTTCATTAGGGTCTTTATCTTCAAAAATGTTCCATTGCACATCAATTCAACCATTTGCCTATCTCTAGGTGTTTAAACCTTCATAAAAATGTGAAAACCAATCTCCATGTTTCCAAAAGCCATTTGGTGGGCAAGTATTAAGCAAATCTCGATACCTATCCCAACATTGGTAAATAAAATGTTTCTCCTTGGCTTTTGAGTGAAAGTGATGATTTGTCTTTTTGAAAGAGTTTTGTTCTGTGAGATGGAAAAAACTTCTTTAAAAATTGTTGGTTGCATATCATCCCAAGCACGAATGGATCCTGGTCTCAAATTTTGTAGCCATGTTTTTTAGCTTTATCTTTTAATGAAAAAGGAAAAAGCTTTAATCGAATGTGTGTTCATGCTACAATTTGAAGTCATTATAGGTATTACAGACCTCCTCAAATTCCCTTAAATGCAAGTATGGATTTTCTAGGTCTAAACCATGAAAAGAAGGTAGGAGTTTTGAATAATGCCTGGCATTAAAATTAAAATGAGATGCATCAGGTAGGGAAAACTATGCATGATGGTGCACTTTGTTCTTGTGGGATTCATGATGGTCACTAAGTGTTCTCATACGGTAATTCTCATTATTCTCATTATGAAGCGATTGATAAACTTCTTCAGCCATATTTTCTGAAAATGCTGAGGAATACCCTACAAAGTCGCCCACTTAAAGTACGTGACCAAATTCTCATGCACTGAGTAAGAAGAGAATAAAAGCAAGAAAAGACAAATAGAAGACAAAGAAACCAACAAAACAAAGGAAAACAAAAATAGATAAAATGAAAAGTTAAAAGAGAAAATAAATTAAATATTATATATTTATACAAGAATTTACCTCCCCGGCAACGGCGCCAAAAACTTGACCACGACCAAAAGATTGATGTCTTTTCCCAAGTGCAGGAGTGTCGAAGTAATAAATAACCCGGCAAGACCGGGGACGAACCACAGAGAGGTTAATTGTATAAATTATAAATAACAATACAACTAACAACAACAATAACAACATATAATAAAAATAATAATGACTCCAGTACGTGGCGATTAGTTATACCTGAGAATTATCTAAAAGATCGGGTCACGCGGTTCCCATCCTATATACTGAGTTTATGAAAAGGTCAAAGATATAGTATAATATAATATAGACAGAATGTAAAAAATAACAAATAATAATAATAATAAAAGCATAAGATGAAGAAATTAAATGAGAACTTTGAGATAAAAGATTAACAGTAAGGATTAAAACAATGATAAAAACGCAAATTTTCCAAGGTAAGAGGATCCACTAATGGTACTACAAACAAGTATAATAAAAACTCTTAATACTCAATTGGAAACCACACATAAATGAGGTTCCAATCAGATTATAAATTGTTAACATGAATACATAAATTATCTTATTCGAATAAAGCTAATACTAGTAAATTTTGGCAGGCATCACATGATTATATACTTATGTTAACAATCAATCAAGTTCCTTTCATAGCTCAGGAGTCCGGTTTATACCATACAGTATGGGCAATGAAAGTGCCAAGTATTTGTTGTACCCAAATATTATACAACATAAATTCTAGATTAACCATTTAACAAGCAAAGTATTAAAATGTGAACAAGATAACACATATAAAACATGTTATTATCCCAACGTTAAGGTCCAATGTAAGTTTATATTATACTTATTCTTACACAATTAGTGTACCCTTTTCACCTTGACATAATAAACTTAGGCTGAACATAATGAAAGAAAGAAACATAAAAGAACAAGAAAAGAACATAAATGAGAAAGAGGTTAACTAAGTAAAGGAAAGGAAATGAAGTGCATAAACTTGATATTAATAAAAGCAAGACATAAGCAATACAAAGAGAGAAAGCAATAGCATGATCTTGATCTGAACACCAAGATGCCTCAATACATGGTAAGTGCCTCCTTTTATAGGCCAAAATTTGGAACTATTGATTTGTTGACTAATTGATGAGTGGATGGCCACATCTTGACTAGATAACAATCCTTATCTTCTTGTCTGATCAAGACGTCATTGCTAACATCATAATTTGCCCAGAATCCTCAAGAATGTTCTAGGAAATTGTCTCAGCTTTCCAACAAAAAAAAGATGAGGTCATTTGGACTTCTAGAACTCAAGATATGGGCTGAACACTAAATAGTGTTTGGGCTGCAGGACAGCTTCGGACTTCTTCGTTGTTCCTTCAATTTGGACTTCAAAACGACCTTTTCAAATCTTGGGCTCCTCATGAAAGTTGTAGGCCTTTGTCTTACCTTTCCATCCATATAAAGTGGACCTAAATCCGAAATCTAGAGCTCCAGATATGATCCAATTACCGAGCAATGTTCCGGTTTGGACTGCACCGACATCTCTTTTCTAAGTTTGGCCATCTCTTTGTCCTTTAACTTTCAATGCTTAAACTCATCAATCAATCCTTTTATTTATGTGATAGTCCTGAATTTAAAATGAGCATTTACCATAAATTAAGGTATCTTATAATATCAAACTTGTTATTATAAAACATGCTTTAGTTAAGGAGTTATTGATACTTCAAGTGCAAAATGATGATATAAAACCTTGATAAACATGCACTTTTAAGTACTAATCACACCCCCCAACCAGCTTATTACTAGTCCCTAGTAATCTAAAGCGTTAAAATAGAGAAACAATTTGCAAGTTCCACAAAGCAAGGCATTCATCATTCAACTTCCATTAATCTATCCAGATAAACAAACTCTCATTAAATTTATATTCCTGCTTCATACTTCTTAAACAAGATATTAATAAACCTTCTTTTTGTGTGCTCAATGAAAACATAGATGATGGGGCTTTTGTTGGAAGAAAACAATATTATGTTCAAATGTTTAAGGTGAACTTCCTTGGGTTGGGATTTTATTATTATTATTATTTTCTTCTTTTTTTTCTTTATTTTATATACACATACAACTTAAAACACAATGTATCTTTAACCCATGTAACGAGTTTTAGGCTAATGACTCCCAGACCAGTTGGTCTTAGGGCATTAGGTGTTGAGACACCCCTACGAGCTTAACAACTCGGGTTGCAGATACTGATACGTAGATAGTGCAATGTTTGATTCCCTTAAGCTTTTCTCCTTAACCCATGTAACAAGCTTTGGGCCAATAGCTCCCAAGTCAGTTGACTTTAGGGTATTAGGTGTTAAAACACCCCTTCGGGCTTAATTGCTTAGGTTAGGGAGGCTACGAAACCAAACTTATCCACGTTTTATTATCATCAATACTATCTTTTTTTCTTTTTTTTTTTCTTTTTTTTTCTTTCTTTTTTTTTTTTTTTGCAAATTATATACTATCCTTTTCCCTTAGTTGTTACCTTCAACAAAAGAACATAATTAATGTAATAATCCAATGTGCAACCCACAATCATATGTTAAAGTGTGTGTGTGAAAATGAAGGTTTAATAATACTTGTTAAATGAGTATAGGAGCAGAATCAAGTGATAACAATGTGAGAGTTTGTAAACCTGAATATTTCAAGAAGTATTATGATAGACCTTGGTAATGAAACTTACTAAGATGCGTCTCTAGAGTCAATAAAATTGATTCCATACTCTGCCATCCTAATAACAATTTTGTCAAATGGTTTTAATAATAGCAAAAACAGTTAGCAAGTTAGTATTTTTTTTTTTTTTTAAACTACTACCCTCTCCCCCCAACCAAAACGAGACATTGTCCTCAATGTTCGAAGGTAGAAAGATAGAGTATAGAAGACATCACCTGAAACAGCGAACAATGACAAACCTGAAACACACTTAAACAAACATAAGAAGTAACAAAACAAAATAATATGCTATTAATAAAACCAAAAGACACAAGGTTTCACAGATGAAGGCTCAAATCTAATCTAAGCTTTTTACGGCTTTCCTTAGTTGACCAATCTAGACGACTCATGCAGGGATCAATGACAGGGATGAAAGATTGTAGTTGGTCAATCAATTGTTCAGCAGTAGCAGCAGAGATTATGATTTGTCGTGCCGAAGATGTTAGAAATTCCTGTTCCACAGCTTGATCAAGGAAAGACAGCAACTTATCATAAAAACCATTAACATTTAACAAACCTATGGTTTATGGTGAATGTGCAGTTGGGCCCAAGATGAAATATGAAAGATCTCTTCCAATGTGCCCAGACCACCTGGTAAGGCAATGAAGGCATCAGCATGGTTAAACATGGTATTCAGTCGGTCAGACATTGTTGGGACCTGTAGTTCCTCTCCAATTGTTTTTCCAATGATGTCCCCAGTTGCTAAAGCTTTGGGGACAACCCCCAAAACTTGACTGCCTCCTAAAAATGCAGCCATTGACACACCTCCCATTAACCCAAGGCTACCTCCCCCATACACTAAATGAATCTTTCTCTCAGCTAGTACCCGACCAAGATGATTTGCTGATTCTAAAAACTCTTTTTCTTTCCCAGAACTGGATCCACCGAAAACACAAATATTTTTTATGTGATGACTTGAGGAACCTGCCATTTCTACACACTTCTATATTTGATGAATGTATGGGATGAGTAGAAATGAAGGGAAGGAAGAGAAGAATTTATAGATGAAAAAGTGAAAATGCAATCATACCACCTATATGTAGGCCAGTTGTAGTCTCACAAACTCTCTCTCTCTCTCTCTTTATTAATTATTTATTTTGAAAAAGCATGTATGTACAGGTAGTTGTGATTGTGGCTCACATCTTCCCTTGGTTTTACGTCCAAGAACGGCTTAAACGCCCTCTATGGGTCGGGGATAGGCTTCCCATCCAGTTTTCTTAAAAACTGGCAAACAGGGTCTTTTTTAGTCAGATTCCCAAGACTAAGTCGATCATGTTCTTTATGGAATTGTGGCCATAAATCATGAATTACACGATGCACATCTCCACTAGGATGCGTCTCAAGGGTCAACAAAAGATTATCTAAAGACCCCTTACTCAGGCCATCCTTAATGAATTGTATCTTATCTTCACGGTTTACAGATACCATTCCTAAAGAACGACATGTCGCATTACAAGTCCATCTGGCACATTTGTGACAGACTTTCAGTCGTTTTGCACGACGTTTCTTTGCAAAAGTGCTTTTACCTGTTCCAGGCAAGTGTGAAATGAAAGAATTGGAGGACTCACCTGATAATCGGACCTTTGCTTCAATTAGCCAACGAATATCTTCAGGAATTCCATGATTCATTAACAACCTCAATCTTGCACACCTAGCACGGTAAATTTTATTAATCGCATTGGAGGCAAAGCGGGAAAATACCTTTTCAACTTTTCAAGAGTGGTGTCCATTTTCAAAAGAGAATTAGAGAAGAGATTCAAAGAAGGGAGAAAGAGCTAAGAATTTTACAAATATATACAGATATCAGTTATTTGGAAACTGAAAGAACCGACTTAAGTCACGGAGTACCGTTATCCGCCATTTGACCGGGGTGAAAGAGAGACTAGCAAAACAATAGATACAAACAAAACACAAAACAATGTGAGAAAAAGAATCAATCTTTATATACAGGATCACTCAATTCAATAGAGTCATTGTCAAGAAAAAATTGTCAAAATATTTCATCAGGACATTATTTGAAAAATAAGGGGTCATCCCAATTAAAGTTCTTCACATTCGTTCAAGAACTTTCTTATTGTCTTGGTACCTCCAATGAGTTGGCAATTGTCCTGAAACAAAGAAAATTAACAATATTAGCAAACCAAGGCATCGTAGAGACAAGATAATAAAGATTCATCAGGAAGTATCATCGATTGGTGTAATGTTCAGATCTCGAAACGGTTGTCAATCTTGACAAATGATCCGCGACAACATTTCGGTGCCATTCTTGTCTTGATTGTGATATCAAATTCTTGAAGTAACAAAAATCACCGCACCAATCTAGCCTTAGAATCTTTCTTAAAGAGAAGATATTTCAATGCTGCAATGATCACTAAAAACAACAACAGTGAGCCAACAAGATAAA
>CM055354.1:21407364-21430711 GCA_029228515.1 Populus alba x Populus x berolinensis | reverse complement strand
CCGAAATTCAGTTGCCTTTGAATTTCGGGTGATCCCTCTTGAGCATGTATGCTTCTGCTACTTGTTCTACATCAGACTTCTTCCGCAAACGCGAAACGCTTTGACTCGGTGAGTTTCGCGGCATTCCGACTTCGATGCCCCGGTTGCCGAAATTCAGTTGCCTTTGAATTTCGGGTGATCCCTCTTGAGCATGTATGCTTCTGCTACTTGTTCTACATCAGACTTTCTTCCGCAAACGGCGAAACGCTTTGACTCGGTGAGTTTCGCGGCATTCCGACTTCGATGCCCCGGTTGCCGAAATTCAGTTGCCTTTGAATTTCGGGTGATCCCTCTTGAGCATGTATGCTTCTGCTACTTGTTCTACATCAGACTTTCTTCCGCAAACGGCGAAACGCTTTGACTCGGTGAGTTTCGCGGCATTCCGACTTCGATGCCCCGGTTGCCGAAATTCAGTTGCCTTTGAATTTCGGGTGATCCCTCTTGAGCATGTATGCTTCTGCTACTTGTTCTACATCAGACTTCTTCCGCAAACGGCGAAACGCTTTGACTCGGTGAGTTTCGCGGCATTCCGACTTCGATGCCCGGTTGCCGAAATTCAGTTGCCTTTGAATTTCGGGTGATCCCTCTTGAGCATGTATGCTTCTGCTACTTGTTCTACATCATACTTTCTTCCGCAAACGGCGAAACGCTTTGACTCGGTGAGTTTCGCGGCATTCCGACTTCGATGCCCCGGTTGCCGAAATTCAGTTGCCTTTGAATTTCGGGTGATCCCTCTTGAGCATGTATGCTTCTGCTACTTGTTCTACATCAGACTTTCTTCCGCAAACGGCGAAACGCTTTGACTCGGTGAGTTTCGCGGCATTCCGACTTCGATGCCCGGTTGCCGAAATTCAGTTGCCTTTGAATTTCGGGTGATCCCTCTTGAGCATGTATGCTTCTGCTACTTGTTCTACATCAGACTTTCTTCCGCAAACGGCGAAACGCTTTGACTCGGTGAGTTTCGCGGCATTCCGACTTCGATGCCCCGGTTGCCGAAATTCAGTTGCCTTTGAATTTCGGGTGATCCCTCTTGAGCATGTATGCTTCTGCTACTTGTTCTACATCAGACTTCTTCCGCAAACGGCGAAACGCTTTGACTCGGTGAGTTTCGCGGCATTCCGACTTCGATGCCCCGGTTGCCGAAATTCAGTTGCCTTTGAATTTCGGGTGATCCCTCTTGAGCATGTATGCTTCTGCTACTTGTTCTACATCAGACTTCTTCCGCAAACGCGAAACGCTTTGACTCGGTGAGTTTCGCGGCATTCCGACTTCGATGCCCGGTTGCCGAAATTCAGTTGCCTTTGAATTTCGGGTGATCCCTCTTGAGCATGTATGCTTCTGCTACTTGTTCTACATCAGACTTCCTTCCGCAAACGGCGAAACGCTTTGACTCGGTGAGTTTCGCGGCATTCCGACTTCGATGCCCCGGTTGCCGAAATTCAGTTGCCTTTGAATTTCGGTGATCCCTCTTGAGCATGTATGCTTCTGCTACTTGTTCTACATCAGACTTTCTTCCGCAAACGGCGAAACGCTTTGACTCGGTGAGTTTCGCGGCATTCCGACTTCGATGCCCCGGTTGCCGAAATTCAGTTGCCTTTGAATTTCGGGTGATCCCTCTTGAGCATGTATGCTTCTGCTACTTGTTCTACATCAGACTTTCTTCCGCAAACGGCGAAACGCTTTGACTCGGTGAGTTTCGCGGCATTCCGACTTCGATGCCCCGGTTGCCGAAATTCAGTTGCCTTTGAATTTCGGGTGATCCCTCTTGAGCATGTATGCTTCTGCTACTTGTTCTACATCAGACTTCTTCCGCAAACGGCGAAACGCTTTGACTCGGTGAGTTTCGCGGCATTCCGACTTCGATGCCCCGGTTGCCGAAATTCAGTTGCCTTTGAATTTCGGGTGATCCCTCTTGAGCATGTATGCTTCTGCTACTTGTTCTACATCAGACTTTCTTCCGCAAACGGAAACGCTTTGACTCGGTGAGTTTCGCGGCATTCCGACTTCGATGCCCGGTTGCCGAAATTCAGTTGCCTTTGAATTTCGGGTGATCCCTCTTGAGCATGTATGCTTCTGCTACTTGTTCTACATCAGACTTCTTCCGCAAACGGCGAAACGCTTTGACTCGGTGAGTTTCGCGGCATTCCGACTTCGATGCCCCGGTTGCCGAAATTCAGTTGCCTTTGAATTTCGGGTGATCCCTCTTGAGCATGTATGCTTCTGCTACTTGTTCTACATCAGACTTTCTTCCGCAAACGGCGAAACGCTTTGACTCGGTGAGTTTCGCGGCATTCCGACTTCGATGCCCCGGTTGCCGAAATTCAGTTGCCTTTGAATTTCGGGTGATCCCTCTTGAGCATGTATGCTTCTGCTACTTGTTCTACATCATACTTCTTCCGCAAACGCGAAACGCTTTGACTCGGTGAGTTTCGCGGCATTCCGACTTCGATGCCCCGGTTGCCGAAATTCAGTTGCCTTTGAATTTCGGGTGATCCCTCTTGAGCATGTATGCTTCTGCTACTTGTTCTACATCAGACTTTCTTCCGCAAACGGCGAAACGCTTTGACTCGGTGAGTTTCGCGGCATTCCGACTTCGATGCCCCGGTTGCCGAAATTCAGTTGCCTTTGAATTTCGGGTGATCCCTCTTGAGCATGTATGCTTCTGCTACTTGTTCTACATCAGACTTTCTTCCGCAAACGGCGAAACGCTTTGACTCGGTGAGTTTCGCGGCATTCCGACTTCGATGCCCCGGTTGCCGAAATTCAGTTGCCTTTGAATTTCGGGTGATCCCTCTTGAGCATGTATGCTTCTGCTACTTGTTCTACATCAGACTTTCTTCCGCAAACGGCGAAACGCTTTGACTCGGTGAGTTTCGCGGCATTCCGACTTCGATGCCCCGTTGCCGAAATTCAGTTGCCTTTGAATTTCGGGTGATCCCTCTTGAGCATGTATGCTTCTGCTACTTGTTCTACATCAGACTTTCTTCCGCAAACGCGAAACGCTTTGACTCGGTGAGTTTCGCGGCATTCCGACTTCGATGCCCCGGTTGCCGAAATTCAGTTGCCTTTGAATTTCGGGTGATCCCTCTTGAGCATGTATGCTTCTGCTACTTGTTCTACATCAGACTTTCTTCCGCAAACGGCGAAACGCTTTGACTCGGTGAGTTTCGCGGCATTCCGACTTCGATGCCCCGGTTGCCGAAATTCAGTTGCCTTTGAATTTCGGGTGATCCCTCTTGAGCATGTATGCTTCTGCTACTTGTTCTACATCAGACTTTCTTCCGCAAACGGCGAAACGCTTTGACTCGGTGAGTTTCGCGGCATTCCGACTTCGATGCCCGGTTGCCGAAATTCAGTTGCCTTTGAATTTCGGGTGATCCCTCTTGAGCATGTATGCTTCTGCTACTTGTTCTACATCACAGACTTCTTCGCAAACGGCGAAGCTTTGACTCGGTGAGTTTCGCGGCATTCCGACTTCGATGCCCCGGTTGCCGAAATTCAGTTGCCTTTGAATTTCGGGTGATCCCTCTTGAGCATGTATGCTTCTGCTACTTGTTCTACATCAGACTTTCTTCCGCAAACGGCGAAACGCTTTGACTCGGTGAGTTTCGCGGCATTCCGACTTCGATGCCCCGTTTGCCGAAATTCAGTTGCCTTTGAATTTCGGGTGATCCCTCTTGAGCATGTATGCTTCTGCTACTTGTTCTACATCAGACTTTCTTCCGCAAACGGCGAAACGCTTTGACTCGGTGAGTTTCGCGGCATTCCGACTTCGATGCCCCGTTGCCGAAATTCAGTTGCCTTTGAATTTCGGGTGATCCCTCTTGAGCATGTATGCTTCTGCTACTTGTTCTACATCAGACTTTCTTCCAAACGGCGAAACGCTTTGACTCGGTGAGTTTCGCGGCATTCCGACTTCGATGCCCCGGTTGCCGAAATTCAGTTGCCTTTGAATTTCGGGTGATCCCTCTTGAGCATGTATGCTTCTGCTACTTGTTCTACATCAGACTTTCTTCCGCAAACGGCGAAACGCTTTGACTCGGTGAGTTTCGCGGCATTCCGACTTCGATGCCGGTTGCCGAAATTCAGTTGCCTTTGAATTTCGGGTGATCCCTCTTGAGCATGTATGCTTCTGCTACTTGTTCTACATCAGACTTTCTTCCGCAAACGGCGAAACGCTTTGACTCGGTGAGTTTCGCGGCATTCCGACTTCGATGCCCGGTTGCCGAAATTCAGTTGCCTTTGAATTTCGGGTGATCCCTCTTGAGCATGTATGCTTCTGCTACTTGTTCTACATCAGACTTTCTTCCGCAAACGGCGAAACGCTTTGACTCGGTGAGTTTCGCGGCATTCCGACTTCGATGCCCCGGTTGCCGAAATTCAGTTGCCTTTGAATTTCGGGTGATCCCTCTTGAGCATGTATGCTTCTGCTACTTGTTCTACATCAGACTTCTTCCGCAAACGGCGAAACGCTTTGACTCGGTGAGTTTCGCGGCATTCCGACTTCGATGCCCCGTTGCCGAAATTCAGTTGCCTTTGAATTTCGGGTGATCCCTCTTGAGCATGTATGCTTCTGCTACTTGTTCTACATCAGACTTTCTTCCGCAAACGGCGAAACGCTTTGACTCGGTGAGTTTCGCGGCATTCCGACTTCGATGCCCCGGTTGCCGAAATTCAGTTGCCTTTGAATTTCGGTGATCCCTCTTGAGCATGTATGCTTCTGCTACTTGTTCTACATCAACTTCTTCCGCAAACGGCGAAACGCTTTGACTCGGTGAGTTTCGCGGCATTCCGACTTCGATGCCCCGTTGCCGAAATTCAGTTGCCTTTGAATTTCGGGTGATCCCTCTTGAGCATGTATGCTTCTGCTACTTGTTCTACATCAGACTTCTTCCGCAAACGGCGAAACGCTTTGACTCGGTGAGTTTCGCGGCATTCCGACTTCGATGCCCCGGTTGCCGAAATTCAGTTGCCTTTGAATTTCGGGTGATCCCTCTTGAGCATGTATGCTTCTGCTACTTGTTCTACATCAGACTTTCTTCCGCAAACGGCGAAACGCTTTGACTCGGTGAGTTTCGCGGCATTCCGACTTCGATGCCCCGGTTGCCGAAATTCAGTTGCCTTTGAATTTCGGGTGATCCCTCTTGAGCATGTATGCTTCTGCTACTTGTTCTACATCAGACTTCTTCCGCAAACGGCGAAACGCTTTGACTCGGTGAGTTTCGCGGCATTCCGACTTCGATGCCCCGGTTGCCGAAATTCAGTTGCCTTTGAATTTCGGGTGATCCCTCTTGAGCATGTATGCTTCTGCTACTTGTTCTACATCAGACTTTCTTCCGCAAACGGCGAAACGCTTTGACTCGGTGAGTTTCGCGGCATTCCGACTTCGATGCCCCGTTGCCGAAATTCAGTTGCCTTTGAATTTCGGGTGATCCCTCTTGAGCATGTATGCTTCTGCTACTTGTTCTACATCAACTTTCTTCCGCAAACGGCGAAACGCTTTGACTCGGTGAGTTTCGCGGCATTCCGACTTCGATGCCCCGGTTGCCGAAATTCAGTTGCCTTTGAATTTCGGGTGATCCCTCTTGAGCATGTATGCTTCTGCTACTTGTTCTACATCAGACTTTCTTCCGCAAACGGCGAAACGCTTTGACTCGGTGAGTTTCGCGGCATTCCGACTTCGATGCCCCGGTTGCCGAAATTCAGTTGCCTTTGAATTTCGGGTGATCCCTCTTGAGCATGTATGCTTCTGCTACTTGTTCTACATCAGACTTTCTTCCGCAAACGGCGAAACGCTTTGACTCGGTGAGTTTCGCGGCATTCCGACTTCGATGCCCCGGTTGCCGAAATTCAGTTGCCTTTGAATTTCGGGTGATCCCTCTTGAGCATGTATGCTTCTGCTACTTGTTCTACATCAGACTTTCTTCCGCAAACGGCGAAACGCTTTGACTCGGTGAGTTTCGCGGCATTCCGACTTCGATGCCCCGGTTGCCGAAATTCAGTTGCCTTTGAATTTCGGGTGATCCCTCTTGAGCATGTATGCTTCTGCTACTTGTTCTACATCAGACTTTCTTCCGCAAACGGCGAAACGCTTTGACTCGGTGAGTTTCGCGGCATTCCGACTTCGATGCCCCGGTTGCCGAAATTCAGTTGCCTTTGAATTTCGGGTGATCCCTCTTGAGCATGTATGCTTCTGCTACTTGTTCTACATCAGACTTTCTTCCGCAAACGGCGAAACGCTTTGACTCGGTGAGTTTCGCGGCATTCCGACTTCGATGCCCCGGTTGCCGAAATTCAGTTGCCTTTGAATTTCGGGTGATCCCTCTTGAGCATGTATGCTTCTGCTACTTGTTCTACATCAGACTTTCTTCCGCAAACGGCGAAACGCTTTGACTCGGTGAGTTTCGCGGCATTCCGACTTCGATGCCCCGGTTGCCGAAATTCAGTTGCCTTTGAATTTCGGGTGATCCCTCTTGAGCATGTATGCTTCTGCTACTTGTTCTACATCAGACTTTCTTCCGCAAACGGCGAAACGCTTTGACTCGGTGAGTTTCGCGGCATTCCGACTTCGATGCCCCGGTTGCCGAAATTCAGTTGCCTTTGAATTTCGGGTGATCCCTCTTGAGCATGTATGCTTCTGCTACTTGTTCTACATCAGACTTTCTTCCGCAAACGGCGAAACGCTTTGACTCGGTGAGTTTCGCGGCATTCCGACTTCGATGCCCCGGTTGCCGAAATTCAGTTGCCTTTGAATTTCGGGTGATCCCTCTTGAGCATGTATGCTTCTGCTACTTGTTCTACATCAGACTTTCTTCCGCAAACGGCGAAACGCTTTGACTCGGTGAGTTTCGCGGCATTCCGACTTCGATGCCCCGGTTGCCGAAATTCAGTTGCCTTTGAATTTCGGGTGATCCCTCTTGAGCATGTATGCTTCTGCTACTTGTTCTACATCACTTCTTCCGCAAACGGCGAAACGCTTTGACTCGGTGAGTTTCGCGGCATTCCGACTTCGATGCCCCGGTTGCCGAAATTCAGTTGCCTTTGAATTTCGGGTGATCCCTCTTGAGCATGTATGCTTCTGCTACTTGTTCTACATCAGACTTTCTTCCGCAAACGGCGAAACGCTTTGACTCGGTGAGTTTCGCGGCATTCCGACTTCGATGCCCCGGTTGCCGAAATTCAGTTGCCTTTGAATTTCGGTGATCCCTCTTGAGCATGTATGCTTCTGCTACTTGTTCTACATCAGACTTTCTTCCGCAAACGGCGAAACGCTTTGACTCGGTGAGTTTCGCGGCATTCCGACTTCGATGCCCCGGTTGCCGAAATTCAGTTGCCTTTGAATTTCGGGTGATCCCTCTTGAGCATGTATGCTTCTGCTACTTGTTCTACATCAACTTTCTTCCGCAAACGGCGAAACGCTTTGACTCGGTGAGTTTCGCGGCATTCTTTTGCCTTTGTTGCCGAAATTTTGCCTTTGAATTTTGGGTGATCCCTCTTGAGCGCATATTTTTTTCGAATTGGTTTTACATATATTAATTTTTCCGCAAAGGCGAAACGCTTTGACTCGGTGAGTTTCGCGGCATTCCGACTTCGATGCCCCGGTTGCCGAAATTCAGTTGCCTTTGAATTTCGGTGATCCCTCTTGAGCATGTATGCTTCCTGCTTGTTCTTCTTCTCACTTCTCTTCCTCCGCAAACGGCGAAACGCTTTGACTCGGTGTTTCGCGCATTCCGACTTCGATGCCCCGGTTGCCGAAATTCAGTTGCCTTTGAATTTCGGGTGATCCCTCTTGAGCATGTATGCTTCTGCTACTTGTTCTACATCAGACTTTCTTCCGCAAACGGCGAAACGCTTTGACTCGGTGAGTTTCGCGGCATTCCGACTTCGATGCCCCGTTGCCGAAATTCAGTTGCCTTTGAATTTCGGGTGATCCCTCTTGAGCATGTATGCTTCTGCTACTTGTTCTACATCAGACTTTCTTCCGCAAACGGCGAAACGCTTTGACTCGGTGAGTTTCGCGGCATTCCGACTTCGATGCCCCGTTGCCGAAATTCAGTTGCCTTTGAATTTCGGGTGATCCCTCTTGAGCATGTATGCTTCTGCTACTTGTTCTACATCAGACTTCTTCCGCAAACGGCGAAACGCTTTGACTCGGTGAGTTTCGCGGCATTCCGACTTCGATGCCCCGGTTGCCGAAATTCAGTTGCCTTTGAATTTCGGGTGATCCCTCTTGAGCATGTATGCTTCTGCTACTTGTTCTACATCAGACTTTCTTCCGCAAACGGCGAAACGCTTTGACTCGGTGAGTTTCGCGGCATTCCGACTTCGATGCCCCGGTTGCCGAAATTCAGTTGCCTTTGAATTTCGGGTGATCCCTCTTGAGCATGTATGCTTCTGCTACTTGTTCTACATCACACTTTCTTCCGCAAACGGCGAAACGCTTTGACTCGGTGAGTTTCGCGGCATTCCGACTTCGATGCCCCGTTGCCGAAATTCAGTTGCCTTTGAATTTCGGGTGATCCCTCTTGAGCATGTATGCTTCTGCTACTTGTTCTACATCAGACTTTCTTCCGCAAACGGCGAAACGCTTTGACTCGGTGAGTTTCGCGGCATTCCGACTTCGATGCCCCGGTTGCCGAAATTCAGTTGCCTTTGAATTTCGGGTGATCCCTCTTGAGCATGTATGCTTCTGCTACTTGTTCTACATCAGACTTCTTCCGCAAACGGCGAAACGCTTTGACTCGGTGAGTTTCGCGGCATTCCGACTTCGATGCCCCGGTTGCCGAAATTCAGTTGCCTTTGAATTTCGGGTGATCCCTCTTGAGCATGTATGCTTCTGCTACTTGTTCTACATCAGACTTCCTTCCGCAAACGGCGAAACGCTTTGACTCGGTGAGTTTCGCGGCATTCCGACTTCGATGCCCCGGTTGCCGAAATTCAGTTGCCTTTGAATTTCGGGTGATCCCTCTTGAGCATGTATGCTTCTGCTACTTGTTCTACATCAGACTTCTTCCGCAAACGGCGAAACGCTTTGACTCGGTGAGTTTCGCGGCATTCCGACTTCGATGCCCCGGTTGCCGAAATTCAGTTGCCTTTGAATTTCGGGTGATCCCTCTTGAGCATGTATGCTTCTGCTACTTGTTCTACATCAGACTTCTTCCGCAAACGGCGAAACGCTTTGACTCGGTGAGTTTCGCGGCATTCCGACTTCGATGCCCCGGTTGCCGAAATTCAGTTGCCTTTGAATTTCGGGTGATCCCTCTTGAGCATGTATGCTTCTGCTACTTGTTCTACATCAGACTTCCTTCCGCAAACGGCGAAACGCTTTGACTCGGTGAGTTTCGCGGCATTCCGACTTCGATGCCCCGGTTGCCGAAATTCAGTTGCCTTTGAATTTCGGGTGATCCCTCTTGAGCATGTATGCTTCTGCTACTTGTTCTACATCACTTTCTTCCGCAAACGGCGAAACGCTTTGACTCGGTGAGTTTCGCGGCATTCCGACTTCGATGCCCCGGTTGCCGAAATTCAGTTGCCTTTGAATTTCGGGTGATCCCTCTTGAGCATGTATGCTTCTGCTACTTGTTCTACATCAGACTTCTTCCGCAAACGGCGAAACGCTTTGACTCGGTGAGTTTCGCGGCATTCCGACTTCGATGCCCCGGTTGCCGAAATTCAGTTGCCTTTGAATTTCGGGTGATCCCTCTTGAGCATGTATGCTTCTGCTACTTGTTCTACATCAGACTTCTTCCGCAAACGGCGAAACGCTTTGACTCGGTGAGTTTCGCGGCATTCCGACTTCGATGCCCCGGTTGCCGAAATTCAGTTGCCTTTGAATTTCGGGTGATCCCTCTTGAGCATGTATGCTTCTGCTACTTGTTCTACATCACACTTCTTCCGCAAACGGCGAAACGCTTTGACTCGGTGAGTTTCGCGGCATTCCGACTTCGATGCCCCGTTGCCGAAATTCAGTTGCCTTTGAATTTCGGGTGATCCCTCTTGAGCATGTATGCTTCTGCTACTTGTTCTACATCAACTTCTTCCGCAAACGGCGAAACGCTTTGACTCGGTGAGTTTCGCGGCATTCCGACTTCGATGCCCCGGTTGCCGAAATTCAGTTGCCTTTGAATTTCGGGTGATCCCTCTTGAGCATGTATGCTTCTGCTACTTGTTCTACATCACACTTTCTTCCGCAAACGGCGAAACGCTTTGACTCGGTGAGTTTCGCGGCATTCCGACTTCGATGCCCCGGTTGCCGAAATTCAGTTGCCTTTGAATTTCGGGTGATCCCTCTTGAGCATGTATGCTTCTGCTACTTGTTCTACATCAGACTTCTTCCGCAAACGGCGAAACGCTTTGACTCGGTGAGTTTCGCGGCATTCCGACTTCGATGCCCCGGTTGCCGAAATTCAGTTGCCTTTGAATTTCGGGTGATCCCTCTTGAGCATGTATGCTTCTGCTACTTGTTCTACATCAGACTTTCTTCCGCAAACGGCGAAACGCTTTGACTCGGTGAGTTTCGCGGCATTCCGACTTCGATGCCCCGGTTGCCGAAATTCAGTTGCCTTTGAATTTCGGGTGATCCCTCTTGAGCATGTATGCTTCTGCTACTTGTTCTACATCACACTTCTTCCGCAAACGGCGAAACGCTTTGACTCGGTGAGTTTCGCGGCATTCCGACTTCGATGCCCCGTTGCCGAAATTCAGTTGCCTTTGAATTTCGGGTGATCCCTCTTGAGCATGTATGCTTCTGCTACTTGTTCTACATCAGACTTCCTTCCGCAAACGGCGAAACGCTTTGACTCGGTGAGTTTCGCGGCATTCCGACTTCGATGCCCCGGTTGCCGAAATTCAGTTGCCTTTGAATTTCGGGTGATCCCTCTTGAGCATGTATGCTTCTGCTACTTGTTCTACATCAGACTTCCTTCCGCAAACGGCGAAACGCTTTGACTCGGTGAGTTTCGCGGCATTCCGACTTCGATGCCCCGGTTGCCGAAATTCAGTTGCCTTTGAATTTCGGGTGATCCCTCTTGAGCATGTATGCTTCTGCTACTTGTTCTACATCAGACTTCCTTCCGCAAACGGCGAAACGCTTTGACTCGGTGAGTTTCGCGGCATTCCGACTTCGATGCCCCGGTTGCCGAAATTCAGTTGCCTTTGAATTTCGGGTGATCCCTCTTGAGCATGTATGCTTCTGCTACTTGTTCTACATCAGACTTCTTCCGCAAACGGCGAAACGCTTTGACTCGGTGAGTTTCGCGGCATTCCGACTTCGATGCCCCGGTTGCCGAAATTCAGTTGCCTTTGAATTTCGGGTGATCCCTCTTGAGCATGTATGCTTCTGCTACTTGTTCTACATCACACTTCTTCCGCAAACGGCGAAACGCTTTGACTCGGTGAGTTTCGCGGCATTCCGACTTCGATGCCCCGGTTGCCGAAATTCAGTTGCCTTTGAATTTCGGGTGATCCCTCTTGAGCATGTATGCTTCTGCTACTTGTTCTACATCAGACTTCTTCCGCAAACGGCGAAACGCTTTGACTCGGTGAGTTTCGCGGCATTCCGACTTCGATGCCCCGGTTGCCGAAATTCAGTTGCCTTTGAATTTCGGGTGATCCCTCTTGAGCATGTATGCTTCTGCTACTTGTTCTACATCAGACTTCTTCCGCAAACGGCGAAACGCTTTGACTCGGTGAGTTTCGCGGCATTCCGACTTCGATGCCCCGGTTGCCGAAATTCAGTTGCCTTTGAATTTCGGGTGATCCCTCTTGAGCATGTATGCTTCTGCTACTTGTTCTACATCACACTTCTTCCGCAAACGGCGAAACGCTTTGACTCGGTGAGTTTCGCGGCATTCCGACTTCGATGCCCCGGTTGCCGAAATTCAGTTGCCTTTGAATTTCGGGTGATCCCTCTTGAGCATGTATGCTTCTGCTACTTGTTCTACATCACACTTCCTTCCGCAAACGGCGAAACGCTTTGACTCGGTGAGTTTCGCGGCATTCCGACTTCGATGCCCCGGTTGCCGAAATTCAGTTGCCTTTGAATTTCGGGTGATCCCTCTTGAGCATGTATGCTTCTGCTACTTGTTCTACATCAGACTTCTTCCGCAAACGGCGAAACGCTTTGACTCGGTGAGTTTCGCGGCATTCCGACTTCGATGCCCCGGTTGCCGAAATTCAGTTGCCTTTGAATTTCGGGTGATCCCTCTTGAGCATGTATGCTTCTGCTACTTGTTCTACATCAGACTTCCTTCCGCAAACGGCGAAACGCTTTGACTCGGTGAGTTTCGCGGCATTCCGACTTCGATGCCCCGGTTGCCGAAATTCAGTTGCCTTTGAATTTCGGGTGATCCCTCTTGAGCATGTATGCTTCTGCTACTTGTTCTACATCACACTTTCTTCCGCAAACGGCGAAACGCTTTGACTCGGTGAGTTTCGCGGCATTCCGACTTCGATGCCCCGGTTGCCGAAATTCAGTTGCCTTTGAATTTCGGGTGATCCCTCTTGAGCATGTATGCTTCTGCTACTTGTTCTACATCAGACTTCTTCCGCAAACGGCGAAACGCTTTGACTCGGTGAGTTTCGCGGCATTCCGACTTCGATGCCCCGGTTGCCGAAATTCAGTTGCCTTTGAATTTCGGGTGATCCCTCTTGAGCATGTATGCTTCTGCTACTTGTTCTACATCAGACTTCTTCCGCAAACGGCGAAACGCTTTGACTCGGTGAGTTTCGCGGCATTCCGACTTCGATGCCCCGGTTGCCGAAATTCAGTTGCCTTTGAATTTCGGGTGATCCCTCTTGAGCATGTATGCTTCTGCTACTTGTTCTACATCAGACTTCCTTCCGCAAACGGCGAAACGCTTTGACTCGGTGAGTTTCGCGGCATTCCGACTTCGATGCCCGGTTGCCGAAATTCAGTTGCCTTTGAATTTCGGGTGATCCCTCTTGAGCATGTATGCTTCTGCTACTTGTTCTACATCACACTTCTTCCGCAAACGGCGAAACGCTTTGACTCGGTGAGTTTCGCGGCATTCCGACTTCGATGCCCCGTTGCCGAAATTCAGTTGCCTTTGAATTTCGGGTGATCCCTCTTGAGCATGTATGCTTCTGCTACTTGTTCTACATCACACTTCCTTCCGCAAACGGCGAAACGCTTTGACTCGGTGAGTTTCGCGGCATTCCGACTTCGATGCCCCGGTTGCCGAAATTCAGTTGCCTTTGAATTTCGGGTGATCCCTCTTGAGCATGTATGCTTCTGCTACTTGTTCTACATCAGACTTTCTTCCGCAAACGGCGAAACGCTTTGACTCGGTGAGTTTCGCGGCATTCCGACTTCGATGCCCCGGTTGCCGAAATTCAGTTGCCTTTGAATTTCGGGTGATCCCTCTTGAGCATGTATGCTTCTGCTACTTGTTCTACATCACACTTCCTTCCGCAAACGGCGAAACGCTTTGACTCGGTGAGTTTCGCGGCATTCCGACTTCGATGCCCCGGTTGCCGAAATTCAGTTGCCTTTGAATTTCGGGTGATCCCTCTTGAGCATGTATGCTTCTGCTACTTGTTCTACATCAGACTTCCTTCCGCAAACGGCGAAACGCTTTGACTCGGTGAGTTTCGCGGCATTCCGACTTCGATGCCCCGGTTGCCGAAATTCAGTTGCCTTTGAATTTCGGGTGATCCCTCTTGAGCATGTATGCTTCTGCTACTTGTTCTACATCACACTTCCTTCCGCAAACGGCGAAACGCTTTGACTCGGTGAGTTTCGCGGCATTCCGACTTCGATGCCCCGGTTGCCGAAATTCAGTTGCCTTTGAATTTCGGGTGATCCCTCTTGAGCATGTATGCTTCTGCTACTTGTTCTACATCACACTTCCTTCCGCAAACGGCGAAACGCTTTGACTCGGTGAGTTTCGCGGCATTCCGACTTCGATGCCCCGGTTGCCGAAATTCAGTTGCCTTTGAATTTCGGGTGATCCCTCTTGAGCATGTATGCTTCTGCTACTTGTTCTACATCAGACTTCCTTCCGCAAACGGCGAAACGCTTTGACTCGGTGAGTTTCGCGGCATTCCGACTTCGATGCCCCGGTTGCCGAAATTCAGTTGCCTTTGAATTTCGGGTGATCCCTCTTGAGCATGTATGCTTCTGCTACTTGTTCTACATCACACTTCCTTCCGCAAACGGCGAAACGCTTTGACTCGGTGAGTTTCGCGGCATTCCGACTTCGATGCCCCGTTGCCGAAATTCAGTTGCCTTTGAATTTCGGGTGATCCCTCTTGAGCATGTATGCTTCTGCTACTTGTTCTACATCAACTTCCTTCCGCAAACGGCGAAACGCTTTGACTCGGTGAGTTTCGCGGCATTCCGACTTCGATGCCCCGGTTGCCGAAATTCAGTTGCCTTTGAATTTCGGGTGATCCCTCTTGAGCATGTATGCTTCTGCTACTTGTTCTACATCACACTTCCTTCCGCAAACGGCGAAACGCTTTGACTCGGTGAGTTTCGCGGCATTCCGACTTCGATGCCCCGGTTGCCGAAATTCAGTTGCCTTTGAATTTCGGGTGATCCCTCTTGAGCATGTATGCTTCTGCTACTTGTTCTACATCACACTTCCTTCCGCAAACGGCGAAACGCTTTGACTCGGTGAGTTTCGCGGCATTCCGACTTCGATGCCCCGGTTGCCGAAATTCAGTTGCCTTTGAATTTCGGGTGATCCCTCTTGAGCATGTATGCTTCTGCTACTTGTTCTACATCAGACTTCCTTCCGCAAACGGCGAAACGCTTTGACTCGGTGAGTTTCGCGGCATTCCGACTTCGATGCCCCGGTTGCCGAAATTCAGTTGCCTTTGAATTTCGGGTGATCCCTCTTGAGCATGTATGCTTCTGCTACTTGTTCTACATCACACTTCCTTCCGCAAACGGCGAAACGCTTTGACTCGGTGAGTTTCGCGGCATTCCGACTTCGATGCCCCGGTTGCCGAAATTCAGTTGCCTTTGAATTTCGGGTGATCCCTCTTGAGCATGTATGCTTCTGCTACTTGTTCTACATCACACTTCTTCCGCAAACGGCGAAACGCTTTGACTCGGTGAGTTTCGCGGCATTCCGACTTCGATGCCCCGTTGCCGAAATTCAGTTGCCTTTGAATTTCGGGTGATCCCTCTTGAGCATGTATGCTTCTGCTACTTGTTCTACATCACACTTCCTTCCGCAAACGGCGAAACGCTTTGACTCGGTGAGTTTCGCGGCATTCCGACTTCGATGCCCCGTTGCCGAAATTCAGTTGCCTTTGAATTTCGGGTGATCCCTCTTGAGCATGTATGCTTCTGCTACTTGTTCTACATCACACTTCTTCCGCAAACGGCGAAACGCTTTGACTCGGTGAGTTTCGCGGCATTCCGACTTCGATGCCCCGGTTGCCGAAATTCAGTTGCCTTTGAATTTCGGGTGATCCCTCTTGAGCATGTATGCTTCTGCTACTTGTTCTACATCACACTTCCTTCCGCAAACGGCGAAACGCTTTGACTCGGTGAGTTTCGCGGCATTCCGACTTCGATGCCCCGGTTGCCGAAATTCAGTTGCCTTTGAATTTCGGGTGATCCCTCTTGAGCATGTATGCTTCTGCTACTTGTTCTACATCACACTTCCTTCCGCAAACGGCGAAACGCTTTGACTCGGTGAGTTTCGCGGCATTCCGACTTCGATGCCCCGGTTGCCGAAATTCAGTTGCCTTTGAATTTCGGGTGATCCCTCTTGAGCATGTATGCTTCTGCTACTTGTTCTACATCACACTTCCTTCCGCAAACGCGAAACGCTTTGACTCGGTGAGTTTCGCGGCATTCCGACTTCGATGCCCCGGTTGCCGAAATTCAGTTGCCTTTGAATTTCGGGTGATCCCTCTTGAGCATGTATGCTTCTGCTACTTGTTCTACATCACACTTCCTTCCGCAAACGGCGAAACGCTTTGACTCGGTGAGTTTCGCGGCATTCCGACTTCGATGCCCCGGTTGCCGAAATTCAGTTGCCTTTGAATTTCGGGTGATCCCTCTTGAGCATGTATGCTTCTGCTACTTGTTCTACATCACACTTCTTCCGCAAACGGCGAAACGCTTTGACTCGGTGAGTTTCGCGGCATTCCGACTTCGATGCCCCGGTTGCCGAAATTCAGTTGCCTTTGAATTTCGGGTGATCCCTCTTGAGCATGTATGCTTCTGCTACTTGTTCTACATCACACTTCCTTCCGCAAACGGCGAAACGCTTTGACTCGGTGAGTTTCGCGGCATTCCGACTTCGATGCCCCGGTTGCCGAAATTCAGTTGCCTTTGAATTTCGGGTGATCCCTCTTGAGCATGTATGCTTCTGCTACTTGTTCTACATCACACTTCTTCCGCAAACGGCGAAACGCTTTGACTCGGTGAGTTTCGCGGCATTCCGACTTCGATGCCCCGGTTGCCGAAATTCAGTTGCCTTTGAATTTCGGGTGATCCCTCTTGAGCATGTATGCTTCTGCTACTTGTTCTACATCACACTTCCTTCCGCAAACGGCGAAACGCTTTGACTCGGTGAGTTTCGCGGCATTCCGACTTCGATGCCCCGGTTGCCGAAATTCAGTTGCCTTTGAATTTCGGGTGATCCCTCTTGAGCATGTATGCTTCTGCTACTTGTTCTACATCACACTTCTTCCGCAAACGGCGAAACGCTTTGACTCGGTGAGTTTCGCGGCATTCCGACTTCGATGCCCCGGTTGCCGAAATTCAGTTGCCTTTGAATTTCGGGTGATCCCTCTTGAGCATGTATGCTTCTGCTACTTGTTCTACATCACACTTCTTCCGCAAACGGCGAAACGCTTTGACTCGGTGAGTTTCGCGGCATTCCGACTTCGATGCCCCGGTTGCCGAAATTCAGTTGCCTTTGAATTTCGGGTGATCCCTCTTGAGCATGTATGCTTCTGCTACTTGTTCTACATCACACTTCCTTCCGCAAACGGCGAAACGCTTTGACTCGGTGAGTTTCGCGGCATTCCGACTTCGATGCCCCGGTTGCCGAAATTCAGTTGCCTTTGAATTTCGGGTGATCCCTCTTGAGCATGTATGCTTCTGCTACTTGTTCTACATCACACTTCCTTCCGCAAACGGCGAAACGCTTTGACTCGGTGAGTTTCGCGGCATTCCGACTTCGATGCCCCGGTTGCCGAAATTCAGTTGCCTTTGAATTTCGGGTGATCCCTCTTGAGCATGTATGCTTCTGCTACTTGTTCTACATCAACTTCCTTCCGCAAACGGCGAAACGCTTTGACTCGGTGAGTTTCGCGGCATTCCGACTTCGATGCCCCGGTTGCCGAAATTCAGTTGCCTTTGAATTTCGGGTGATCCCTCTTGAGCATGTATGCTTCTGCTACTTGTTCTACATCACACTTCCTTCCGCAAACGGCGAAACGCTTTGACTCGGTGAGTTTCGCGGCATTCCGACTTCGATGCCCCGGTTGCCGAAATTCAGTTGCCTTTGAATTTCGGGTGATCCCTCTTGAGCATGTATGCTTCTGCTACTTGTTCTACATCACACTTTCTTCCGCAAACGGCGAAACGCTTTGACTCGGTGAGTTTCGCGGCATTCCGACTTCGATGCCCCGTTGCCGAAATTCAGTTGCCTTTGAATTTCGGGTGATCCCTCTTGAGCATGTATGCTTCTGCTACTTGTTCTACATCACACTTCCTTCCGCAAACGGCGAAACGCTTTGACTCGGTGAGTTTCGCGGCATTCCGACTTCGATGCCCCGGTTGCCGAAATTCAGTTGCCTTTGAATTTCGGGTGATCCCTCTTGAGCATGTATGCTTCTGCTACTTGTTCTACATCACACTTCCTTCCGCAAACGGCGAAACGCTTTGACTCGGTGAGTTTCGCGGCATTCCGACTTCGATGCCCCGGTTGCCGAAATTCAGTTGCCTTTGAATTTCGGTGATCCCTCTTGAGCATGTATGCTTCTGCTACTTGTTCTACATCACACTTCCTTCCGAAACAGCGAAACGCTTTGACTCGGTGAGTTTCGCATTCCGACTTCGATCCCCGGTTGCCGAAATTCAGTTGCCTTTGAATTTCGGGTGATCCCTCTTGAGCATGTATGCTTCTGCTACTTGTTCTACATCACACTTCCTTCCGCAAACGGCGAAACGCTTTGACTCGGTGAGTTTCGCGGCATTCCGACTTCGATGCCCCGGTTGCCGAAATTCAGTTGCCTTTGAATTTCGGGTGATCCCTCTTGAGCATGTATGCTTCTGCTACTTGTTCTACATCACACTTCTTCCGCAAACGGCGAAAACGCTTTGACTCGGTGAGTTTCGCGGCATTCCGACTTCGATGCCCCGGTTGCCGAAATTCAGTTGCCTTTGAATTTCGGGTGATCCCTCTTGAGCATGTATGCTTCTGCTACTTGTTCTACATCACACTTCCTTCCGCAAACGGCGAAACGCTTTGACTCGGTGAGTTTCGCGGCATTCCGACTTCGATGCCCCGGTTGCCGAAATTCAGTTGCCTTTGAATTTCGGGTGATCCCTCTTGAGCATGTATGCTTCTGCTACTTGTTCTACATCACACTTCCTTCCGCAAACGGCGAAACGCTTTGACTCGGTGAGTTTCGCGGCATTCCGACTTCGATGCCCCGGTTGCCGAAATTCAGTTGCCTTTGAATTTCGGGTGATCCCTCTTGAGCATGTATGCTTCTGCTACTTGTTCTACATCACACTTCTTCCGCAAACGGCGAAACGCTTTGACTCGGTGAGTTTCGCGGCATTCCGACTTCGATGCCCCGGTTGCCGAAATTCAGTTGCCTTTGAATTTCGGGTGATCCCTCTTGAGCATGTATGCTTCTGCTACTTGTTCTACATCAGACTTCCTTCCGCAAACGGCGAAACGCTTTGACTCGGTGAGTTTCGCGGCATTCCGACTTCGATGCCCCGGTGCCGAAATTCAGTTGCCTTTGAATTTCGGGTGATCCCTCTTGAGCATGTATGCTTCTGCTACTTGTTCTACATCACACTTCCTTCCGCAAACGGCGAAACGCTTTGACTCGGTGAGTTTCGCGGCATTCCGACTTCGATGCCCCGGTTGCCGAAATTCAGTTGCCTTTGAATTTCGGGTGATCCCTCTTGAGCATGTATGCTTCTGCTACTTGTTCTACATCACACTTCTTCCGCAAACGGCGAAACGCTTTGACTCGGTGAGTTTCGCGGCATTCCGACTTCGATGCCCCGGTTGCCGAAATTCAGTTGCCTTTGAATTTCGGTGATCCCTCTTGAGCATGTATGCTTCTGCTACTTGTTCTACATCACACTTCTTCCGCAAACGGCGAAACGCTTTGACTCGGTGAGTTTCGCGGCATTCCGACTTCGATGCCCCGGTTGCCGAAATTCAGTTGCCTTTGAATTTCGGGTGATCCCTCTTGAGCATGTATGCTTCTGCTACTTGTTCTACATCACACTTCCTTCCGCAAACGGCGAAACGCTTTGACTCGGTGAGTTTCGCGGCATTCCGACTTCGATGCCCCGTTTGCCGAAATTCAGTTGCCTTTGAATTTCGGGTGATCCCTCTTGAGCATGTATGCTTCTGCTACTTGTTCTACATCACACTTCTCTTCCGCAAACGGCGAAACGCTTTGACTCGGTGAGTTTCGCGGCATTCCGACTTCGATGCCCCGGTTGCCGAAATTCAGTTGCCTTTGAATTTCGGGTGATCCCTCTTGAGCATGTATGCTTCTGCTACTTGTTCTACATCACACTTCTTCCGCAAAGGCGAAACGCTTTGACTCGGTGAGTTTCGCGGCATTCCGACTTCGATGCCCGGTTGCCGAAATTCAGTTGCCTTTGAATTTCGGGTGATCCTCTTGAGCATGTATGCTTCTGCTACTTGTTCTACATCACATTTCTTCCGCAAACGGCGAAACGCTTTGACTGGTGAGTTTCGCGGCATTCGACTTCGATGCCCCGGTTGCCGAAATTCAGTTGCCTTTGAATTTCGGGTGATCCCTCTTGAGCATGTATGCTTCTGCTACTTGTTCTACATCACACTTCTTCCGCAAACGGCGAAACGCTTTGACTCGGTGAGTTTCGCGGCATTCCGACTTCGATGCCCCGGTTGCCGAAATTCAGTTGCCTTTGAATTTCGGGTGATCCCTCTTGAGCATGTATGCTTCTGCTACTTGTTCTACATCAACTTCTTCCTTCCGCAAACGGCGAAACGCTTTGACTCGGTGAGTTTCGCGGCATTCCGACTTCGATGCCCCGGTTGCCGAAATTCAGTTGCCTTTGAATTTCGGGTGATCCCTCTTGAGCATGTATGCTTCTGCTACTTGTTCTACATCACATTCTTTCCGCAAACGGCGAAACGCTTTGACTCGGTGAGTTTCGCGGCATTCCGACTTCGATGCCCCGGTTGCCGAAATTCAGTTGCCTTTGAATTTCGGGTGATCCCTCTTGAGCATGTATGCTTCTGCTACTTGTTCTACATCACACTTCCTTCCGCAAACGGCGAAACGCTTTGACTCGGTGAGTTTCGCGGCATTCCGACTTCGATGCCCCGTTGCCGAAATTCAGTTGCCTTTGAATTTCGGGTGATCCCTCTTGAGCATGTATGCTTCTGCTACTTGTTCTACATCACACTTCTCTCCGCAAACGGCGAAACGCTTTGACTCGGTGAGTTTCGCGGCATTCCGACTTCGATGCCCCGGTTGCCGAAATTCAGTTGCCTTTGAATTTCGGGTGATCCCTCTTGAGCATGTATGCTTCTGCTACTTGTTCTACATCACACTTCTTCCGCAAACGGCGAAACGCTTTGACTCGGTGAGTTTCGCGGCATTCCGACTTCGATGCCCGGTTGCCGAAATTCAGTTGCCTTTGAATTTCGGGTGATCCCTCTTGAGCATGTATGCTTCTGCTACTTGTTCTACATCAACTTCTTCCGCAAAGGCGAAACGCTTTGACTCGGTGAGTTTCGCGGCATTCCGACTTCGATCCCCGGTTGCCGAAATTCAGTTGCCTTTGAATTTCGGGTGATCCCTCTTGAGCATGTATGCTTCTGCTACTTGTTCTACATCACACTTCTCTTCCGCAAACGGCGAAACGCTTTGACTCGGTGAGTTTCGCGGCATTCCGACTTCGATGCCCCGGTTGCCGAAATTCAGTTGCCTTTGAATTTCGGGTGATCCCTCTTGAGCATGTATGCTTCTGCTACTTGTTCTACATCACACTTCTTTCCGCAAACGGCGAAACGCTTTGACTCGGTGAGTTTCGCGGCATTCCGACTTCGATGCCCCGTTGCCGAAATTCAGTTGCCTTTGAATTTCGGGTGATCCCTCTTGAGCATGTATGCTTCTGCTACTTGTTCTACATCAGACTTCTTCCGCAAACGGCGAAACGCTTTGACTCGGTGAGTTTCGCGGCATTCCGACTTCGATGCCCCGGTTGCCGAAATTCAGTTGCCTTTGAATTTCGGGTGATCCCTCTTGAGCATGTATGCTTCTGCTACTTGTTCTACATCAGACTTCTTCCGCAAAGGCGAAACGCTTTGACTCGGTGAGTTTCGCGGCATTCCGACTTCGATGCCCCGGTTGCCGAAATTCAGTTGCCTTTGAATTTCGGGTGATCCCTCTTGAGCATGTATGCTTCTGCTACTTGTTCTACATCAGACTTCTTCCGCAAACGGCGAAACGCTTTGACTCGGTGAGTTTCGCGGCATTCCGACTTCGATGCCCCGGTTGCCGAAATTCAGTTGCCTTTGAATTTCGGGTGATCCCTCTTGAGCATGTATGCTTCTGCTACTTGTTCTACATCAACTTCCTTCCGCAAACGGCGAAACGCTTTGACTCGGTGAGTTTCGCGGCATTCCGACTTCGATGCCCCGGTTGCCGAAATTCAGTTGACTTTGAATTTCGGGTGATCCCTCTTCAGCATGTATGCTTCTGCTACTTGTTCTACATCACACTTCCTTCCGCAAACGGCGAAACGCTTTGACTCGGTGAGTTTCGCGGCATTCCGACTTCGATGCCCCGGTTGCCGAAATTCAGTTGCCTGTGAATTTCTGATGATCCATCTTGAGCATGTATGCTTCTGCTACTTGTTCAACATCACATTCTCTTCCGCAAACGGCGAAACGCTTTGACTCGGTGAGTTTCGCGGCATTCCGACTTCGATGCCCCGGTTGCCGAAATTCAGTTGCCTTTGAATTTCGGGTGATCCCTCTTGAGCATGTATGCTTCTGCTACTTGTTCTACATCACACTTCTTCCGCAAACGGCGAAACGCTTTGACTCGGTGAGTTTCGCGGCATTCCGACTTCGATGCCCCGCTTGCCGAAATTCAGTTGCCTTTGAATTTCGGGTGATCCCTCTTGAGCATGTATGCTTCTGCTACTTGTTCTACATCACACTTCCTTCCGCAAACGGCGAAATGCTTTGACTCGGTGAGTTTCGCGGCATTCCGACTTCGATGCCCCGGTTGCCAAAAGTCAGTTGCCTTTGAATTTCGGGTGATCCCTCTTGAGCATGTATGCTTCTGCTACTTGTTCTACATCACACTTCCTCCGCAAACGGCGAAACGCTTTGACTCGGTGAGTTTCGCGGCATTCCGACTTCGATGCCCCGTTGCCGAAATTCAGTTGCCTTTGAATTTCGGGTGATCCCTCTTGAGCATGTATGCTTCTGCTACTTGTTCTACATCACACTTTCTTCCGCAAACGGCGAAACGCTTTGACTCGGTGAGTTTCGCGGCATTCCGACTTCGATGCCCCGGTTGCCGAAATTCAGTTGCCTTTGAATTTCGGGTGATCCCTCTTGAGCATGTATGCTTCTGCTACTTGTTCTACATCAGACTTTCTTCCGCAAACGGCGAAACGCTTTGACTCGGTGAGTTTCGCGGCATTCCGACTTCGATGCCCGGTTGCCGAAATTCAGTTGCCTTTGAATTTCGGGTGATCCCTCTTGAGCATGTATGCTTCTGCTACTTGTTCTACATCACACTTCTTCTTCCGCAAACGGCGAAACGCTTTGACTCGGTGAGTTTCGCGGCATTCCGACTTCGATGCCCCGGTTGCCGAAATTCAGTTGCCTTTGAATTTCGGGTGATCCCTCTTGAGCATGTATGCTTCTGCTACTTGTTCTACATCACACTTCTCTTCCGCAAACGGCGAAACGCTTTGACTCGGTGAGTTTCGCGGCATTCCGACTTCGATGCCCCGGTTGCCGAAATTCAGTTGCCTTTGAATTTCGGGTGATCCCTCTTGAGCATGTCTGCTTCTGCTTGTGTTCTACATCAGACTTTTCTTTCCAAA
>CM055354.1:21381920-21407264 GCA_029228515.1 Populus alba x Populus x berolinensis | reverse complement strand
CGACTTCGATGCCCCGGTTGCCGAAATTCAGTTGCCTTTGAATTTCGGGTGATCCCTCTTGAGCATCTATGCTTCTGCTACTTGTTCTACATCAGACTTCCTTCCGCAAAACGGCGAAACGCTTTGACTCGGTGAGTTTCGCGGCATTCCGACTTCGATGCCCTGTTGCTGAAATTCAGTTGCCTTTGAATTTCGGGGATCCCTCTTGAGCATGTATGCTTCTGGTACTTGTTCTACATCAGACTTCCTTCCGCAAACGGCGAAACGCTTTGACTATGTGAGTATTTTCGCGGCCATTCCCCGACTTCAATGCCCTGGGTTGCCGAAATTCATTTTCCTTTGAATTTCGAGGCCATCCCTCTTGAGCATCTATGCTTCGTTGCTAATTGTTCTATGATCATACTTCCTTCCGCAAACTGCTAAACGCTTTGAATTAGTGGCGCATTCCTCCGACTTCGATGCCCCAGTTTCCGAAATTCAGTTGCCCTTTGCATTTCGGATGACCCCTCTTGAGCTTTTTTGCATCTGCTATTTGTTCTTCAGTACAATAAAAACTTCTTTCCGAAAACTGGCAAAAAGGTTTGACTCGGTGATTTTTCGCGGCATTCAGACTTCGATGGCTCGGTTGCCGAAATTCAGTTGCCCCTTTGAAATTCGGTCCATCCCTTTTATGCCATCTATGCTTCTGCTAATTGTTCTAGATCATACATCTTTCCGCAAACGGCTAAACGCTTTGACTAATTAGTGGCATTTCCGACTTTCGATGCCCCAAATTCCGAAATTCAGTTGCCCTTGAATTTCGGGGTTTCCCTCTTGAGCATGTATGCTTCTGCTAATACTAGATCTACATCTGACTGCTTCCGCAAACGGCGAAATGCTTTGACTCGTTGAGTTTCGTGGCATTCCAACTTTCGATGCCCCGAGTTGCCGAAATTCAGTTGCCTTTGAATTTTGGGCAAACCCTCTTGAGCAATCTATGCCTTCTGCTACTTGGTCTACAGTCAGACTATGCTTCCCGCAAACAGCGAAACGCTTTGACATTCGTTGATTTCCGCGGCATTCCGACTAATCAGTCGATGCCCCCGTTACTCGAAATTCCGTTTAGCCTTTGGAATTTGGGGGATCCCTCTGAGCATGTAAGCTTCTGCTACTTGTTTCTACATCATTACTTTCCTTCCAGCAAACGGCGAAACGCTTTGGACCTCGTTGAGTTTCGTGGCATCTCCGACTTCGATGCCCCATGTTGGCCGAAAATCAGTTGCCTTTGAATTTCGGGTGACCCCTCTTGAGCATGTTTGCTGCTGCTAACTTGATCTACATCATAAACTTCTTTCAGAAAACGGCCGAAAAGGTTTGACTCGGTGAGTTTCGCGGGCATTCCGACTTCGATGCCTCCGGTTGCCGAAATTAATTGCCCTTTGAATTTTGGTGGGATACCCTCTTGAGCATGTATGCTTCAGCCTACTTGTTCAACAAAAGGACTTCTTCTTAGGTGAGTTTCGCGGCATTCCGACTATGATGCGCCGGTTGCCGAAATTCAGTTTGCCTTTGAATTTCGGCCATCCCTTTTAATCATCTATGCTTCTGCTAATTGTTCTTAATCAGACTTCTTTCCGCAAACGGCTTAAAACGCTGGAATCAGTGACATTCCGACTTTGAATGCCCCAAATTCCGAAATTCAATTGCCTTATGAATTTCGGAGACCCTCTCTGTACATGTATGCTTCTCTCTACTTGTTTCTACATCAGAATTCCTTCCACAACCTAACGACACGCTTTGACTCGGTGAGTTTCGCGGCAATCCGACTTTCGATCCCCGGTTTTGCTTGAAATTCAGTTGCCTTTGATTTTGGGGGATCCCTCTTGAGCATGTATGCACTGCAACTTGTTCTACATCAGACGTCCTTCTCGCAAAAGGCGAAACGCTTTGACTCAGTTGAGTTTCGCCGTACATTCTGACTTCGATGCACCCTGTTGCCGAAATTCAGTTTGCCTTTGAATCTTGTGGGGATCCCTCTTGAGCATGTATGCTTTCTGGGTCCTTGTTCTACAGCAGACTTCCTATCCGCAAACGGCGAAACGCTTTGACCTAGGTTAGTTTCGCGCGCATTCCGACTTTTTGATGCCCTGGTTGCCGAAATTCAGTTGCCTTTGAATTTCGGGCCATCCCTCTTGAGCATCTATGCTTCTGCTAATTGTTCTAGAGTCAGACTTCCCATCCGCAAACGGGACGTCTAAACGCTTTGATATCAATGGCATTCCGACTTCGATGCCCCGTTGCCGAAAATTTAAGTTTGCTTTGAATTTTGGGGGAATCCCTCTGGGAGCAATGTATGCTTCTGCTACTTGTTCTACATCAGACTTCCTTCCGCAAAAGGCGAAACGCTTTGGACCTCGTTGAGTTTCGCGGCAACCCGACTTCGATGCCCACTGTTGCCGAAATTTTCAGTTGCCATTGAATCTCAGGGGATCCCTCTTGAGCATGAAAGGCTTCTTGGTCCTTGTTCTACATCAGACTTCCTTCCGCAAACGGTGAAAACGCATTGACTAGGTTTAGTTTCGCGGCATTCCGACTTTGATGCCCTGGTTGCCCGGAAATTCAATCAGTTGCCTTTGAATTCTCGGGCCATCCCTCTTGAGCATCTATGCTTCTGCTAATTGTTCCAGAATACATCCAGACTTCCTTCCTCCGCAAACGGCTAAACGCCTTGAATCAGTGGCATTTCCCGCCTTCGATCTGACCCCCGGTTCAGCCGAAATTCAGTTGCCTTTGAATTTGGGCAATCCCTCTTGAGCATGTATGCTTCTGCTACTTGTTCTACATCAGACTTCCTTCCGCATACGCGAAAACGCTTTGAATCGGTGAGTTTCGCGGCATTCTCCGACTTTTGATGCCCTGGTTGCCGAAATTCAGTTGCCTTTGAATTTCGGGCCATCCCTCTTGAGCATACTATGCTTTTGCTAATTGTTTCTAGATCAGACTTCCATCCGCAAACTGCATAACGCTTTGAAGTTAAGTGGCATTCCGACTTCGATGCCCCGGTTTCCGAAATTTTAGTTTCCTTTGAATTTCGGGGGATCCCTCTTTAGCATGTCTGCGTCGCGCCCAAGAGTCTGCATCGGCACCGAAAAACTGCGTCGCAGCCCAATCCAGAATCGGCAAGCGGAAACCTGCGTCGCTGCCAAATCCAGAATCGGCAGCGAAAACTGCGTCGCTGCCAATTTCTGCATCGGCAGCGAAATCGACGGTCACGTGCCCAAATCCAGAATCGCAAGCAGAAAAACTGCGTTCATCACCATCTTTCTCTCTCTCATTTCTCTTTTAAATATATATATATATATTTATAGACATATAAATATTTTCGTTTGGGTGTTTTACATTCTCTCCCTCCTATAATATGAATTTTCTGTCCTCGAAATTTAAAAAGTTTTACACTCCATACCTGGTAGTTCAAATAAATTGGGGTACTTTTTTCCTCATCTCAGCCACCACTCTCCCCCCAAAAGGGGTTTTCCTCTTCTACTTGAGCATTTCCGCCATAATAATTCTGACGGAATGGGGATCTTTTTGCCTCCGTAACTCCTTCACTTTCTTCTTGATCTAGTATCCTTAATGGGTCTCAATTCCAGTGGTTATGTCTTCCTTGAACCTCTACTGGAATCACCTGGGGTAGAACTCGGGCTGGGTCTACGTCAGCCTTCCTTAACAAGGAGACATGGATCATATCATGGACCCTGGCTAACTGTGGGGGCAAATCACCCTTGTAGGCTACTGGTCCAACTCGTTGTAAGATTTTGAAGTCCCCGATGAAAACGGGGAGTTAACTTCCCTTTCAACCCAAACCGAAACATGTTCTTCCATGGGGCTACTTACAGGAACACCTGGGTCCCAACCATACTGAACTCGAGAGGTCTTCCTCCTCACATCGGCATACTTCTTCTGTCTATCCTGCAGCGGGCTTTGATGCGATCCCTGATAGTTTTCTCATTTTCTCCGTGGTGACCTTGGAACAGACCAACTAACTCTGCGCCATATAACTTTCCGGTCCCCAATTTCCTCCCTACACAAAGGTGTTCTGCACCTCCTACCATACAAGGCTTCATACGGGGCCATTCCTATTGTGGCTTGATGACTATTTGTTAGTACGTGAACTCCACCAATGCCATGTGTTCCGTCCCAGTTTCCTCCAAATTCTAAGCACACAGGCCCCGTAATAGGTCTTCCAAGACTTGGATGACTCCTTTTCCCGAATTGGCCATCATTTGAAAGGGGGTAAACGCAGTGCTCATGTCCAACCTTGTCCCCAAGGCATGTTGTATGCTCGGACCCAAAGTCGAGAGCAGGTGAACCTGAATCTCAATCCGATACAATGGACACCGGAATCCCAGGAAGGCCGAACCAACCATCATTTATGTAGATCTTGGCAAGCTTGTCCACCGAGTCGGTCATCTTTACGGGCAAGAATAGTGCGGATTTCGTCAACTCGATCTACAAATGTAACCCATATCGCATCATTTCCTTTTCCTCTCCTTTGGGAAATCCTGACACGAAATCCATGGTGATCATCTCCCACTTCCATTCTGGAATTTGTAATGGTTGTAATGGTCCCGCAGGCCTTTGGTGTTCAACCATTGACTTGTTGACATAAGCCCCACACTTTGACACATACTCCAGCTATTGTCCCTTTTCATATTAGGACCACCAATAAAAGGTGTTCAAGGTCTCGATACTTCTTAGTGGCTGCCAGGAGATGTATGGAGAATTTGGACATCATAGAGCTACTTGGAGAATCGGATTCGTCTTGACTGTATCGTCATCAGGCACGTACAACCCGTTGTCCCATCATCAAGGATCCATCACCCGCTACTCGGAATTTCATTTCTCTACCCCGGCCTCCACATTCTTCCTAATCATGGACCCCACCTTGTCCATTGGAATTAGGGCATGTAGTATATGTTCTCCGATACGTTGGTCGCACCAATAATTGGGCTACTAACCCACCTCTTGCAATCAATTCCCAAATCAGCACCCAACTCTTTTAATTCTGCTGCAATTGCCGCTCCTTTCCCACTGTATAAAGTTCTTTCCCAAGGAGGCTTTATATTTTCGACTGAGGGCATCTGCCACCACAACAATTTGCTTTCCCCGGGTGGTATTCCCTATGGACAATCATAATCCCTTATGAAGCCTCTATCCACCTTCTTATGCCAGCATGTTCAACTCCTATTGCGACATCAGATACTATCAGGCTCTTAAGATCAGTAAAACTTTGGGTTCGCGACCCATACAAATAGTGTCCTCCATATCCTCAAGGCAAATACTAGCAGCTGCCCAACTCCAGGTCGTAGCACCGGGTAGTTCACCGACATAAGTCTTTAAATTGTCTTGATGCATAGGCGAACACCTTCCCATGTTTGCATCAAAACACACCCCAATCCCTTCCCCGAGGCATCACTAATATACCAACAAAACAACTCGGTCCCTGAGGGGAGAGTTAAGACTGGAGCAGTGGTGAGCCTCCTCTTCAATTCTTGGAAGCTTGCCTCACATTCTTTCTGACCACACCCAGTTTTTATCCTTCCTAGTTAGCAGGGTCAAAGGGGTTGCACAAATCAGGGAAAAACCTTCCGATAAATCACTGATAGTATCCTGCAAGTCCCAGGAAACTACGTATTTCAGTGACTGAAGTCGGTCCTTTTTCCCATTTCACGACTGCCTTCGACTTTTTGAGGGTGATCGACAAAAACACCTTTATCGGACAACTGAAATGACATGTCCAAAAAACGTCAACTCTCTTCAGCCAACAATTCACATTTACTCAGTTTTGCATATAGCTGGTGATCTCTCAAGGTTTGTAAGGTTTGTCTCAAGTGTTCTTCGTGCTCCTTGAAAGATTTTGAGTACACCAATATATCATCAATGAATACCACCACAACAACAAACACAACACCAACATAACACCACAACCAACAACGTAACACAAACACAATAACTACACACCAAAAAAACCCCATCCTTAAACACACAAACCTAACACCACACACATCACCCACCCATAAACAAAAAACACAGACCAAACACCACACAACAACACAGTCAAACACTCAAAACAACAAAAAAAACACAAACACACAAACGAAACACCAACACACACCAAAACCCATAACCAACCAAACCACAAAAAACACAACACAACCAACACACAAACCAGAATCAACAACAACAACCCCCAATAACCAACACACAAAAAACAACAAGACCAACCCAACATACACAAACCACAAAAACACACAAGAACACAAAACACACACCAACTACAGAACAGCTAAACATCCACCACCACAACCAGAAACAACACACAAAAAACCAACCACCAACAAAATCCAACAACCCACCAAAAATAACCAAAATACCAACAACACAAAAACGCAACCATCACCAAACAACAAGTAAACAAACAGCAACAACACCAACCATTCAAACGAACACATAAAACAACCACCCAACACCAAAACAAATACACCCAAAAAAACCACCAATTCACAACCAAACACCACAAACAAACAAGGCACAAAAAAACCAAGAATAAACCCAACAACACAAAAAAAAACATACCACACAAAAAAAAAACAAAAACAAAAAACCGCCAAAACCCACACCCCACAACACACAACACACGAAAAACAACAACACACACACAACAATCACAACAAAAATTAACCACAACACACACAATAAACAACACACAACACACAACAAAACTTAGCAACCAAAAATCAGACAAAATAACAGCAAAACCACCACACACAAAAAACAACAAACAAATAATAAAAAAACATCCCCACCAAACGAACAACACACCACACAAACGCCACACAAAATAACAAATCCCAAAACACCAAACACCAAACAAAACACAAAACCCACACACAAACATCGCACCAAAAAAACACCCACACAACAAAACAAACAACCCCCAAAAAAAAACCAAACAAAACACACACTAACACACAACAACACCACCAAACCACTGAACACAAACCACAAACTAATCCAGGTATGGTTGGAAAACCCTATTCATACAAATCCATGAAGAGGGCTGGGGTGTTCGTCAACCCGAACGGTAAAACCAAAAATTCATAGTGTCCATAACGAGTTCAAAATGCGGTCTTTGCAACATCCGCTTCTTTAATCTTCAATCTGATATTACCCTGGTCCTCAAATCTATCTTACGAGAATGCCCTTAGCTACCTTTTAATTGGTCGAACAAATCATCTATCCGAGCCAACGGATACTTGTTTTTTCCATTGTCATTTTGTTCAACTGTCGATAGTCAATACAAAGCCTATGGGTTCCATCTTTCTTTCTTACAAATAGGACCGGTGCTCCCCACGGAGAATTACTGGGCCGTATGAACCCTTTGTCTAATAATTCCTGTAATTGAGTCCTTTAAGCTCGTTCAGTTCTGCTGGAGCCATCCGATACGGATGTTGGGCAATAGGTGGAACTCTAGAAGAAGGTTCTATAGACAATCCTCTAACCTCTCGCTTCCGGGGGTAGAGTCCTGGTAGTTCTTCTGGAAACACATCTGGGAATATCCTTCACCACAGGAATACTCCTTCAATCGTGGACCTTCATCATTAGAGTTTAAGATGTATAGCGAGGTAACCCATACCGTCCCTTTCTTAAAAAGTTTTTGGGCAGTTACATACGAGATATTAAAGCATTTCAGTTTAGGGAGTCACTTCTCCCTTCAAAAGTTTATTTTCTCGCCCCTTGGTGTTTGGAAAGTGACAGTTTTCGCAATAACAATACTATTATTGCTTTGTATTTACTCAACCAATCCATGCCTAGTATAATGTCAAAATCATGCTGCTCTAAGGGAATCAAATCTACTTCTGTTTCATACCCATGGATAAACAAACCCCCACTTCCACACATATACAATATTTGTTTCAACCAAGCCATGTTTCCCATTGGAGTTACAATAACAAACCCCTTCTCTACCATTTTTACTTCCTTTCTCAATTTAGTGACAGATTCTCTTAAGCAATGAATGAGTGGGTGGCATCCGGATCAAACAACACATGCACATTAAAACCATTCAATAGAAGTGTACCTGCCACCACATCTGATGCAGCCCCTGGCCTCCTCCCTGTGTCATGTGAAAGACCCTCCCCGAGGTCCGATCATTTTGTGCCCTCGGCTTCCCTCGACTGGAGTTTGCCCCTGATTGAGAAGATCTCACTGGCCTATTAACGGTGACTGACCTGCTGGTGGCTCTGACTACGGTCTGACTGTTAGCTCTGTACTTGTCCGGTGTTCCTCTTGGGGCAGTCCCTCTTGGAATGACCTCTTCCACCACAGTAAGATGACATCCCCTTATTAAGATACTGACATTTCCTCCTCCACCTATGGCCCTCTCCCTCTGCACACAAAACATCGCCCGTAAGGGGGAAACTGAGCAATCGCCAGGGTGTTTTTGTTCCGACACTTTACACAAAAAGGATTAGTCAACACCCTTGCGGTCACCGGTCCCAGTTGAAGTGTTTGCCCGCGTGTGCGACTGTCCAACCATTACTCTCCCACTTTTATTGCTGGTGAGGCGGTAATAACAAACTCCCGTTTTTTCCGTGCTGCTCAAACACTCCACTTTTTTCTTCTTTCTTCGGGTGCTTTGGTCTGCTGCTGAAATAGTCCCCATCGTCTCTTTTTGCTTATACTCTGATACCCCCCTTGCTTTCTCCACTACATGCCTCCAGAGCTTGTGCAAGCGACAATCCAACTCCCTCACCGATTTAAAATCGCAAGGCGATCAAATCCTTGTCTCAAATCCTGTCGGAACCCATCTCTCAACTTTTCAATCATATGTATCCTCTGTCCCACATAATGTGGGGCGAACAATGAAAGGTCATGGAATCTCCTTTCGTACTCCAATACCTGACATATCACCCTGTCTCAATGCCTAAGAACTCATGTCTTTTCACCTTGTGCGATGAAACTTGGAATAAAACAGATTCCTCAAACTCTATCTTTGAAAATCACCTCCAAGTTAGTGTCTCAGTCGCACGCCTCAGCTGAACTGTTTCCCACCATGTCATGGCCCTAATCAGACAGTAACTGGGAAATGCACAATTTACCCTCAAGACCCGCGGGTATGCTTATTTGAATCATTGTCTTTTCTACCTTCCTGATCCATCTTCCAGCTATCTCTGCATCTTGATCCCCCATGTACGGTTCACAACCCATTTCCCTCATACTCTTAACTAGTCGCACCAGTTGGTACCACATTATCCATGGTCATGCTAGTCGTAGGGGCTGCTGGTGGAATCTGCGTGGTGTGAGTTGTTTGTGCCGATGAACTAGCCATGCCTTCACACTACACTGCTTTAACTATTTGTACAAGGAAGTCCCTCATCTACATATTGTGGGGGCACACCATGTTGGAATAGTAGATGGTTGTGCTTCTGATCTTTCTACGCTGCTCCGGTTGCGACTGGGGGTGTTCCCTCTGTCTGATGAGGCCTCGGGGCCTTCCCCTGACCACCGTATCTTCCCCCTGCAAAGGTTTCGGGTGGTATTATCGCCCGAGCATGATGATGCGTATCATCTAAGGGATCTTCATCTTGCCAACCTTGGGCAACCTCCGGTTCATGCCCCTCCCTTTCTAAGGAGGGCGAGCTCAGTTAGTGTCCCTTGTCGGGTGCCGTACAAAACCTGAAATTCATCACTAACAACACATTTATTAATGATCCTCAAGGATCCATACCATGAGTGCTCTGATACCAACTGTAAACAACCCCGGCTATTCCAAGCCCAAAACACAATAATTTTTTTTTATTTTTTTTATTTTTTTATGCATTCCCAATCCACATGGTGCCGGCAATCAATGAATCTAAAATCCTCACATCATCGAAATTACATATTCCATACAATCAACATTTCATTTCAAAGTAGAATCTTACACAAAACAACACGTGATATTTAAGGTTGCTTTGATTTGAAGTTCATATTAAAAATATATACATAGACACGAGTTTACCAGGTCTTCTCCTACTAATAGTCATCACAATTTTAAACAAAAAGGATCTAATAAAAGTTATACAATTCCATTACATTTTGATCCATACCAAAATACATTTGTGATTTAAGATACATTCTACATAATTCCCTTGCAAAATAGGTTCCCAGTTGTATCGGGTTTCCTAGACATCTCGTTGGTGTTGTGAAGTCCCCTACAGCAGTACAAACATTTAGAGAGAATTGCAAATATTTAATAATAATAAGAATGGATAACTCACGGTTTGGCAATTAAATAAAACATTAACAATTATAATTTCTTCATGTATTTGCTACAACAACTAGTAGTACATATAGATACACAAGTTTTTCAAGATTCCATTCGCCAAAACCTAAGTCATTCATTTGTCCTGTCGGGCATCCCATGGCGAAAGCTGCGTCGCTGATTGCCGATCCACAAATCTACTGGCAGCAGAAACTGCATTGTTGCCGATCCAGGAATCGGCAGCGGAAATAGTGCGTCGCTGTCTTGATTTCTGTTATCGGCAAGTAGCAATCTGCGTTTCTGCTGCCGATCCAGAATCCATGGTCAGCGGGAATCTGGGTCGATGCCGATTCCAGAAATCGGCAGCCGGGAAATCTGCTCGCTTGCCGATCCAGAATCGGCAGCGGAATCTGCTGTCTGCTGGCGATCCAGACTCGGGCAGCGGGAAATCTGCGTCGCTGCCGATCCAGAAATCGGCAGCGGAAAAGGAAATCTGCGTCGCTGCCGATTCCAGAATCTAGGCCAGGAGCGGAAGAATTCTGCGTCGCCTGCCGATTTCTGCATCGGACCACGCGAAAGTATAAGTCAACTCTTTTATCCCGGCCATCCATCCGTTTGGATGCCATTACTTCGAAAAAGGAGGAAGAAAAGGGCGAAAATAAACGGATTGCTAATTCAGTGAAAAGGATTTCATCTCCGGCCATCCATTCGGAACGCCATTAGCCAAAGCTAATCATATCTTTGCTCCCGGCCCCCGGCATCCGTTTGGATGCCCATTAGCCGAAGCTAATCACTCCTTTGTCCCGCCCATCCTTTCGGATGCCATTAGCCGAAGCTAATCACTCTTTTGTCCCGGCCATACCCCTTCGGGACAGCCATTAGCCGAAGCTAATCTCTCTTTTGTCCCGGCCATACCGTTCGGATGCCCATTAGCCGAAGCTAATCAATCTTTAATCATCATTTAAGCGTTCAACAATTCTAATATCGGTTTCTAACAATATCATAGTACTCAAGTTAAAATATTTTCAAGATTCAACGTAAGAAAAAATGAAGGTGCAAGTCACCTACCTGCTCCACCTGTGGGTTCGATCCCACCTTGATGATGGTCCCAATCCCGACCCGCACCACCTAAGACATCAATGGTCACAAATCTACACAGTTGTATTTATTTTTATTTTTGAATCATACTCCATCCTCACACTTATTTCAAGAGTTCATATGTTCACATTCCAAGTGTACCATATTTTACAAAACCATCATAACATGATATTGTTACTAGCATTTAAGTCATTCCCTCTCATATGAGGCATGTATTGTAGGAATATCGGCAGCGAAAACTGTTTCGCTGCGGGCTGCCAGTTCAATAGACTTTGACTCGGTGAGTTTTTGCGGCATTCCCTCGACTTCGATGCCCCGGTTGCCGAAATTCAGTTGCCTTTGAATTTCGGGCAATCCCATCTTGAGACAACTATGCTTCTGCGACTTTTTCTATAATAGACTTCCTTCGCGCGCAAACTGCGAAACCCATGGATTCTGTGAGTTTTTTTCGAAGCATACCGACTTCGATGCCCCGGATGTCGGAATTCAGTTACCTTTGAATTACGGGGGATCCCTTTTGGAGCCAAGTAATGCGTCTGCAACATGTTCTACATCAGACTTCCTTCCGCAAAACTCGGCGAAACGCTTTGACTCGGTGAGTTTCCGCGGCATTCCGACTTCGATTCCAGTTTGCTGACAATACAGTTTCCTTTGAATTTCCGGGCCATCCCTCTTTAGCATCTATGCTTCTGCTTACTTGTTCTAGACATCAGACTTCCTTTCCGCAAATCGGCGAAATTGCATTGACTCGGTGAGATTCGCGGCAATCCGCCTTCGTTGCCTCGGTTGCCGAAATTCAGATTGCCTTTGAATTTCGGGTGATCCCTCTTGAGCATGTATGCTTCTGCTACTTGAGTTCTACATCAGACTTCCTTCACACAAACTAAGATACGCTTTGACTCGGTGAGTTTCGCGGCATTCTTACCTGATCGATGCCCCGGTTCTTCGAAATTCAATTGGCCTTGAAATTGTCGGGGTTCCCTCTTGATTCATGTATGCTTCTGCTAACTTGTTCAGCATCAGACTATCCTTCCGCAAACGACCGAAACGCTTTGATTCGGTGATTTTCGCGTCATTTCCGACATCGATGCCCCTTTGCCCAAATTCAGTTGCTTGTTTTGAATTTGTGGGGGATCCCTCTTGAGCATCTATGCTTCTGCTAGCTTGTTCTACATTCGACTTCCTTCCGCAAACGGCGACATGCTTTGACTCGGAGAGTTTCGCGGCATTCAACTTCGATGCCCCGGTTGCCGAAATTCAGTTTGCCTTTGAAACTCGGGTGACTCCTGTTGAGCATGTATGCTTCTTTCTGCTACTTGTTTCTACATCAGGCCTTCCCTCTGCACACTGCGAAACACTTTGACTCGGTGAGTTTTGTGGCATTACCGACTTCGATGCCTCGGTTGTCGAAATTCAGTTGCCTTTGCATTTCGAGGAAGATCCCTCCTGAAGCATGTTATGGCTTCTGCCTACTTGTTCTAATCCATCCATACTTCCTTCCGCAAACGGCGAAACGCTTTGGACTCGGTTGACTTTCGCGGCATTCCGATTTCGATGCCCCGGTAGCCAAAATTTAAGTTGCCCTTGAATTTGGGGTGATCCCCAGATCTTGAGCATGTATGCTTCTGCTACGTTGTTCTACATCAGACTTCCTTCCGGCCCCAAAAAAACTAAGAACGAAACGCTTTGACTAGGTGAGTTTCGCGGCTTTCCGACCTTGGTGCCCCGGTTGCCGAAATTCATTTGCGGCCTTCTTGAATTTCGGGTGATCCCTCTTGAGCATGTATGCTTTCTGCTACTTCTTCTACATCAGACTTCCTTCCACAAACTGCGAAACGCATTGACTCGGTGCCTTTTCGCGCTTTCCTTCCAACTTCGATGCCCCGGTTGCCCGAAATTCAGTTGCGCTTTGAATTTTGGGTGATCCCCTCATGAGCATGTATGCTTCTGGTACTTGTTGTACCACATAATCAGACTTCCTTCCGCAAACGGCGAAACGATTTGCCTCGGTGAGTTTCGCGGCATTCCGACTTCGTTCCTCCCGGTTGCCGAAATTCAGTCGCCTTTGAATTTCGGGTGATCCCCTCTTGGAGGATCTACGATTCAGCTACTTGTTCTACATCGGACTTCCTTCACCTTCGCAAACCGGCGCAACACTTTTTTTTTCTTTTTTTTTTTTTTTTATTTTTTTTTTTTTTTTTTTTTTTTTTTATTTTTTGTTTTTTTTCTTTTTTTTTTTATTTTACACGTTTTTCTGTTTTTGACCTCGGTGAGTTTCGCGGCATTCCGACTACCTCGATGTCCCGGTTTGCCGAAATACAGTTGCCTTTTAATTTCCGGGCGTAAGTCCTGTTGAGCATAGTATGCCTCTCGCTACATGGTCTACATTAGATTTCCTTTCGTAAACGTCGAACAACTCTGACCTCGGCTTGAAGTTTTGCGGCATTCCGACTTCGATGGCCCCGGTTGCCCGAAATTCAGTTGCCTTTTAATCTTCGGGCAATCGCTACGTTGAGCAACTATGCTTCTGCTGACTTGTTCTATATTAGAGACTTTCCTTCCGCAAACGGCGAAAACACTTGGAATTCAGTGAGTTTCGCGGCATTCCGACTTCGATGCCCCGGTTGCCGAAATTCAGTTGCCTTTGAATTTCGGGTGATCCCTCTTGAGCATGTATGCTTCTGCTACTTGTTCTACATCAGACTTCCTTCCGCAAACGGCGAAACGCTTTGACTCGGTGAGTTTCGCGGCATTCCGACTTCGATGCCCCGGTTGCCGAAATTCAGTTGCCTTTGAATTTCGGGTGATCCCTCTTGAGCATGTATGCTTCTGCTACTTGTTCTACATCAGACTTCCTTCCGCAAACGGCGAAACGCTTTGACTCGGTGAGTTTCGCGGCATTCCGACTTCGATGCCCCGGTTGCCGAAATTCAGTTGCCTTTGAATTTCGGGTGATCCCTCTTGAGCATGTATGCTTCTGCTACTTGTTCTACATCAGACTTCCTTCCGCAAACGGCGAAACGCTTTGACTCGGTGAGTTTCGCGGCATTCCGACTTCGATGCCCCGGTTGCCGAAATTCAGTTGCCTTTGAATTTCGGGTGATCCCTCTTGAGCATGTATGCTTCTGCTACTTGTTCTACATCAGACTTCTTCCGCAAACGGCGAAACGCTTTGACTCGGTGAGTTTCGCGGCATTCCGACTTCGATGCCCCGGTTGCCGAAATTCAGTTGCCTTTGAATTTCGGGTGATCCCTCTTGAGCATGTATGCTTCTGCTACTTGTTCTACATCAGACTTCCTTCCGCAAACGGCGAAACGCTTTGACTCGGTGAGTTTCGCGGCATTCCGACTTCGATGCCCCGGTTGCCGAAATTCAGTTGCCTTTGAATTTCGGGTGATCCCTCTTGAGCATGTATGCTTCTGCTACTTGTTCTACATCAGACTTCCTTCCGCAAACGGCGAAACGCTTTGACTCGGTGAGTTTCGCGGCATTCCGACTTCGATGCCCCGGTTGCCGAAATTCAGTTGCCTTTGAATTTCGGGTGATCCCTCTTGAGCATGTATGCTTCTGCTACTTGTTCTACATCAGACTTCCTTCCGCAAACGGCGAAACGCTTTGACTCGGTGAGTTTCGCGGCATTCCGACTTCGATGCCCCGGTTGCCGAAATTCAGTTGCCTTTGAATTTCGGGTGATCCCTCTTGAGCATGTATGCTTCTGCTACTTGTTCTACATCAGACTTCCTTCCGCAAACGGCGAAACGCTTTGACTCGGTGAGTTTCGCGGCATTCCGACTTCGATGCCCCGGTTGCCGAAATTCAGTTGCCTTTGAATTTCGGGTGATCCCTCTTGAGCATGTATGCTTCTGCTACTTGTTCTACATCAGACTTCCTTCCGCAAACGGCGAAACGCTTTGACTCGGTGAGTTTCGCGGCATTCCGACTTCGATGCCCCGGTTGCCGAAATTCAGTTGCCTTTGAATTTCGGGTGATCCCTCTTGAGCATGTATGCTTCTGCTACTTGTTCTACATCAGACTTCCTTCCGCAAACAGCGAAACGCTTTGACTCGTTGAGTTTCGCGGCATTCCGACTTCGATGCCCCGGTTGCCGATTCCACAAACAGCGAAACGCTTTGACTCGGTGAGTTTCGCGGCATTCCGACTTCGATGCCCCGGTTGCCGAAATTCAGTTGCCTTTGAATTTCGGGTGATCCCTCTTGAGCATGTATGCTTCTGCTACTTGTTCTACATCAGACTTCCTTCCGCAAACGGCGAAACGCTTTGACTCGGTGAGTTTCGCGGCATTCCGACTTCGATGCCCCGGTTGCCGAAATTCAGTTGCCTTTGAATTTCGGGTGATCCCTCTTGAGCATGTATGCTTCTGCTACTTGTTCTACATCAGACTTCCTTCCGCAAACGGCGAAACGCTTTGACTCGGTGAGTTTCGCGGCATTCCGACTTCGATGCCCCGGTTGCCGAAATTCAGTTGCCTTTGAATTTCGGGTGATCCCTCTTGAGCATGTATGCTTCTGCTACTTGTTCTACATCAGACTTTCTTCCGCAAACGGCGAAACGCTTTGACTCGGTGAGTTTCGCGGCATTCCGACTTCGATGCCCCGGTTGCCGAAATTCAGTTGCCTTTGAATTTCGGGTGATCCCTCTTGAGCATGTATGCTTCTGCTACTTGTTCTACATCAGACTTCCTTCCGCAAACGGCGAAACGCTTTGACTCGGTGAGTTTCGCGGCATTCCGACTTCGATGCCCCGGTTGCCGAAATTCAGTTGCCTTTGAATTTCGGGTGATCCCTCTTGAGCATGTATGCTTCTGCTACTTGTTCTACATCAGACTTCCTTCCGCAAACGGCGAAACGCTTTGACTCGGTGAGTTTCGCGGCATTCCGACTTCGATGCCCCGGTTGCCGAAATTCAGTTGCCTTTGAATTTCGGGTGATCCCTCTTGAGCATGTATGCTTCTGCTACTTGTTCTACATCAGACTTCCTTCCGCAAACGGCGAAACGCTTTGACTCGGTGAGTTTCGCGGCATTCCGACTTCGATGCCCGGTTGCCGAAATTCAGTTGCCTTTGAATTTCGGGTGATCCCTCTTGAGCATGTATGCTTCTGCTACTTGTTCTACATCAGACTTCCTTCCGCAAACGGCGAAACGCTTTGACTCGGTGAGTTTCGCGGCATTCCGACTTCGATGCCCGGTTGCCGAAATTCAGTTGCCTTTGAATTTCGGGTGATCCCTCTTGAGCATGTATGCTTCTGCTACTTGTTCTACATCAGACTTCCTTCCGCAAACGGCGAAACGCTTTGACTCGGTGAGTTTCGCGGCATTCCGACTTCGATGCCCCGGTTGCCGAAATTCAGTTGCCTTTGAATTTCGGGTGATCCCTCTTGAGCATGTATGCTTCTGCTACTTGTTCTACATCAGACTTCTTCCGCAAACGGCGAAACGCTTTGACTCGGTGAGTTTCGCGGCATTCCGACTTCGATGCCCCGGTTGCCGAAATTCAGTTGCCTTTGAATTTCGGGTGATCCCTCTTGAGCATGTATGCTTCTGCTACTTGTTCTACATCAGACTTCTTCCGCAAACGGCGAAACGCTTTGACTCGGTGAGTTTCGCGGCATTCCGACTTCGATGCCCCGGTTGCCGAAATTCAGTTGCCTTTGAATTTCGGGTGATCCCTCTTGAGCATGTATGCTTCTGCTACTTGTTCTACATCAGACTTCCTTCCGCAAACGGCGAAACGCTTTGACTCGGTGAGTTTCGCGGCATTCCGACTTCGATGCCCCGGTTGCCGAAATTCAGTTGCCTTTGAATTTCGGGTGATCCCTCTTGAGCATGTATGCTTCTGCTACTTGTTCTACATCAGACTTCCTTCCGCAAACGGCGAAACGCTTTGACTCGGTGAGTTTCGCGGCATTCCGACTTCGATGCCCCGGTTGCCGAAATTCAGTTGCCTTTGAATTTCGGGTGATCCCTCTTGAGCATGTATGCTTCTGCTACTTGTTCTACATCAGACTTCCTTCCGCAAACGGCGAAACGCTTTGACTCGGTGAGTTTCGCGGCATTCCGACTTCGATGCCCCGGTTGCCGAAATTCAGTTGCCTTTGAATTTCGGGTGATCCCTCTTGAGCATGTATGCTTCTGCTACTTGTTCTACATCAGACTTCCTTCCGCAAACGGCGAAACGCTTTGACTCGGTGAGTTTCGCGGCATTCCGACTTCGATGCCCGTTGCCGAAATTCAGTTGCCTTTGAATTTCGGGTGATCCCTCTTGAGCATGTATGCTTCTGCTACTTGTTCTACATCAGACTTCCTTCCGCAAACGGCGAAACGCTTTGACTCGGTGAGTTTCGCGGCATTCCGACTTCGATGCCCCGTTGCCGAAATTCAGTTGCCTTTGAATTTCGGGTGATCCCTCTTGAGCATGTATGCTTCTGCTACTTGTTCTACATCAGACTTCCTTCCGCAAACGGCGAAACGCTTTGACTCGGTGAGTTTCGCGGCATTCCGACTTCGATGCCCGGTTGCCGAAATTCAGTTGCCTTTGAATTTCGGGTGATCCCTCTTGAGCATGTATGCTTCTGCTACTTGTTCTACATCAGACTTCCTTCCGCAAACGGCGAAACGCTTTGACTCGGTGAGTTTCGCGGCATTCCGACTTCGATGCCCGGTTGCCGAAATTCAGTTGCCTTTGAATTTCGGGTGATCCCTCTTGAGCATGTATGCTTCTGCTACTTGTTCTACATCAGACTTTCTTCCGCAAACGGCGAAACGCTTTGACTCGGTGAGTTTCGCGGCATTCCGACTTCGATGCCCCGGTTGCCGAAATTCAGTTGCCTTTGAATTTCGGGTGATCCCTCTTGAGCATGTATGCTTCTGCTACTTGTTCTACATCAGACTTCCTTCCGCAAACGGCGAAACGCTTTGACTCGGTGAGTTTCGCGGCATTCCGACTTCGATGCCCCGGTTGCCGAAATTCAGTTGCCTTTGAATTTCGGGTGATCCCTCTTGAGCATGTATGCTTCTGCTACTTGTTCTACATCAGACTTCCTTCCGCAAACGGCGAAACGCTTTGACTCGGTGAGTTTCGCGGCATTCCGACTTCGATGCCCCGGTTGCCGAAATTCAGTTGCCTTTGAATTTCGGGTGATCCCTCTTGAGCATGTATGCTTCTGCTACTTGTTCTACATCAGACTTCCTTCCGCAAACGGCGAAACGCTTTGACTCGGTGAGTTTCGCGGCATTCCGACTTCGATGCCCCGGTTGCCGAAATTCAGTTGCCTTTGAATTTCGGGTGATCCCTCTTGAGCATGTATGCTTCTGCTACTTGTTCTACATCAGACTTCCTTCCGCAAACGGCGAAACGCTTTGACTCGGTGAGTTTCGCGGCATTCCGACTTCGATGCCCCGGTTGCCGAAATTCAGTTGCCTTTGAATTTCGGGTGATCCCTCATGAGCATTAATGCTTCTGGTACTTGTTCCACAGCACACTTCTCTTCCGCAAACGGCTAAACGCTTTGTCTCGGTGAGTTATCGGCGCCCATTCCGACATCTGATGCATCGGTTGCCGAAATTCAGTTGCCTTCGAATTTCGGGTGATCCCTCGTGAGCAATATGCGTTCTGCTACTTGTTCCACAGCAGACTTCTTCCTGCAAAACGCGAATGCTTTGACATCGGGAATTTTCGCGTCATTCCGACTTTATCGATGCCCCGTTTGCAGAAATTGCAGTTGCCATTTTGAATTTCGGGTTGGGGATTTGCCTCTTTTAGCATGTATGCTTCTGCTACTTGCTTCTACATCAGACTTCTTCCTCAAACGGCAAAGACAATTGAAATCAGTGAGTTTTTTTCCCAACGGCATTCCGACTTCGATGCCCCTTTTGCCGAAATTCAGTTTCATTTGAATTTCGGGTGATCCCTTTTGAGCATGTATGCGTCCGCTACTTTGTTCCACATTCAGACTTCCTTCCTCAAACGTCGAAACGCGTTGACTTCGTCGGGGAGTTTCGCTCATACCGACTTCGATCCCCCCGGTTGCCGAAAATTCCTTGCCTTTGAATTTCGGGTGATCCCTCTTGAGCATGTATGCTTCTGCTTCTTGTTCCTCATCAGACTTTCTTCCGCAAATGGCAAAACAATTGAACGTGATTTCGCGGCATTACGACTTCGATGCCCCGTTATAGCCCAAATTCAGTAGCCTTTGAATTTCGGGTGATCCCACTTGAGCATGTATGCTTCTTCTGCACTTGTTCCCATCAAACTTTCTTCCAGAACGGCGAAACGCTTTGACTCGGTGAGTTTTGTGCGACGTTCCAACTTTGATGCCCATCGGTTGCTCGAAATGTCTGTTGCCTTAAATTTCGGGTGATCCCTCTTGATCATGGATGCTTCTGCAACGTGTGTCCTATTCAGACTTCTTCCTCAAACGAATGGGCGAAACCTTTTGACTCGGTGAATTTCGCGTCATTCCGAGCTTTTCGAGTCCCCGGTTGGCCGAAATTCAAGTTGCCTGTGGAATGGTTCGGGTGATACACTCTTGGACCCTTTAATGTCTGTCTGCTACTTGTCCTACATCAGACTTCTCTTCTCCGCAAACTGCCAAAAAAGCTTTGAATAATGAGTTATTCGCGGCATTCCAGCCATCGATGCCCCGTTGTTGCTAAATTGAGTTGCCTTTGAATTTACGGGTGATTGCCCGCTTGAGCATGTATTCTTCTGGTACTTGGTTCCACATCACACTTCTCTTCCTCAATACTGCAAAGACGCTTTTCCTCGGTGAGTTTCGCCTGATTTTTAATAAATAAAAAAGAAAATAAATAATGAATACCAAATTAATACATCCGACTTCCGATGCCTCGTTGCCGAAATTCAGTTGCCTTGTGGAATTTTTCGGGTGATCCCTCTCTGACGAATGTATGCTTCTGTGACGTGTTCCACATAACACTTCCTTCCGCAAATGGACGGGCGAAAAACGCTTTTGAACTCGGGGAGTTTCGCGTCATTCCGACTTCGATGCCTCCGGGTTGCCGACAATTCAGTTGCCCTTGAATTTCGTGGTGATCCCTCCTTGAGCCATGTATGCTTCTGCTAACTTGTTCCAGCATACAGTGGAACTATCTTCCGCAAATGGCAAAACACGTTTGACTCAGTGAGTTTTCCCTCCCGGCATTGTTCCGACTTCGATGCTCCCGGTTGCCGAAATTCAGTTGCCTTTGAATATTCTGAGGATCCCTCTTGAGCATGGTATGCTTTCGCTAGCATGTTCTACCATCAGACACTTCCGCAAACGGCGAAACGCTTTGGACTCGGTGAGTTTCGCGGGCATTCCGACTGTCGATGCCCCGGATTGTCCGAAATTCAGTTGCCTTTGAAATACTTCGGGTGATACCCTCTTGAGCATGTATGCTTCTGCTACTTGGTTCTACATCAGACTTCCTTCCTCCAAACGGCGAAAGCGCTTTGACTCGGTGTGTTAATCAGCGGTCATTCCGACTAAATTCGTTGCCCCGGTTGCCGAAATTCATTTGCCTTTGAATTTCGGGTGATCCCTTTTGAGCATAGTAGTGCTGCCTGCTACTTGTTCTACATCTGACTTCTGTTCCGCAAACGCCAAAAAACCGCTTTGACTCGGTGATGTTTCGCTGTCAGTCCGACTTCGATGCCCCGTTTGCTGGAGAAATTCAGTTGCCTTTTGAATTTCAGAGTTGATCCCTCTTGAGCATGTATGCTTCCGCTACTTTGTTCTCACAAAATCAGAACTTCTTTCCGCACAACGGAATTGGCAGAAAAAGGCAGAAACGGCTTTGACCTCGGTGAGTTTCGCGGCATTCCCGACTTCGATGCCCATCCGTTGCCGAAATTCAGTTGCCTTTGAATTTCGGGTTGATCCCTCTATGATCGATGTATGCTTTTCTGCTACTTGTATCTTACAGCAGTACTTCCTTCAGCTAAACGCAGAAACGCTTTTGACTCGTTGAGTTCCGCCGCATTCCGACTTCGATGCCCCCGTTTTATTTTTTGGCCGAAATTCAGATTGCCTTTGGAATTTCCGGGTGATCCCAGTCTTGAGGCATGTATGCCATCTGCTACGTTGTTGTACATCAACAAGCTTCCTTCCGCAAGAACGGCGAAACGCTTTGACGTCGGTGAGTTTCGCGGCATTCCCACTAAGAATCGATGCCCCGGTTGCAGAAATTCATTGACCTTTGAATTTCGGGTGATCCCTCTTGAGCATGTATCTTCCGCTACTTGTTCTACATCAGACTTCAACGCGCAAACAGCGAAAAGCTTTGACATGGAGAGTTTCTCGCGGCATTCCGACTTCGATGCCCCGGTTGCCGAAAAATTCAGTTGCCTTTGAATTTCTGTGTGGATCCCTCTCTGAGCATTGTAAGGCTTCGTGCTACTGGTGTTCCTCAACAGACACAACTACCGCAAACGTCGAAACGCCTTTGACACCGTGATTTTCCGGCGGCATTTACGACTTCGATGCCCCGGTTGGTGAAATTCAGTTGCCTTTGAACTTCGGGTGATCCCTGCTTCAAGCATGTCAATGAGTAACTTCCTCGCTTACTTTGTTCTTACCAACATCAGACCCCCTTCTGCAACAAAGCGAAACGCTTTGACTCGGGTGTGAGTTTCACGAGCATTACCGCCTTTGCGATGCCCCGGGTTGCCGGCGAAATTCATTTGCCTTTGAATGTTCGGTACTCCCTCTTGAGCATGTATGCATCAGCTGACGTTTTGTTTCTACATCAGGACAAGTTGTTCCGAAAACGGCGAAACGCTTTTGACTCGGTGAAGTTTCGTCACGCATTCCCGAGCTTCGATGCCCCCCTCCTGTTTGCCGAAAAATAAAAATTCAGTATGCCTTTGAAGTTTTACGGGTGAATCCCATCTTGAGCATGTATGCTTCTGCTACTTGTTCTAACATCAAAATTCTCCCGCAAATGGCGAAACGCGGTGTGTTACCTCGGTGAGTGTTCGCCGCATTCCGACTCATCGATGCCCCTTGTTTGTTGAAATTGATTGCCATTGAATTTTCGGGTGATGCCCTCTTGAGCATGTTATGCTTCTGCGTACTTGTTCACTAACCATGCAGACTACCTACTGCAAACCGGCGAAAAACGCTTTGACTCGGTGAGATTGTCGCTTGGCATTCCGACTATCGATGCCACACCCGGATTGCCGAAATTCAGATTTGCCTTTTGAATTTCGGTGATCCCTCTTGGAGCAAGTAATGCTTCTGCTACTTTGTTCTACATGGAGACTTCCTTCCGCAAACCGGCGATAACTCATTTGACTCCGTGAGTTATCGCAGGCATTCCGACTTCGAATTGCCGCCGGGTTGCCGTAAAATTTCAGTTGCCTTATTGAATTTCATGGGTGAATCCCGCTGTGAGCATGGTATGCTTGTTCCGCTACATTGTATCTACAATCCAGACTTTCTTCCGCAAACGGCGAAACCTTTGACTCGGTGAGTTTCGCAGGGCATTCCGACTTCGATGCTTTGCGGTTGGCCGAAATTCAAGTTGCCTTTGAATTACGGGTGAGTCCCTCTTCTGAGCACGTATGCTTTCTGCGGACTTGTTGTAAAAAAACTTCGAGACTTTCTTTTTTTTATCCGCAAACGGCGGAAAAACTCTAAGTTTTGACATCTTGAGTTTGGTTCGGCATTTTCCGACTAATCGATGCCCTCCGGTTGCCGAAAATCAGTTGGCTCTTATGAATTTCGGGTGATTCCCTCTTGAGACATGTATGCTTCTGCTATTCTTGACTTCTACAATCAGACTTTCTTCCGCACACAGGCCGAAACGCTTTGACATTCAGGGTGATGTTCGTCGCGTCATATTCCGACTTCCATGCCCCGGTTGCACCGACAATCTCAGATTCCTTTTGAATTTCGTGGTGATTCCCTCTTGAGCATGTATGCTTCTGCTACAGTTTTCCTACATGTAAGACATTCATCCCGCAAATGGCGAAACGAAACTCTTTTGACTCGGTTCGAGTTTCTGCGGCATTCCGACTTCGATGCCCCTGTTGCCGAAATTCAGTTGCCTTTGAATTTCGGGTGATCCCTCTTGAGCATGTATGCTTCTGCTACTTGTTCTACATCAGACTTCTTTCCGCAAAATGCGAAACGCTTTGACTAAGTGAGTTTCGCGGCATTCCGACTTCGATGCCCCGGTTGCCGAAATCAGTTGCCTTTGAATTTCGGGTGATCCCTCTTGAGCATGTATGCTTCTGCTACTTGTTCTACTTGAGAGTTCTTCCGCAAACGGCGAAACCTTTGACTCGTGAGTTTCGCGGCATTCCGCCTTCGATGCCCCGGTTGCCGAAATTCAGTTGCCTTTGAATTTCGGGTGATCCCTCTTGAGCGTGTATGCTTCTGCTACTTGTTCTACATCAGACTTCCTTCCGCAAACGGCGAAACGCTTTGAATCGGTGAGTTTCGCTGCATTCCGACTTCGATGCCCCGTTTGCCGAAATTCAGTTGCCTTTGAATTTCGGTAGATCCCTCTTGAGCATGTATGCTTCGCTACTTGTTCTACATCAACTTCTTCCGCAAACGGCGAAACGCTTTGACTCGGTGGAGTTTCGCGGCATTCCGACTTCGATGCCTCCATTGCCGAAATTCAGTTGCCTTTGAATTTCGGGTGATCCCTCTTGAGCATGTATGCTTCTGCTACTTGTTCTAACATCAGACTTCTTTCCGCAAACGGCGAAACGCTTTGACTCGGTGAGTTTCGCGGCATTCCGACTTCGATGCCCCGGTTGCCGAAATTGAGTTCCTTTGAATTTCGGGTGATCCCTCTTGAGCATGTATGCTTCTGCTACTTGTTCCACATCAGACTTCTTCCGCAAATGGCGAAACGCTTTGACTAGGTGAGTTTCGCGGCATTGCGACTTCGATTCCCCGGTTGCCGAAATTCAGTTCCCTTTGAATTTCGGGTGATCCATCTTGAGCATGTATGAATCTGCTACTTGTTCCACATCAGACCTTCTTCTGCAAACGACAAAACGCTTTGACTCGGTGAGTTTCGCTGCATTTCGACTTCGATGCCCCGGTTGCCGAAATTCAGTTGTCTTATAATTTCGGGTGATCCCACTTGAGCATGTATGCTTCTACTACTTGTTCTACATAAGACCTTCTTCCGCAAACGGCGAAGCACTTTGACTCGGTGGGTTTCGCGGCATTCCGACTTCGATGCCCGGGTTGCCAAAATTCAGTTGCCTTTGAATTTCGGGTGATCCCACTTGAGCTTGTATGGTTCTGCTACTTGTTCTACATCAGACCTTCTTCCGCAAATGGCGAAACGCTTTGACTCGATGAGTTTCGCGGCATTCCGACTTCGATGCCCCGGTTTCCGAAATTCAGTTGCCTGTGAATTTCGGGTGATCCCTCTTGAGCATGTATGCTTCTGCCTACTTGTTCTACTTAAGACTTTCTTCCCCGCAAACGGCGAAACGCTTTGACATCGGTGAGCTTTCGCGGCATGCCACCTTCGAATGTCCCATTTTCGCCGAAATTCAGTTGCCTTTGAATTTGGGTGATCCCTCTTGAGCATGTATGCGTCTGCTACATGTTCTACATCATACTTCCTTCCGCAAACGGCGAAACGCTTTGACTCGGTGAGTTTCGCGGATTCCGACTTCGATGCCCCGGTTGCCGAAATTCAGTTGCCTTTGAATTTCGGGTGATCCCTCTTGAGCATGTATGCTTCTGCTACTTGTTCTACATCAGACTCCTTCCGCAAACGGCGAAACGCTTTGACTCGGTGAGTTTCGCGGCATTCCGACTTCGAATGCCCCGGTTGCCGAAATTCAGTTGCCTTTGAATTTGGGGTGATCCCTCTTGAGCATGTATGCTTCTGCTACTTGTTCTACATCAGACTTCCTTCCGCAAACGGCGAAACGCTTTGACTCGGTGAGTTTCGCGGATTCGACTTG